>CM062290.1:233848329-234253331 GCA_031216915.1 Pictodentalium vernedei | reverse complement strand
TGTCAAAATTAAGGAAACTTCATCTTTTGACATCCATAAAAACGCTTTTGTTTTTTCCCTTCCCCCACCTACGAGAAAGGGACGCCCCTTTCGTACTCGCCTCCACTCGTCGCCATACGACTGGGTATGATGCGCACCGCCTCGCGGCTAGACATTAACACGGGGCCTACTCCAAACTTGGACCCAAAGTCCTTTATATATTATTTTGGTGTTATAAGTCCTTTGGGGCATATCACACCCAAAAATTATATTACGGACTTCAGGTCCAAGTTTGGACTACACGAGCCCCTTTTTTTCTCTCGATCGGGGCCTGGATATTCCTCGACGGCCCTGCACTGATGAGATCGATCATTCGTTATTATCAATATAATTTCCGTTTTATTCGAGAATAAGAGTAGAATGCTCGTTGGCGATTTTATTTGAAACACAGTTTTTATTTTGTTTTAGAACAAGTTCCGGGAAAACTGTTGAATGTTTTGATATTAAGACACTCGTATCAGCTTGTATCGGCGTTTTTGTTGAAGAATCTTCTTTAAAACTTGTTACTTGACTTCGTTTCGGCTGAGTGTCCGTTGCCAATTTTCATTTACCCAAAAAGTGTTCCCCCGAAACATGCACTGATTGTCGCATGAACGGGAAGAAAAACATTTTTTTAATGCGGTAGGTGTTATCCATGTCAATAAATATCCGATTCTTTTTCAGTGTTGTTTAGCGAGCACATGCAATGTTTTGTTTGGACCGAACGACAAGCATGTATTTAACAAGGACCGATTATCTAAACTTGTTTCTCGTTTCGTGGTATATAATGAATACAAGGTCCAGATGTGGAGCCCAGTATGCGAGAAATAAATATCCGATTATAAAAATCAGAGCACCTGGGCTCCAAATTGGAGCTATATTCGTGTATGCAATTTAATTTGTAAAACACAGAGAAAGCATCCGTGTTGGGAGTGAATCTGGGCATGTCTGGTGATAGTTCAGCGATCCGAACGCAGTGGCTACCCCTCTACGTTCAGATTCTTCCCATTCAATCCTATAGAAAAAAGTTCCCATCAAGTTTTTATGGGAACTCAAAACTCAAAATTAGGAATATATATCAAGCTTTCGCTCTCATCACCAGCTGCAATCGATAGTACACATATTTCCGTACATTGCTGTTGTTAATTATTTGCATTCCGCCCCTTTTTACCCTACCAATCCATGAGAACAATTTTTGAACACATTCTGGAAACGTCTTTTATTTATGCTGACTTCTTATTTGCGTGCTTATTCCATTTGAATAAACAGCCAGCATGGTTGTGAACTATGGGTTTTTCCAAATGATTTCGAGCATTGTGGCACAAATAAAGTTTTAGTCTTGGAACTTTGAATTACATTCTCCGGATTCCGAAATGTAGGGGAAGGTAGATTGCCCAATTCCCACTCCCAGTTTGAGACAAATGTGTTAGGTTTCTGAAATAATAAGCCACACAGCAAAATAAACAATTAAAATTCTTTAATTTTTATTGGACACAAAAATCATATAAAGCAAAAAACAACAAATGTTAATGCGTGCATACGTGAATGTGCGTGTGTATGTGGGTGGGGGGGGGGATGGGCGTGTGTATGTACCTGTTTTCTACTGCGCCTGCCTTGGGTCCCTTGTGTCTAAATGCCAAACTAATTTGGGCGGAACTGTAGTTGGGTATGTCAGAAGCTTTGTCAGTATTAATACTTTTAATGCAATGGTTAACCAATAAGTTTATGAAAAAAATCTAGGTAACCGATCAGCAGGTTAACCATTGTCAAATGAGGCAACCTGCTGGAAGGTTGATCAAAATCTTGTTATTTCGAGGCCTGGGGGTAGCCACTATGTTCAGATCGCTGAACTAGGATAGATGGAGTCCTAGCTAGCATGTGAAGAGAAAATTTGTCTCAAACCATATGTTCCCCAGAAAATGGGTGATTCAAATGGACAAAACAGCAAAAAATTAACAGAACAAAATTGTTTATTTTCAACTTGAATTTATTTTTAGCTCAACTTTGGCGAAGCCAAATTTGAGCTTTTGTCATGTCCCGTCGTCCGTTTATCCGTTTGTCCGTACTTCAGCAATTGGATACGGCTCGGGCTAGAGGCCGTATTTATGAACCGATCTTTACGAAACTTCTTGGGTACCTTTGTTATGACCGTGGGACGAGAACGAGTGTTTTTGGATGCGGTCCGAAATTCAAGATGACTGCCAGCTGCCATTTTGTACCGACGATGCAGAAATCTGTTTTTTGTACAGAACTTCCATATGAAAGCTCTGATTTGAATAATTTTTTGTATGAATGTTTAGTACCATGAGATACATCACATATCATACAGGTTTTTTTCTCGTGTGTAAATTATGCAAATTAGACTAACTTTGATGTATTTAGTGTTACTTTCAGTACTGTAAGTGCAAATGCCAATACAGCTCGGGCTAGAGGCCGTATTTATGAACCGATCTTTACGAAACTTCTTGGGTACCTTTGTATCACCGTGGGATGAGAACGAGTGTTTTGGGGTCCTGTCCGAAATTCAAGATGGCCGATGGCAGCCATTTTGTACAAAATTAGGTGCAATCAGATTTTTGCACAGAACTTCCATATGAAAGCGCTGATTTGAATAATTTTTCGTGTGAATGTTTAGTACCATGGGTTACATCGCGTATAATATGGGTTTTTTCTAATTATGCAAATTAGATGAACTTTGATTTTTTCAGTGCTACTTTCACACAGTAAGTACACATGTCAATACGGCTCAGGCTAAAGTCTGTATTTATGAACCGATCTTCGCGAAACGTCTTGGGTACCTTTGTTATCACCTTGGGACGAGAACGAGTGTTTCTGGGTGTGGTCCAAAATTCAAGATAGCTGCCAGTGGCCATTTTGTACCGAAATTAGGTCTAATCAGTTTTTTGTACACAACTTCTATACAGCTCGTATTTATGAACTGATCTTGGGTACCTTTGTTTTCACCTTGGGACAGGAACGAGTGTGTTTTGGGGTGCCTTTGTTACCACTGTGTATGAGAACAAATATTTTGGGGTTCAGTCAGACCCACTCTGGGGCTCAAAGATTTCTTTTCTAGTTTAGCATCTGACTGTCACCCACCTTTACAATACTTTACCTACACATTTGTTACAGGCTACGGTCAGTATTTATGTACAGACCATTACAATACTTTATATGTACCTTTGTTATCGGGTCATTACCTAGATGTTTGTCATTGCTGTGTCACATACTATACATGTACATGTCTTAACAAGTTGAGCTACAGTGTCATTGTCACTTTCATTTTAAATAAATATAAAAAAAAAACATGTTGGAAGTCTTAAATATACCAAAATAAAATTGCCAGGCTCTGAAAAGTGACATTAAAAATTGAAGTAATTGTATGCTAGGTGGGTGTTTTTTTTACAAATGTGTTGAAATGTTAGTGTTATGTAATCTTTGTTTTGGGTTTTTCACTTTTCGAAAATAAAATATTGTCAAATGAAAGAACAAAATAATATAATCAAGCACACAGTTTGCTATTAGTTAATTACAAGGGATTAGTTCTAATGGACAGGGTCCATAAGACCACAACTATAATAGTGGGTAATAATAACTGTAATATACACTGAGCAGCAAACAATGATCAGCACCTAATTAACTCTTCTCAATTTATGTTTACACAGTCAACAATCAAGGAAATAGCTCATATTCTAAAAAAAAAATGCATCAAAAACTGAAAAATTGACCCAACACCGGCACCCTGATGCTTATCATTGTGGCAAATTTGTAAGAAAAAAACGTTCATTTTCTGTATATTTACACCAGAAGATGGTTTGGCCGCCTGTTAGCAGCTGGTTAGAGTAAAAATATATCGGTTGGTTTAAGTCGAATTACAGAGGATGCTTTAGCAATAGGATGGATTTGGTGTATTCGGATAATTCAAGATATATTTAAAGAAAGTGAACTCTGCCTGGAACATGAGGAAAGTGTTCCTCCAGTGACTAAAAGCTCACCTACCAATATCTGCATAGAAATCATTTTTAAAATAATCAGACGTATGATCATTTATCCCCCCAAAATTACTTTTGGATGAATAGTCCAGATGAATCGTCCCAGCCCGAAAATGTATTTTGGACGAAACATCCAGGGACGAACTGGTTGTGGGACAAAATGCCCCGGATTTATAGTCAAGTTGTTTCAGTCGGTTACCCTCTTAGAGGAATGATATTTGTTTGATGCGCAAAAATCAAATCACAAGACATGTTTTAGCGCATAAATCCAATGTCATGACATGTTGTTTTAGCGTGATATGGATTCATCATTGCGTTGAACTCTTTTTCCTTTATCTAAGACTAAATCATAAATTTGAAAGTTGTTGTTTATTATAAGACCCATGAACATAAATCCATTTGACATAATTATGATCATATTATACATGTTAGTGATAACAGCTGAATAGTTCATTTGGACTTATTCATATGTTGTTATAATTATTATGTTATTATATATATTCATATGTTTTTATACCATCATAATTATACCCCCGCTTCGAAGAAGTGGGGGCTATATAGGAATCGCCCTGTACGTCTGTACGTCCGTCCGTCCATCCGTCTGTCCGTCCGTCCGTCTTTCCGGACATGAAATTCTTGTGTGCGCAACTCCTCCTACATTTATCAATCAATTGGGACAAAACTTTTCAGACATCATCACTACTAAGTGAACATGCGCATATTCCAAGATTTTTGATCTGCGACAATTTTAACCAGGTTATCTCCCTTTGACTTAGATTTATTTTGTCTTTCCGTTCGAACAAATTCTTGTGTGCGCAACTCCTCCTACATTAATGAACCGATTTTGATGAAACCTTTCAAACATCATCTCTACTAAGTGAACATGTGCATATTCCAAACTTTTTGATCTGCGACAATTTTAACCAGGTTATCTCTCTTGAACTTTGATTTAATATGGGTTTCTACATGAAATTCTTGTGTGCGCAACTCCTCCTACATTTATCAATCAATTTGGACAAAACTTTTCAGACATCATCACTACTAAGTGAACATGCGCATATTCCAAGATTTTTGATCTGCGACAATTTTAACCAGGTTATCTCCCTTTGACTTAGATTTATTATGTCTTTCCGTTCGAACAAATTCTTGTGTTCGCAACTCCTCCTACATTAATGAACCGATTTTGATGAAACCTTTCAAACATCATCTCTACTAAGTGAACATGTGCATATTCCAAACTTTTTGATCTGCGACAATTTTAACCAGGTTATCTCTCTTGAACTTTGATTTAATATGGGTTTCTGCATGAAATTCTTGTGTGCGCAACTCCTCCTACATTTATCAATCAATTTGGACGAAAGTTTACAGACATCATCACTACTAAGTGAACATGCGCATATTCCAAAATTTTTGAGCTGTGGCTATTTTAACTAGGTTATCTCCCTTTAACTTAGATTTATTATGGGTTTCTACATGAAATTCTTGTGCGTGCAACTCCTCCTACATTTATCAATCAATTTTGACGAAACCTTTCAAACATTATCACAACTAAGTGAACATACGCATATTCCAAAATTTTTGATCTGCGACAATTTTAACCAGGTTATCTCCCTTTAACTTGGATTTATTATGGGTTTTCAAATGGGATTCTTGTGTGTGCAACTCCTCCTACATTAATGAACCGATTTTGAATACATGTTGCACATTGTAAATGTGTTTTTCCAAATGTAAACCATATATGTGTGGGCTCTTTAAGTATTCAGTGCTGTTCTGTGGAAGGCCACATGCAAATACAAATTTCAACAACAAAAAATGATCTTTATGTATACATTTCCTTATGGCCTTCGCCTACATGATCAGAAGTGCATTCCTCTAAAAACCCAAAGCGGGGGTATTAATCACCTTCAGTGATAGTTCTAGTTAAGTGAAATAATGAGTTGTCCTTGATGTCACAGTGCGTAATTATTATTGTGATCGTATTATAAGGCCCCAAAAAATTAATGGTTTGGTTCCCGTTACATAGCAGAAAAAAATAGGGTCGGGATATTTTTTTTTTTTTAGCTCACCGAAGGGAGCTTAACTTATCACCGGCCGCCTGGCGTCTGTCGTTGTGAACATTTTTCAAACGACTTCTCCTCTGAAACCACTGGTCCGATTTTCACGAAACTTCATGTGGATGTTCATTACTATATGGCAATTCATGTTTGTTCAAATGAAATGGCCACGTCCCTTGAGGGCTTTGTATGGGGCATAACTCTGATAGCACCGTATGAATTATAGAAAAATTATTAAAAAATCTTCTTCTCCAGAACCAGTGGGCAGAATCTTTTGATACTTGGTATGCAGCATCTTGGTATGGGTCTGATGCAAGTTTGGCCCCCAAATCATATTTGGGCTCACTATAGAAGCCCAAATTCAAACTCCGTGCATTTCAGGTAAATTTCTTAAAAAATCTTTTTCTCTAGATCCATCAGGCAGAATCTTTTGATATTTGGTATGCAACATTGTGGGATGGATCTGATTCAAGTTTGTTCAAATCGGCCCCCTGGATTCATATTTGGGCTCAGTATAGAAGCCCGAATTTGAACTTCGTGCATTTCAGGCAAATTTCTTAAAAAATCTTCTTCTCAAGATCCAACAGGCAGAATCTTTTGATATTTGGTAAGCAAAATTGTGGGGATGGATCTAATTCAAGTTTGTTCAAATCGGCCCCCTGGATTCATATTTGGGCTCAGTATAGAAGCCCGAATTTGAACTTCGTGCTTTTCAGGCAAATTTCTTAAAAAATCTTCTTCTCCAGATCCAGCAGGCAGAATATTTTGATATTTGGTATGCAATATTGTGGGGTGGATCTGATTCAAGTTTGTACAAATCGGCCCCCTGAGTTCATATTTGGGCTCAGTATAGAAGCCCGAATTTGAACTTAGTGCATTTCAGGCAAATTTCTTAAAAAATCTTCTCCAGATCCAGCAGGCAGAATCTTATGATATTTGGTATGCAACATTGTGGGGTGGATCTGATTCAAGTTTGTACAAACCGGCCCCCTTAGTTCATATTTGTGCTCAGTATAGGAGCCTGAATTCAAACTTAATGCATATCAGGCAAATTTCTTTAAAAATCTTCTTCTCCAGATCCAGCGGGCAGAATCTTTTGATATGCAACATTGTGTGGTATGTCGGATTCAAGTTTATTCAAATCGGCCCCCTGGGTTCATATTTGGGCTCGGTATAGGAGCCCAAATTTGAACTTAGTGCATTTCAGGCAAATTTCTTTAAGAATCTTCTTCTCAAGATCCAGCAGGCAGAATCTTTTGATATTGGGTATGCAGCATGCTTAGGGGGGGGGGGGGGGGGGGGGGGGGGGGTGAGATTCAAGTTTGTTCAAGCCAAGTCCCTGGGTTCATATTTGGGCTCACTGTGGTAGCCCGAATTATAACTTAGTTCAAAATGAGGAATTTTCTTTAAAAATCTTATGCTTCAGATCCAGCAGTCAGAATGTTTTGATATTTGGTATGCAGCATCCTTAGGGGGGTGAGATTCAAGTTTGTTCAAGCCATATTCCTAGGTCCATATTTGGGCTCACTGTGGGTGCTTGAATTGTAACTTAGTTCGAAATGAGGAATTGTCTTTAAAAATTTTCTTCTTCAGATCCAGCAGTCAGAATGTTTTGATATGTGGTGTGTAGCATACTTAGGGGGGTGAGATTCAAGTTTGTTCAAGCCAAGTCCCTGGGTTTATATTTGGGCTCAGTGTGGGAGCCCGAATTATAACTTAGTTCAAAATGAGGAATTTTCTTTAAAAATCTTCTTCAGATTCAGCAGATGAATGCTTTTGATATTTGGTATGCCGCATCCTTAGGGGGGTAAGATTCTCCTTGGGGGGGGGGGGGGGGGGGTAAGATTCAAGTTTGTTCAAGCCATGTCCCTAGTTCCATAAAATGTGTCTCTCATGACTTCATTCCTTTGTAGTGTTGATGAACCATGTCTAACTGAATGTGACCCCAAATACTTCTTTGAACCACTTTGTTTGAATCACTTTGCCCGGTGAGTGATTAAGGCCCCTTGGGGCCTCTTGTTTTTTAAAAAAAAAATTTCCCCTTCAATTTGTGCTTGAGTTAATTTTTACGACCAAATTCTACTGAAGATCCCCACAGATTCAATATGGTTTGCTCTGATATCATGGTTCAAGTGCTCATTCTAGGTGTTGCTGGCATCCTTTGCCATAAACTGGTTGACTTTCCATGGGATCAATGCATTATTAGCTCAGGTGTTGATGCCACAGTATGCCAACCGACCTGGTCCACCCATTTACACAACACCAATTCATCTTTCACTTTTCAAGTTTTATATGACCATTTTGGGGTTGTATGGTTACCATACTGGTGTACGTTTATTGCCTTCCAGTTAGATTGTTCTGTTAAAGTCATAGACTCTGATTGCTCATTGTTATGTGCCAGATCTCGTGAGAGTGGGCATTATGTTGGCAACATATCTGTCTATCCATCTGCCCAACCATTTTCTATACATCCATAAACTTTTGGTTTCCATTAATTAAAATGAAAATGCCTTCACTTATCAGTATCATCTCTTGATATGTTAAGGGCTGATAATGGAAGCTTCCTTTCCGTAACAATTTTGTCTGGATCTGATATTCAGTATGGCCATGGATGCCATATACATCTTGGTTTCTGTCAGTCAAAAATGATTTTACTGATCAGTCTCATTTTGTTTGATGTGACAAGGGCGTGTCGTTAAATGTTTGTTTCGATAATTGTCCACATTTATTTGTTATTCAATAAGGCTGCAGATTAGATTGGTTTAATTCGTGGACATCGCTGACTTGCTAAGTCAGCAGCAGTTCAATCCCTTTGAAGAACATTTTTAGCTTAACTTGACAAAGTCAAGATAAGCTTTTGCCATCACACGTGTGAAAGTCTGTGAGTCTGTTCACATTTTCTTTAGCACAAGCTACACCCTGTAGTTCTTGTCCGGTCATCACAAAATTTCTTATGCAGGTTCGGGGTCATGTCTGGAAGATGAGACGTCCATTTTTGGTCGCGATCTGTCAACCGCGAAGGATACGAGAGCCCGAAACCTGAAAACCTTTAGCACAGTCTACAAGTCGTATGTATGAAGGGATTTCATTGTAACTTGGCAGGATGACTCAGTATAATGTCTAGATGAGAACGTCCCCGTTTGGTCATGATCAGTCAACCATGATGGCTGCGAGAGCCCGAAACCTGAAAACCTTTAGCACAATCTACCGGTCGTATTTATGAAGGGATTTCATTGTAACTTGGTAGGATGACTCTGTATAATGTCTAGACAAGAACTTCCCCTTTTTGTTGCGATCGGTCAGTCAAGATGGCTGCGAGAGCCCGAAACCCAAAAACCTTTAGCACAGTCTACAGGTCGTATTTGTGAAGGGATTTTATTGTAACTTGGTAAAATAACTCGGTATAATGTCTAGACGAGAACGTCCCCTTTTGTTCACGATCGGTCAACCGTGACAGCTACATGGACCCAAAGCCCGAAAACCTTTAGCACAGTGTACAGGTCGTATTTATGAAGGGATTTTGTTGTAACTTCGTAGGATGAATCTGTATAATGTCTAGATGAGAATGTCCTTTTTTGGTCAGGTTCAGCCAACCGTGATGGCTGCAGGGGCATTTTACCTAGATTTACCTAGATTCCTTTAGCACAGCATACAGCTTGCATTTATAAAGGAATTTTTTTGCAAATTTGTAGGATGACTCGGTATAATGTCTAGATGAGAACGTCGTATTTTGGTCATGATCGGTCAGCCGTTACCGCCGCCTGCTCACATGACCTAGATTCCTTTAGCACTGCTTGAAGGTTGCTTTTATGAAGAGATTTCATTGTAACTTGGTAGGATACCATCGTATGATATCTAGATGAGACTCTCCTTTGGTCATGATCGGTCAACCATGATTTCCTAAACGTCACATGACCTAGATTCCTTTAGCAAAGTCTACAAGTTATTAGCTCACCGAAGGGAGCTTAACTTATCACTTGCCGTCCGTCGTCGTCGTCCGTGAACTCTACATTATCGACTACTCCTCACAAACTACTGGATCAAATTGAACCAAATTTGGTGTGCATGTTCCCCATCATATGTCAATTCAAACTTGTGCAAATAAACTTGCCGCACCCACAGGGGGCACCAAAAGGGGCATAACTCTGATAGCACCCATGAATTTCTTTCCAAAATTAAAAAAAATCTTCTTCAGATCCACCAGGCAGAATTCTTTCCTATTTGGTACACATCATCTCTACGGGGGGCAGATTCAAGTTTGTTCAAATCGGCTCCCTGAATTCATATTTGGGCTCACTATAGAAGCCCAAATTTGAACATAGTGCATTTCAGGCAAATTTCTTAAAAAATTTTCTTCTCCAGATCCAGCAGGCAGAATCTTTTGATATTTGGTATGCAGCATTGTGGGGTGGATCTGATTCAAGTTTGTACAAATCGGCCCCCTGTGTTCATATTTGGGTTCAGTATAGGAGCCAGAATTTGAACTTAGTGCATTTCAGGCAAATTTCTTTAAAAATCTTCTCAAGATCCAGCAGGCATAATCTTCTGATATTGGGTATGCAGCATGCTTAAGGGGGGGTGGGGGTGGGGGGGGGGTTAGGGGGGGTGAGGTTCAAGTTTGTTAAAGCCAAGTCACTGTGGGAGCCCAAATTATAACTTAGTTCAGACTGAGGAATTTTCTTTAAAAATCCTCTTCTTCAGATCCAGCAGTCGGAATGTTTTGATATTTGGTATGCAGCATCCTTAGGGGGGTGAGATTCAAGTTTGTTTAAGCCATGTCCCTAGGTCCATATTTGGGTTCACTGTGGGCACTCGAATTGTAACTTAGTTCAAAATGAGGAATTTTCTTAAAAAATATGCTTCTTCAGATCCAGCAGTCGGAATGTTTTGATATTTGGTGTGGAGGTGGGGGGGGGGGGGGGGGGGGGGAGATTCAAGTTTGTTAAAGCCAAGTCCCTGGGTTCATATTTGGGCTCCCTGTGGAAGCCCGAATTATAGCTTAGTTCAATATGAGGATTTTTTCTTTAAAAATCTTCTTCCGATTCAGCAGTCGTAATGTTTTGATATTTGGCATGCAATATCCTTAGGGGGTGAGATTCCAGTTTGTTCAAGCCAAGTCCCTGGGTTCATATTTGGGCTCACTGTGGAAGCCCGAATGATAACTTAGTTCAAAATGAGGAATTTTCTTTAAAAATCTTCTTGTTAGATCCAGCAGTCAGAATGCTTTTGATATTTGGTATGCAGCATCCTTAGGGAGGTAAGATGCAAGTTTGTTCAAGCCATGTCCCTAGGTCAATATTTGGGCTCACTGTGGAAGCTCGAATTGTAACTTAGTTCAAAATGAGGAATTTTCTAAAAAAATCTTCAGATCCAGCAGTCGGAATGTTTTGATATTTGGTGTGCAGCATCCTTGGGGGAGGGGGGGGGGGGGTGAGGGGGGATTCAAGTTTGTTAAAGCCAAGTCCCTGGGTTCATATTTGGGCTCCCTGTGGGAGCCCGAATTATGACTTAGTTCAATATGAGAAATATTCTTTAAAAATCTTTTTTTTTAGATCCACCAGTCAGAATCTTTGGATATTTAGTGTAAGCTTTTCTTAGGAGGGGCAGATGCAACTTGTTGAAATCAATTCCCTGGGTTGATATTTAGTCTACCTTGTCAGGTGAGCGCCCTCAGGCCCCCTTGAGGGCCTCTTGTATTTATGAAGGGATTTCATTGTAACTTGGTAGGATGACTTGTTTTGGAATGATTTTACTGTAACTTGGTAACTTTGGTTGACATACATTAATTAACTGTGAGGGCCACATTAACCCAGGCCTCAAATCTTTTGTGGAGTCTGCAGAGGTGGGCAAATTGGAAATTTTGCATAACCCGTGAATGGTTATGCAAAATAATTTTGCACAACCCTTTCTGAATTAGACAACCCCTTCTTCACAAGTCAATAGAATTTAGAAATGTGTTTTTCACATAGGTGTAGAGGTGTGCGGTTAACCGAAAATCGCGATACCCTTTTCTCAGGACAGCAGTGCTACACTAATCATTCGAGTATTGTATTTACCCAAATACCATGAATACAGGTGACACAACAGACCTACCTGTGGTGCGCATTTCATCACTGACCACCAATGGCGCCTAAAAATAGCTAAATTCATGGCTGGTGCTGCCTTCACAATTCAGAAATTTCCCCTTCCATAACAGTTTTCTGTAGCAAATTTCATAGGCTTAACATTAACTACAGCATTATAATGCAGTTCAACATACATTCTTTTTATGGGTTCGCATCACTGACATGCTAATAAGACTGTGTTTGCTTACCTAACCATAACTTACTTATTCCCTTGAATGATCTTTGTCACTCGTTTGTTTTAGAGCACAGTTTGCGCTGTACACATGTGCAGGTGTTGTATTTCATTAGCTCAACTTTAGCGAAGCCAAATTTGAGCTTATGCCATGTCCGTCTGTCCGTCAACAATTCAATATGTCTCGGGCTAGAGGCCGTATTTATGAACCGACCTTTACGAAACTTCTTGGGTACCTTTGTTATGACTGTGGGACGAGAATGAGTGTTTTTGGGTCCGATCCAAAATTTAAGTTTGCCACTGGCAGCCATTTTGTACAAAATTAGGTGCAATCAGATTTTTGCGCAGAATTTCCATTTGAAAGTGCTGATTTGAATAATTTTTTGTATGAATGTTTAATACCATGGGATACATCACATATAATACAGGTTTTTTTCTCGTGCGTAAATTATGCAAATTAGACTAATTTTGATGTATTAAGTGTTACTTTCAGCACTGTAAGTGCAAATGCCAATACAGCTCAGGCTAGAGGCCGTATTTATGAACCGATCTTTACGAAAATTCTTGGGTACCTTTGGTATCACCATGGGACGAGAACGAGTGTTTTTGGGTCCTGTCCGAAATTCAAGATGGCCGATGGCAGCCATTTTGTACAAAATTAGGTGCAATCAGATTTTTGCACAGAACTTCCATATGAAAGCACTGCTTTGAATAATTTTTGTGTGAATGTTTGGTACCATGGGATACATCACATATAATACAGGTTTTTTTCTCGTGCAGAAATTATGCAAATTAGATGAACTTTGTTTTTTTCAGTGCTACTTACACACTGTAAGTACACATGTCAATATGGCTCGGGCTAGGGTCTGTATTTATGAACCGATCTTCACGAAACGTCTTTGGTACCTTTGTTATCACCTTGGTATGAGAACGAGTGTTTCTGGGTGCGGTTCAAAATTCAAGATGGCTGCCAGTGGCCATTTTGTACCGAAATTAGGTCTAATCAGTTTTTTGTACACAACTTCTATACGGCTCAGACTAGAGGCCGTACTTATGAACTGATCTTTATGAAACTTCTTGGGTACCTTTGTTATCACCATGGGATGAGAACGAGTGTTTTTGGGTGTGGTCCGAAATTCAATATGGCCACCAGCAGCCATTTTGTACCAAAATTAGTGCAATCAGTCTTTTGTACAGAACTTCTGTATGAAAATTCTGATTTGAATAAATTTTTGTATGAATGTTTAGTAACATGGAATACATCACATATAGTACAGGTTTTCTTCTCGTGCAGAAATTATGCAAATTAGATGAACTTTGATTTATTCAGTGCTACTTATAGACTGCAAGTGCACATGTCAATACAGCTCGGGCTAGAGGCTGTATTTATCAACCGATCTTCATGAAACTTCTTGGGTACCTTTGTTATCTTGGACGAGAACGAGTGTTTCTGGGTGCGGTCCAAAATTCAAGATGGCTGCCAGTGGCCATTTTGTACCGAAATTAGGTCCAATCAGTTTTTTGTCACAACTTCTATACAGCTCGTATTTATGAACTGATCTTCACGAAACTTCTTGGGTACCTTTGTTTTCACCTTGGGACAGGAACGAGTGTGTTTTCGGGGTGCCTTTGTTATCACTGTGCTATGAGAACAAATATTTTGTGGTGCAGTCCCACTCTGGGACTCAAAGATTTCTTTTTTAGTTTAGCATCTGACTGTCACCCACCTTTACAATACTTTACCTATACATTTATTACAGACTACGGTCTATTTATGTACAGACCGTTACAATACTTTACATGTACCTTTGTTATCAGGTCATTACCTAGATGTTTGTCATTGCTGTGTCACATACTATACATGTACATGTCTTAACAAGTTGAGCTACATTGTCATTGACACTTTAATTTTTAGCTTAACTTGACAAAGTCAAGATAAGCTATTGCCATCACGTGTGCAGAAGTCTGTTAGTCTGTGAGTCTGTTCACATTTTCCTGTAGCATGGGCTACACCCAGCAGTTCTTGTCTGATTGTCACGAAATTTCATATGCAGGTTTGGGGTCTTGTCTAGATTAGAACGTCCCCTTTTGGTCGCGATCGGTCAGCTGGTATGGCTGCCCGAGCCTAAAACCCGAAAACCATTAGCACAGTCTACAGGTCGTATTTATGAAGGGATTTCATTGTAACTTGGTAGTATGCCTCTGTATAATGCCTAGATGAGAACGTCCCCTTTTGGGCATGATCTGTCAACCGTGAGGGCTGCCCAAGCCCGAAACCCCAAAACTTTTAACACAATCTGCAGGTCATGTTTAATATGGAGGGATTTCATTATAACTTGGTAGATGATTCCTTATGATGTCTAGATGAGAATTTCCCTACTTGGGCGTGATCTGCCAACCGTGACGACTGCCTGAGCCCAAAACCCGAAAACCTCTAGCACAGTCTACAGGTCATATTTATTAAGAAATTTTATCGTAACTTGGTGGGTTTACTTCATATAATGTCTAGATGAGAAAGTCCCCTTTTGGACATGTTTGGGCAGCTGTGACGGCTACAGGGGCCTGAACCCCAAAAACCTTTAGCACAATCTACAGGTCATATTTATGAAGGGATTTCATTGTAACTTGGTAGGATGACTCCAAATAATGTCTAGATGAGAACGTCCCATTTTGATCGCGATCATTCAGCCTTGGTGGGTGCCTGAGCCCAAAAACCTTTAGCATAGGCAAAAGGTCATATTTATGGAAGGATTTCATTGTATCCTGTTAGGTTGACTCCATATAATGCCTAGGTGATGGCCAGGCATCCCTTTTTGGTCGTGATTGGTCAACTGTGATGGCTACAGGTGCCCGAAGCCCGAAAACCTTGAGCACAGTCTACAGGTAATATTTATGAAGGGATTTCATTGTAACTTCGTAGGATCACTCTAGATGATACCCAGATGAGATTGTCCCCTTTGGTTGCGATCATTCAACCATGATGGCTGTCCGAGCCCGAAGCCCAAAAACCTTTAGCACAGTCTACAGGTCATATTTATGAAAGGATTTCATTGTAACTTGGTAGGTTGACTTCATATAATGTCTTGATGAGAACGTCCCCTTTTGGACATGATTGGGCAACTGTGACAGCTGCTGGGGCCCAAAGCCTGAAAACCTTTAGAACAGTCTACAGGTCATAATTATGAAGGGATTTCATTGTAGCTTGGTGGGATTGTTATAGCCTCCATATTATATTGAGATTGATATATCCTTAGTTGTTAATTATATGAGATGGATATTTTTATTACAGGTCATAATTATGAAGGGATTTCATTGTACCTTGGTAGGATGACTCCAAATACTGTCTAGATGAGAACATCCCCTTTTGGTTGCGATCATTCAGCCTTTATGGCTGCCCAAGCCCAAAGACCTTTAGCATAGTCTATAGGGTGTATTTATGGAAGGATTTCATTGTAACTTGTTAGGTTGACTCCATATAATGCCTAGATGATGACATCCCCTTTTTGGTCCTGATTGGTCAACTGTGATGGCTACAGGTGCCCGAAGCCCGAAAATCTTGAGCACAGTCTACAGGTCATATTTATGAAGGGATTTCATTGTAACTTTGTAGGATCACTCCAGATGATGCCCAGATGAGAATGTCCTCTCTTGGTTGCGATCATTCAACCATTATGGCTGCCCGAGCCCGAAGCCTGAATACCTTTAGCACAGTCTACAGGTCATATTTATGAAGGGATTTTTTTGTAACTTGGTAGGTTTGACTTCATATAATGTCTAGATTGGGATATCCTCTTTTGGACACGATTGGGCAACTGTGACAGCTGCAGGGGCCTGAAGCCCGGAAACCTTTAGAACAGTGTACAGGTCATAATTATGAAGGGATTTCAATGTAGCTTGGTAGGATTGTTATGGCCCCCATATTATATTGAGATTGATATATCCTTAGTTGTTAATTATATGAGATGGATATTTTATTTCTGCATTTTCTGACTGGTCTGACTCATTTGCACTGAGTGACCTTTGTTTACATCTTTGTTACACTAATGTATTGTACATATAGCTGTTGATTGCTTAATTGTTTAAGTAGGTCAAGGACCTTGTTTACTTCAACTATAACAGAATCCCCGAGAAACTGTTAGAACTTGAAGAATTTTCATCTTCTGGAACATTTCATCTGGTTACTATTTTAAGGTTTGTCAACAGAATTCAAAAACTCATTCTTAGAAAGCCTTTCAGAAAGACTCACTTGAGTTATTTCCATTGGAGAATATTATTGTTTCAGAACAGTGCATTTATTATAGAAGCAGTGCTTCTTTGTGAATTTGGAAGATTGATTCCAAAAGAGAATTTTGAAGAGAATCTATTCGTCTTGGAAAAGAGAATTTATGCTTTCTGTGAAACAGAATATTATTTTGTGAAAAGCCAGGATTCTACTGGATTATTTGGAAATTACCTGTGACGCCAATACTTTTTTGGATTTTTATTCCGTTTGAATTTTGTGGAGCATTTTATTATATTTTATTGGAGACTGATGAAATTTCTAAGTGAAAATTTTATTACAAATCTACGGGATACTGTTTCGGAAGACACATTCTTGGATTTAATACTACCAGCTGGTAACTTTCTTCACAAGATTCTTTACCACGGGATTACTGGATTCTGTCAAACTGTACTTTGGACTAATTCAATAATTGATAAGTACCACTGTTTTTATTTTCTGTAAACCAATTAGTGTAAAAGATCTTTGCATCATTTTTTTTTTTTTTATATATATTAATTTTTTTTAATTAAATTTCAGAATAATTGAATTCATAGTTATTATTGTTGCTGATTCTCAGATTTCTTTCTGTTACCAATATTAATAATATTTACATACCGTAACAGAAATTGGGGGCTCGTTGCCGAGATTGAATATAAGATAACGAGAAAGCTTTATTTGCGTATTGCAATTATTATTTTGGCTCACTTTCAAAAAACATTTAAATTTTCTTAGAAAATTTCAGTATTATTATTTACCGTATATAATCTGAGAACCAGCAAACCATTTCATCATGGTGTTTATTGTGACAGAATTTATATCTGAATTTGAAAGCTCTCCTAGTTTGGCCCTTTTAGAATCTCTTAAGAAGGAGGATTTTTTTCAACTTGCACAATATCTAAAATTACCTGCCACCCCTGGTCTGAACAAACAAACTTAAACAGCTCATTGTTAATCATTATATGGAAGAAGGTCTTTTGCCTCAGTCTGAAACTCTCCCCTCTGAACCACAACATGGTGATGCCCTTGAACTCAAGAAATTAGAATTGAAATTAAAAAAATTAGAAATGCAACAAAAAATGAGGGAAATTGAAATTCAGACACAAAAAGAAAAAGACGAAAGAGAAAATGAAATTAAATTAAAAGAAATTCAAGCTCAAAAAGAAAGGGAACAAATTCTGGCTCAAAAAGAAAGGGAACAATTTCAGGCTCAAAAGGAAAAAGAGGATAGGGAATTAAAATTAAGGGAAATAGAAGCTCAAAAAGAAATGCACTTAAAATTTTAGAATTAGAAATTCAGGCCCAAAAGGAAATAAAAATAAAAGAATTAGAATCTCAACATCAAGGCTCAAATGTAATTTCTCCAAGTAGATTTGATGCAACTAAACATATTAGGCTAGTTCCCCCTTTTCAAGAAAAAGAAGTTGATAAATATTTTTCACATTTTGAAAAAGTGGCAACAAGGTTAGAATGGCCAAGGGACGTCTGGACTTTGCTATTGCAAAGTGTTTTGAAAGGGAAGGCCCAAGAAATCTATTCCGCTCTATCTTCTGAGTAAAGCAATAGTTATGACACTGTTAAAGAGGCTATACTTAAGGCATATGAACTTGTTCCAGAGGCCTATAGGCAGAAATTTAGAAATTATTACAAAATCGAAAATCAAACTCATGTGGAATTTGCCAGAGAGAAGCAAAATTTATTTGACAGGTGGTGCCAGTCCAAAGAAATTGGGAAAGATTTCTCTAAATTAAAAGAAATGATGCTGATTGAAGAGTTTAAAGGAAAGATACATTCAGATATAAAGGCCCACCTGGATGAACAAAAAGTTGACGCATTAAACAGAGCAGCAGTACTGGCAGATGACTATGCCTTAACTCATAAAATGAGTCGTAACTCCACAAATTTGTGGCTCCACAAGAATTCTTTCCAAAGTGGACCTAGACCAACTTCAGCAAAAAATCATCCTTCCAATCATCCTTCCAATCCTCCAAACTTTTCACCACCCAAATTTAATAAGAAATCTGGTGAAAATAAAACATCTAATGCCAGTCCTACACCATTATGACCCAACAGTTCAACTAAAACTTGTAATTATTGTAAGAAACCAGGGCATTTTCTATCTGAGTGCTGGCTGTTAAAACGGAAAAATGAGTCCTCTACTTCACAGAATGCACTAGCATGTGCTTCATGCCCTGAAAATTATGTTAAAAGCAAGACACTTTAGAAAATTATAAGCCATTTATTTCTGAAGGCTTTGTTTCCCTTGAGGGCGATAAGCACTGTTCCTTGCCAATAAAAATACTGAGAGACACAGGGGCTACTCAGTCATTAATGTTAGAAGGCATTTTGCCATTTTCTGAAGAAAGTGCTACAGGGGCACAAGTTCTAGTATCAGGTATTGAGGCAAACTCTTTAAATGTCCCACTTCATAAAATAAATTTAAGAAGTAGTTTAGTAAATGGGACTGTGTCAGTAGGAATCAGACCTACTCTACCTGTAAAAGGTATTTCTTTATTATTGGGAAATGACTTAGCTGGTGACAAAGTCACTGTAGAACCTCAAGTGGTGGATAAGCCGAGCACAGATGAAAGTATTATTGATTTGAAGGAATGTTTTCCTTTTGCCTTTCCAGCATGTGCTGTGACTTGGTCCATAGCAAAGAAAGCTGAGGTTGATAACAACCTCTATTGTGTTGATTTGAACAGCAAAGCTGAGGATAAGAACAGTCACAGAATTACGGATTCTGAAGACATTGATTTGTCTCAGACATTTTTGAGTCAGTGTGATGACTCCTCCAGAAGTTGTAAAGAGGCCACTACACCTGAGAGTGATAGGGGGGCCTCCTTGAATGTCATTTCCCGGGCTTCTTTAATTCAGGAACAGGAAAGTGATCCTGACCTTGCCGAGCCATGTGAAAGGGCTCTAACAGAGGCAGAAGCCCAGAACTACCCTGTCTGTTATTTAAAAAAATCTGATGTACTCATGAGAAAATGGCGACCACCAGAAGTACCCTCCAATAGTGATTGGGAGGTTATCAAATAGTTGTCCCCACTAAATACTGGAATAAAATAATAAGCCTGGCTCATGAAAATCCAATGGATGGACATTTGGGAATTAGGAAGACCTACTCTTGTATTCACCAATGTTTTTACTGGCCCAAGCTTTGACAGGATGTTGTTGAATTGTGTAAAACCTGCCACACCTGTCAAATTGTAGGAAAACCCAACCAGAAGATTCCTCCTGCTCCCCTTCAACCAATCCCTGCTTTTGAGGAGCCATTTAGTAGAATTATTATTGATTGTGTTGGCCCATTGCCTAGAACAAGATCTGGAAATGAATATATTCTTTCCATCATGTGTGCTTCTACACGATTTCCTGAGGCTATTCCTCTAAGAAATATCAAAACTAAAACTATAGTTAAGGCCTTGATACAATGTTTCATGACTTTTGGTCTACCCAGGTCAGTGCAATCAGACCAAGGCTCAAATTTTATGTCAAACATTTTTCAGCAGGTGATGTATGAGCTCAAAATTAAGCAGTACACATCAAGTGCCTATCATCCCGAAAGTCAAGGTGCTCTTGAATGCTTCCATCAAACACTGAAGACCATGATAAAGGCCTATGAGGAGGATATT
Organism: Pictodentalium vernedei; assembly: GCA_031216915.1. Lineage (NCBI taxonomy): Eukaryota > Metazoa > Mollusca > Scaphopoda > Dentaliida > Dentaliidae > Pictodentalium > Pictodentalium vernedei. The sequence continues at coordinate 234,233,077 of CM062290.1, read as the reverse complement.
GAGAAGGATTGGGATGAAGGAGTACATCTCCTTTTATTTGCAGTCCGTGAGACTGTACAGGACTCTCTGGGGTTCAGCCCTTTTGAATTAGTGTTTGGACACTCAATGAGGGGTCCACTCACTGCTTTGAAGGAGAAATGGCTTGAGGAAGAGCCACTTGAAATTTCTCTTCTTGACTATGTGTCTACTTTTAAGAAAAAATTGCACCAGGCCAGAGAAATGGCAAATAAACATTTACAGAAAGCCCAGAGTCATATGAAGACCTGGTATGATAAAAAGGCGAAATTTCGAACCTTTAAACCTGGGGACAAGGTGCTAGTATTATTCCCTTTAAAGGGCAATGCTTTACAAGCAAGATATTCAGGACCTTATATTGTTAAGCACAAGATCAGTGATACTGATTATGTTGTTGAGACTCCCGATAGATTAAAAAATACTCAGCTGTGCCATATAAATATGTTGAAAACATATTATGAGAGATAACCAAGCTCTTTACCAGTCTCAACCGTAATCCACATGAATGAGGTGGAAATTCCTGTGGAGAATATTCATGAAGGCGGCGAAAATGTACCTCTGAAGTTACAGAACTCGGATGTCCTGAGAGATCTACAAAATAAAATAGATTATTTACTGCCTGACCAAAGAAAGGATTTAGTTGATTTAATTTTAAAATATCAACACTTATTTCCCGATGTGTCTAGTAGGACATCTGTTATTTTTCATGATGTTGATGTACGAGAGGCAAATCCCATCAAACAGCATTCATATAGATTGAACCCTTTCAAAACTGAGATCATGTGAAAGGAAATACAGTATATGCTGGACAATGAGATCATAGAACCTAGCCATAGCAACTGGAGTTCGCCCTGTATTCTTGTCCCAAAACCTGACGGCAGTTACTGATTTTGTATGGATTACCGAAAATTGAACAGCCTCACCAAAACAGACAATTATCCAATTCCTAGAATTGATGACTGCATTGACAAACTTGGCCATGCTAAATTTGTGACAAAATTTGACTTGTTAAAGGGTTATTGGCAAGTCCCTTTAACAGAAAGAGCAAAAGAAATATCTGCTTTTGTTACCCCATTTGTGTTGTATCAATATAAAGTTGCCCCTTTTGGCATGAAAAATTCTCCGCCAACGTTCCAGCGCATGGTTAACCATTTAATTGCAGACCTAGATCACAGTGAAGCTTATATTGATGATGTTATTATACACACAGATACAAATTGGTCTGATCATCTAAAGCATATTCAAGAATTTTTTGACAAACTGACCCAAGCCAACCTAACTATTAACTTGGTAAAATCAGAATTTGGCAAAGCAACTATAAATTATTTAGGTCATGTTGTGGGTCAGGGGCAGGTAAGGCAAAGGTTGATGCCATTGTAAATTTTCCAGTACCAAGCTCTAAAAAAGAGCTCAAGAGATTCATAGGCATGGCTGGATATTATAGAAAATTTCGTTTAAATTTCTCAGATGTTGTCTCCCCTTTGGCCAGTTTATTGAGCAAAAAGGTTAAGTTTGTTTGGACTGAGGAGTGCCAGAAATCCTTTGACAGAATAAAAACTTTATTAAATAATTCCCCTGTCCTGGCCAGTCCCAATTATGAAAAGCCCTTCAAATTATTTATAGATGCAAGTGACAATGGAGCAGGTGGGTATATTGCCCAGGAAGATTCCTAAGGTATTGATCACCCTATTTGTTATTTCTCCAGAAAATTTCTCAAACATCGAAAGAATTACTCGACGGTAGAAAAAGAAACTTTGGCTCTAATTTTGGCATTAACCCATTTTGATGTGTATCTAGGAACCACCCAATGCCCAATTACAGTTTACACCGATCATAACCCCTTAACTTTTATTAATAAAATGAAAAACAAGAATCAAAGATTATTGCGGTGGAGTTCAGCCCTTCAGGAATGTAATTTAGAGATTAGGCATATTTCGGGAAGAGACAATGTTGGAGCTGATCTTCTTTCCAGAATATCCTAATTTAAAATGATATGATCGGTCCCTATTCACTTCAAGTGTATATATGTTTATTAAAAAAAATTGTGAAGATTATGGTGTGTGTGCACTGTAAACCAGTCAGAGTCTGCTAAAATTATATAAAAAGTTTTCAGTACCTTCAAACTTTTTCTGTTAAGGCGGGGTGTGTTATAGCCCCCATATTATATTGAGATTGATATATCCTTAGTTGTTAATTATATGAGATGGATATTTTTATTTCGGCATTTTCTGACTGGTCTGACTCATTTGCACTGAGTGACCTTTGTTTACATCTTTGTTACACTAATATATTGTACATATAGCTGTTGATTGCTTAATTGTTTAAGTAGGTCAAGGACCTTGTTTACTTCAACTATAACAGAATCCCCGAGAAACTGTTAGAACTTTGAAGAATTTTCATCTTCTGGAACATTTCATCTGGTTACTATATAAAGGTTTGTCAACAGAATTCAAAAACTCATTCTTAGAAAACCTTTCAGAAAGACTCACTTCAGTTTTTTCCATTGGAGAATATTATTGTTTCAGAACAGTGCATTTATTATAGAAGCAGTGCTTCTTTGTGAATTTGGAAGATTGATTCCAAAAGAGAATTTTGAAGAGAATCTATTCGTCTTGGAAAAGAGAATTTATACTTTCTGTGAAACAGAATATTATTTTGTGAAAAGCCAGGCTTCTACTGGATTATTTGGAAATTACCTGTGGTGCCAATACTTATTGGATTTTTACTCCATTTGAATTTTGCGGAGCATTTTATTATATTTTATTGGAGACTGCTGAAATTTCTAAGTGAAAATTTTATTACAAATCTACGGGATATTGTTTCGGAAGACACATTCTTGGATTTAATACTACCAGCTGGTAACTTTCTTCACAAGATTCTTTACCACGGGATTACTGGATTCTGTCAAACTGTACTTTGGACTAATTCAATAATTGATAAGTACTACTGTTTTTATTTTGTGTAAACCAATTAGTGTAAAAGATCTTTGCATCATTTTTTTTTTTTTATATATTAATTTTTTTTAATTAAATTTCAGAATAATTGAATTCATAGTTATTGTTGCTGATTCTCAGATTTCTTTCTGTTACCAATATCAATAATATTTCCATACCGTAACAAGGATGTCTCCAAATAATGTCTAGATGAGAACGTCCCCTTTTGGTTGCGATCATTCAGCCTTGATGGCTGCCCGAGCCCAAAAACCTTTAGCATAGTCTATAGGTTGTATTTATGAAAGGATTTCATTGTAACTTGTTAGGTTGACTCCATATAATGCCTAGATGATGACATCCCCAGGTTGACTCCATATAATGCCTAGATGATGACATCCCCTTTTGGTCGTGATTTGTCAACTGTGATAGCTATAGGTGCCCAAAGCCCGAACATCTTGAGCACAGTCTACAGGTCATATTTATGAAGGGATTTCATTGTAACTTCGAAGGATCACTCCAGTTGATGCCCAGATGAGAATGTCTCCTTTTGGTTGTGATCATTCAACCATGATGGCTGCCTGAGCCCAAAAACCTTTAGCACAGTCTTCAGTTCATATTTATGAAGGGATTTCATAGTAACTTGGTAGGTTGACTTCATATAATGTCTAGATGAGAACAGCCCCTTTTGGACACCATTAGGCAACTGTGACGGCTACAGGGGCCTGAAGCTTGAAAACCTTTAGCACAGTCTACAGGTGATATTTATGAAGAGATTTTGTTGTACCTTGGTAGGATGACTCTAAATAATGTCTAGATGAGAACGTCCCCTTTTGGTCGCGATCATTCAGCCTTGATGGCTGCCCAAGCCCAAAACCTTTAGCATAGTCTACAGGTCATATTTATGGAAGGATTTCATTGTAACCTGTTAGTTTGACTCCATATAATGCCTAGATGATGGCATCCTTTTGGTCGTGATTGGTCAACTGTGACGGCTTCAGAGGCCCGAAGCCCGAAAACCTTGAACACAGTCTACAGGTCATATTTATGAAGGGATTTCATTGTAACTTTGTAGGATCACTCCGGATGAATCCCAGATGAGAATGTCCCCTTTTGGTTGCGATCATTCAACCTTGATGGCTGCCTGAGCCCAAAAACCTTTAGCACAGTCTACAGGTCATATTTATGAAGGGATTTCATTGTAACTTGGTAGGTTGACTTCATATAATGTCTGGATGCGAACGTCCCCTTTGGACGCAATTGGGAAACTGACGGCTACAGGGGCCTGAAGCCTGAACACCTTTAGCACAGTCTACAGGCCATATTTATGAAGGGATTTCAACGTAACTTGATAGGATGACTTGTTTTGGAATAATTTCACTGTAACTTGGTAACTTTCGTTGATATACGTTAACTGTGAGGCCACATACATTAACTGTGAGGTCATATTAACCCACCCCTCAGCTCATTAGTACAGTGTACACCTCATATTATTTTTATCAAAAACATAGCATACAGGGAACAGAAATGAACATATTCCCAATTATCACAATTCTTGTTAGCTCACCTGACTGAAAGTCAGGGTGAGCTATTCTGATCACTTTTCGTCCGGCGTCCGGCGTCCGTTGCGAAGGTGGTGTTTGGGCTTTTTCTCCCAAACCACTGGCCGCATATTAATGAAATTTCATGTGAGAAGGAGTTGTGTCTGCGGACACCGATTTTTTGTCAAATTAGGTTTCGGCTCACATTGAGCAGAGGGATGGGGCAAAAATGCTGCAATTCTTAAAAAATCTTCTTCTCAAGAACCAGCAATAGCAGAGACTTGATATTTGTTATGCAGCTTCCTTTTGATGTGTAGACTCAAGTTTGTTCAAGAGAAGTTGGAGGGGCTATATTTGACGATGTTAAAGGAGGGGCAAAAATTTTGGCCCCGCCCCAAATTTCTATTTTCCAAACCGCGAGGCCGATTTGAACCAAATTTTACATGAGTGCTTATTGGGTCATAGGTACCTAATTTATGCCGAAATTTTTTTCCCCATAGCCCCGTGGGAACCACAGGAGCTAAAAATAGAAAAAAATGAAAACGCTCATATCTCCAAAACTACACGGCACTGAGAATTCTTATTTGTTGTGAAGCTTCCTTAGGACCAACAGAATGGAATGATCCCAAAAAAATGCCATCGGTTTTATCATGGGGTACTTTTTGGGGAGTTTGAAAAAGTGCTGAGTGAGCATTTTTTAACACTGTGGGTAATGGGAAAAACATAAGACTACTTTTCTCCGAAAGCACTGCTCGAAAAGCTTTAAAATTTCACATATAACATCTTTGGAAGATTGTTTCACATGTTTATTGAAATGAATTGTCTGGGTGGATATTTGGGCTCTCTATGGGAGCCCAAATGTTTAAATTAGTGCAGTATGAGGAGTATTTTTGAAAAATCTTCTTCTTCAGATCTAGCAATAAGAATGTTTTGATATTTGGTATGCAGCATCCTTAGGGGGGTGAGATTCAAGTTTGTTGAAGCCAAATCCCTTGGTTCATATTTAGGCTGAAAATTTGGGGGTCCCGTTGTGGACTTCGAAATTTTGGACGAAAATCCGAAAAAATGTTTTTTGTTTTTTATGCGTTTCGGTAAATTTTAAGACAAAAAAATTTTTTTTTTTCCCCCTGAAAATTTGGGGTGCGGGTGGGACTTAGAAAATTTTGGACCAAAATCCGAAAAAAATTTTGTTTGTTTTTTATGCATTTCTGTCAATTTTAAGACAAAAAAAAATTTTTTTTTTTTTTTTCCCCTGAAAATTTGGGGTGCGGGTGGAACTTAGAAAATTTTGGACCAAAATCCGAAAAAAATTTTTTTTGTTTTTTATGCATTTCTGTCAATTTTAAGACAAAAAAAAATTTTTTTTTTTTTCCCCCTGAAAATTTGGGGTGCGGGTGGGACTTAGAAAATTTTGGACCAAAATCCGAAAAAATTTTTTTTTTGTTTTTTATGCATTTCTGTCAATTTTAAGACAAAAAAAAAAAAAAAAATTTTTTTTTTTTTTTCCCCTGAAAATTTGGGGTGTGGGTGGGACTTAGAAAATTTTGGACCAAAATCCGAAATTTTTTTTTTTTGTTTTTTATGCATTTCTGTCAATTTTAAGACAGAAAAAAAAGAAAAGTTTTTTCCCCTGAAAATTTTGGGTCCGGGTGGGACTTAGAAAATTTTGGACCAAAATCCGAAAAAAATTTTTTTTTTTTGTTTTTTCTGCGTTTTGGTCAATTTTAAGACAAAAAAAAATTGTTTTTTTCCCCTGAAAATTTTGGGTTCGGGTGGGACTTAGAAAATTTGGGACCAAAATCCGGAAATTTTTTTGTTTGTTTGTTTTTTATGCATTTCTCTCAATTTTAAGACAAAAAAAGAAAAAAAAAAAAATTTCCCCTGAAAATTTGGGGGTCCGGGTGGGACTTAGAAAATTTTGGCCCAAAATCCGAAAATTTTTTTTTTTTTTTTTTCTGCGTTTTGGTCAATTTTAAGACAAAAATTTTTTTTTTTTTTTCACCCTGCTTTTCTCGGGAGGGGGGCGTATGCAGCTTATTCAAGTCAAGTCCCTGGTTTGATATTTAGACTACCATGTCAGGTGAGCGCCCTCAGGCCCCCTGGGGCCTCTTGTCTTATTTCATAATCCTTTCATAAACATTGAACATTATCCTTTTCATCAAACACAACATACAAGTTAAGCTGCAGTGTCATTGACACTTTCATTGATGTTGGGTTTTCCCGAATGTGCAAATCATGTTTAGGAAAATCCAACATAAATACAACAACTGCGCAAGTGTATGGCGCAAATGGTTTCAATATGGGTTACGCCATTACGGTATGAAAAAACAATGGCATTGAAATTGAAAGATTGAGTCAGTGAGTATCCAGTGACCGAGAGTTACAGCTTTTGACTGCATAATTTTTGAAGAAGTGATAACTTTGTTATGTCAAGTTGATTTAATATAGTTATTATTTGATTTCTTCAAGAAACATGATTTGCTAATGGAGCTTTCAGAGCACGAGCGAAAAAATGGTTGTCCAATTTAATTTTGCTTAACCCGGGGACGAGCGAAATGCTCAGTTGTCCAATTTGCCCACCTCTGGTCTGCACCTCAAATTATATTCTTATTGAAAATTTTGCATATAGGGAACAGAAATTAACATATTCTCAATTATCACAATTCTTGTCTTATTTCATAATCCTTTCATAAACGTTGAACATTATCCTTTTCATCAAATGCTACACACAGGTAAGTTAAGCTAGTGTCATTTCAATAGGTATAGCGAATGCGATTCAAGTTTAAAAAATTTAAATATTCCTTGAACCAGTCCATGTGGTATATGTTCTCATCTGCCAAAATGCTGTTCAAATTTCAATTTGATATTTTTCAGACATTCCATTGTGGAGTTATTGCCCTTTAAACTGTATGTTTTTGTATTCAAAAGTGAAAATCTTCACACCATCTTATTATACCCCCACTTTTTAGCTCACCGAAGGGAGCTTAACATATCACTTGCCGTCCGTCGTCTGGTCTCCGTCGTTGTCGTCCGTCATGAACTTTACATTATCGACTACTCCTCCCAAACTACTGGATCAAATTGAACCAAATTTGGTGTGTATGTTCCCCATCATATGTCAATTCAAACTTGTACAAATAAACTTGCAGCACCCACAGGGGGTACCACAAGGGGCATAACTCTGATAGCACCCATGAATTTCTTTCCAAAATTCCAAAAAATCTTCTTCAGATCCACCAGGCACAGTTCTTTCCTATTTGGTATGCATCATCTCTGGGGGCAGGGGGGGGGGGGGGGGGTCCCTGGGTTCATATTTGGGCTTACTATAGACGCCCGAATTTGAACTTAGTGCATTTCAGGCACACTTCTTAAAAAAATTTCTTCTCCAGATCCAGCAGGCAGAATCTTTTGATATTTGGTATGCAACATTGTGGGGTGGATCTGTTTCAAGTTTGTACAAACCGCCCCCCCCTGGGTTCATATTTGGGCTCAGTATAGGAGCCTGAATTCAAACTTAGTGCATTTTAGGCAAATTTCTTAAAAAAATCTTCTTCTCCAGATCCAGTAGGCAGAATCTTTTGATATTTGGTATGCAACATTGTGGGGGATCTGATTCAAATTTGTAAAAATCGGCCCCCTGGGTTCAAATTTGGGCTCAGTATAGAAGCCCAAATTTGAACTTGGTGCATTTCAGGCAAATTTCTTAAAAAATCTTCTTCTCCAGATCCAGCAGGCAGAATCTTTTGATATTTGGTATGCAACATTGTGGGGTGGATCTGATTCAGATTTGTAAAAATCGGCCCCCCTAGATTCATATTTGGGCTCACTATAGAAGCGCCGAATTTGAACTTACTGCATTTCAGGCAAATTTCTTAAAAAATCTTCTTCTCCAGATCCAGCAGGCAGAATCTTTTGATATTTGGTATGCAATTTTGTGGGGTGGATCTGATTCAATTTTGTACAAATCGGCCCCCCTGGGTTCATATTTGGGCTCAGTATAGAAGCCCAAATTTGAACTTACTGCATTTCAGGCACATTTCTTAAAAAATTTTCTTCTCCAGATCCAGCAGGCAGAATCTTTTGATATTTGGTATGCAACATTGTGGGGTGGATCTGATTCAAGTTTGTACAAATCGGCCCCCCTGGGTTCATATTTGGGCTCAGTATAGGAGCCTGAATTCAAACTTAGTGCATTTTAGGCAAATTTCTTAAAAATCTTCTTCTCCAGATCCAGTAGGCAGAATCTTTTGATATTTGGTATGCAACATTGTGGGGTGGATCTGATTCAAATTTGTAAAAATCGGCCCCCTGGGTTCAAATTTGGGCTCAGTATAGAAGCCTGAATTTGAACTTGGTGCATTTCAGGCAAATTTCTTAAAAAATCTTCTCCAGATCCAGCAGGCAGAATATTTTGATATTTGGTATGCAATATTGTGGGGTGGATCTGATTCAAGTTTGTACAAATCGGCCCCCTGAGTTCATATTTGGGCTCAGTATAGAAGCCCGAATTTGAACTTAGTGCATTTCAGGCAAATTTCTTAAAAAATCTTCTCCAGATCCAGCAGGCAGAATCTTATGATATTTGGTATGCAACATTGTGGGGTGGATCTGATTCAAGTTTGTACAAACCGGCCCCCTTAGTTCATATTTGTGCTCAGTATAGGAGCCTGAATTCAAACTTAATGCATATCAGGCAAATTTCTTTAAAAATCTTCTTCTCCAGATCCAGCGGGCAGAATCTTTTGATATGCAACATTGTGTGGTATGTCGGATTCAAGTTTATTCAAATCGGCCCCCTGGGTTCATATTTGGGCTCGGTATAGGAGCCCAAATTTGAACTTAGTGCATTTCAGGCAAATGTCTTTAAAAATCTTCTTCTCTAGATCCTGCAGGCAGAATCTTTTGATATTGGGTATGCAGCATGCTTAGAGGGGGGGGGGAGATTCAAGTTTGTTCAAGCCGATTCCCTGGGTTCGTATTTGGGCTCACTGTGGTAGCCCAAATTGTAACTTAGTTCAAAATGAGAAATTTTCTTTAAAGATCTTCTTCTTCAGATCCAGCAGTTGGAATGTTTTGATATTTGGTATGCAGCATCCTTTGGGGAGTGAGATTCAAGTTTGTTAAAGCCATGTCCCTAGGTCCATATTTGGGCTCACTATGGGAGCCCGAATCAAAATAAGGAATTTTCTTTAAAAATTGTCTTTTTCAGATCTAGCACTCAGAATGTTTTAATATTTGTTATGCAGCATCCTGGGGGGGGGGGGGGGGGGGGGGGGGGGGGGGGGGGGGGGAGATTCAAGTTTGTTCAAGCCATGTCCCTAGGGTCCATATTTGGGCTCACTGTGGGAGCTTGAATTGTAACTTGCATGTAGTTCGAAATGAGATATTTTCTTAAAAATCTTCTTCAGATCCAGCAGTCGGAATGTTTTGATATGTGGTGTGTAGCATCCTTAGGGGAGTGAGATTCAAGTTGTTAAAGCCAAGTCCTTGGGTCCATATTTGGGCTCCCAGTGGGAGCCCGAATTATAACTTAGTCAATATGAGGAATTTTTCTTTAAAAATCTTCTTCAGATTTAGCAGTCAAATTTTTTGATAATTGGCATGCAGCATCCTTAGGGGGTGAGATTTAAGTTTGTTCAAGCCAAGTCCCTGGGTTCATATTTGGGCTCACTGTGGGAGCCCGTATGATAACTTAGTTCAAAATGAGGAATTTTCTTTAAAAATCTTCTTCTTCAGATCCAGCAGATGAATGTTTTTGATATTTGGTATTCAGCATCCTTGGGGGGTAAGATTCAAGTTTGTTCAAGCCATGTCCCTAGTTCCATAAAATTTGTCTCTCATCACTTCATTCCTTTGTAGTGTTGATGAACCATGTCTAACTGAATGTGACCCCAAATACTTCTTTGAACCACTTTGGGCCGGTGAGTGATTAAGGCTCCTTGGGGCCTCTTGTTTCAAAAGTGGGGTATACTGGATTGCGCCTGTCTGTGCGTTTGTACATCCAAACTCATATGTCTGTTCGTATTATAACTTCAACATTACTGCTCAGATATCGATGAAATTTCATGCAGATGTTCACTATCATGAGACCTTTAAGCAACATTAGCCATTTTGCTGTTGGAATATTTTTTCTGTGAGTTATGGCCCTTTGAATATACAAAAATAGACTATTTTTTGTCTGTTCGCGTCGTATCTCAGGTTTGGGTCTTTGGGATCTCAATGAAATCTGGATTGAAAATTGTTTATGGGAAAGGCTTTCAAATGAGTCTCAAATAATATTTTTTACTTTTCACTTTTTAGACTTATCCCCCCCCCCCCCCCCCCCCCTCCCCCCCCCCCCCCCCCCCCCTTTTAACTTTGAAAATTCGCTGTTTGTCTTGGAAAATAGCCAATTTTTTGTCTGTTCGCCTCATATTTCAGGTTTGGGTTATCAGATTTCAATGAAATTTGGAATGATATTGTTTATGGGAAAGGCTTTCAAATGAGTCATGTCCCTACAGTAAAACAAAGAAAATAAATGCAAATCACCTCCCCCACATGTTGCATTTTGTCTTTGTTTTATAAGGTTTGGGTTATCAGATTTCAATGTAATTTGGAATGAAGATTGTTATGGGAAAGGCTTTTAAGTGAGTCATGTCCCTGCAGTAAAACAAAGAAAAAACATGCAATCACCTCCCCGCGGCCACATGTGGCATTATGTCTATATTCTACATCTCTTATGTGGATGGTCTGATCATCACTAGACTTAAGTAGCAGTGTTTATGGCCTTCACAATTACCTTGCCTGTAAAACAAAGACAATATTTTGCTGTTTGTCTCGTAAAATAGCCAATTTTTTGTCTAGTCACCTCATATCTCTGGTTTGGGGTTCATGGCTCAATGAAATTTGGAATGAAGATTGTTTATGGAATAGCTTTCGCGGTATCATGTTTCATTTCTTCTCTTGTCATTGTTTGGCGGTATGCACCGTGGGGGTATGCCCCGGGGCATGGCCCCCCTCTTGTTTTGTTTTATATTTGTGTAGATAGTTAATTACACATGATTTTTTGGGTGGCATATGCTATCCATGTTATTGTAGAAGGGGCATGTATATACCATACTTCGTGATGCTCTTGTTCAATTATCAACTGATGAGGCTGATAAGACATGCCAATTTAACGAATGGCAATCCCACACTGAAATTGAATACCCTCTTCGAATGTTTTTATTGGGTTGCAATGTCCTTCTGAAATTACTTCGAAAACATGAGACATTAAAATTTTACCTTTTTTGATTGATATATTTTTATTTGCACGTGTTTGCAATAAAGCATAATTAAAATACAAAGTCTTGTTTATTATATTTCTCTGCTCTGCAGAAAATAACCAATATATTGGACAGACATTTGATTTCGAAAAAGGTGCAAAATATAACACAAAGAACAAATGAAAAATGAAGATGAAAGCCCCCCTCTCTCATTGATTTGAAATTAATTGGCCCATGAACCACATGTATTTTTTTGTTTGGCCTTACCATTGCTGAAAAATTATCTTTGTGCAGTGTGCATGTTTGTCTCCCAGTATACTTGGAATAAAGTCCACACACTCTTCTTGTCAGCCATTTTGGGTTAATCTTCTGCTGTCTGACATATATTTAGCTGACGGCAGGAATATTTTTCAATACTTAAACTTTGTATATTAAGATGCAGATGGTACTGTAAATAAGTATTGATGCAATAGTCAGACTGATACTGCGTGGTATGCACTGAGTGCCATAAAAACGTAGGAATTTTTGCACAAGGGTAATTCATCCTTTGAAGTGTTTATGGAGACTATTATATTAAAACAAAACACAACAATGGTGAGTATGGGAGGATTGCAATCAATGACCTGCATTGAAGTTTTTCAAGTGTTTCATGAGAGTTGAAGGGTCATGTGAAATGCAGGAAAAACTCTATAAGGATTATTGATTACTGGTCCCTACACTCTACCTGAGTTGTGTTCTGTATATATATACCACGATTGAACTTGAATTAAGCGGATGAAGATGATATTTTTTAACCCTTTACCCAACATAACGGGACAAAACCTGCCAGCACTATTCACAAAAATCGCCAATTAATTTTCATTATTTTTTCATTTTTTTTTATCTCGAAAACATAGGTTATGACCCCTCATTGGAACGACCTCGATGAGCTCGTTCCAATGAGGGATCATAACCTATGCTTTTGAGACACAAAGAAATGAAAAAAAATTAGTTATTCAAGAATTTTGTTTGCAAGTGTCTTCTGCTTTTCAGCTTAGGTAAAGGGTTAAAGAAAACTATCACCTTCAGCAGTCTGTTTACTTTCTTGCTTGATTCCTCGCAGGAACCCCGGGAAGTGAAGCAGTGCCTGTTCACTGTGGTAAACAGGCCTCTGTTTTACTGGTAAAATAGGACCCAGTCACCAAAGCTTTGGAGGTGCAAACCCTCTCTAAAATGGGCAACATGGCTTATTAATGCTCACCCCTGGTGTTGAGTTGGTACTCATGTTGTAGTCATGATTTGCCATGGTTCAAAAATATGTGGCCTTAAACACCAATAAAAAATAATTAAATAAGGCTACACAAAGTAGATCTTCTGTTTCTCAGCGCCATTATTGTAATATTGCATGCGGGCGAGCGTTTTTTTATTTTATTTTTATTTCAGTAATTACTTCTTTGCCATCAAAAGTTCATGTCTTGGTTCAAGTTTTAGGCCTCATAATCTACAGGAATAGCATGGGTGGTGATGTATTTCATAACCTTGAGTGCAAGAAGGCTTTGCAGTGCTAAAGCATTGCAAAGCCTTCTTGCACTCAAGGGACAAATTCATCAATTTTTTTAACTTGGGTAAAATATCAGACATAAAACCATTTAATTTTTATATTTTTTAAGTTTAAAATTGGTTATAAAAAGAGAGCATGCGGCAGCCAAAAAGACCATGTGGGAGGGCTTGAGAAACAGATGTTGTATTTTTTCAGGCCTAATTCTTGCTTGATATTTTGTGTCGTAGCATTTCATTGACGTCATAACATCAGTCAGATACATAATAACCAAGCAGTTGCATTCTTTATATGGCGTTCTTACATGTACACATGGGCCAGATTTCACACATGGTGTATCTAACACATTTCTCATTGTCTGTATTGTATTGGGTAATGTTGAATACACACAGCAATCATGGTATAAAGATACCCCATGCCTTTTTATGTGTACCCATACCATGTATGGTACACATAATGCCGGCATCGGGGTGGACAATCCGTCGTTTGTCCATCCATCGTCTGTCTGTCCGTCCATCCATCCGTCCGTCCACACACACAAATGACTATGTGGCTGTGAGTTAGTAAAACAGGATACTTTTGTGGTTAAAGTCTGTTTAATCTCTTATTGTGGGGGTGGTTGGGGTGGGGGGTTTGGATAAATGAAGAGCAGGGTTATAGCATTCTGGGGTGAGTGGGGTCAGTGAAGGGGTGTTGTTAGGGTAAGTAGTAAAGGGTAGGGTTAGGGGTAGCTGAACCCCCCCCCCCCCCCCCCCCAAATTTCCCCCCCCCCCCCAACAAAAGAACAAAAAAAAAAACTTGTTTTATTATGTGGACATGTGTTTTAGGTTAGCCACCTAACATGTCCATAAAATATCCGTATCCATTTCTTTGGCATTCGATAACTTGAAAAATATTGCTTGTATTGTCAAGTACTTTATATTTGTGTTCAGGTTACTGATGTGCCGAGCTGTATAGTTTTGGTGTAAATCTGATAATTTAATCCTGAGATATTAACTCTTTATCCTTCAAATTGAGAATTCTTCCAATCCCTTTGGCATGAGATAACTCAATAAATATCAATCCAATTGTCATGTTACTTTATGTATATCTTCAGGTTACTGATGTGCCACGCTGTATAGTTTTTGGTGTAAATCTGATAATTTGATCCAGTGATATTAACCCTTTATCCTTCAAATTGTGAAACTACTCCAATCCATTTCTTTGGCATGCGATAACTCAAAAAATATTAATCCGTTATCAGGTTACTTTATATATATCTTCAGGTTACTGATGTTCCGAGCTGCATAGTTTTTGGTGTAAATCTGTTATTTTGATCCTGAGATATTAACCCTTTATCCTTCAAATTGAAAATTCCTCCAATCCCATTGCATTCGATAACTTGAAAAATATTGCTTGGATTGTCAAGTTACTTTACTATTTGTGTCCAGTTTACTGATGTGCCGAGCTGTATAGTTTTTGGTGTAAATCTGATAATTTGATCCTGTGATATTAACCCTTTATCCTTCAAATTGAGAAATACTCCAATCCATTTCTTTGGCATGTGATAACACAAAAATGTAATCCGTTTATCAGGTTACTTTATATATGTTTTCAGGTTACTGATGTGCTGTGCTGTATATTTTTTTATGTAAAACTAATAATTTGATCCTGAGATATTAACCCTTTATCCATCAAATTAGGCACCTCCTCCAATCCATTTCTATATGTACTCATACCATGTATGGTGAACATAATGTCGGCAATCTGGGGTGGCCCTCCATCGTTTGTCCATCCTTCGTCTGTCTGTCTGTCCGTCCATCTATCCATCCGTCCGCACACACAAATGACTACTTATGTGGCTATGAGTTAGTAAAAACAGGATACTTTTGTGGTTAAAGTCTGTTTAATCTCTTATTGTGGGGGTGGTTGGGGGTGGGGGTTTGGATAAATGAAGAGGTAGGGTTATAGCATTTCCGGGGTGGGGTGGGGTGGGGGTCATTGAAGGGGTGTTAGAGTTCTGTGGCTAGGGTTAGGGTTAGTTTAGGGTTAGCTTGGGGTTAGGGGTGGGTAGGATTAGGGTCAGTAAAGGGTAGGGTTAGGGTTAGCTGCCCCCCCCCCCCCAAATATTCCCTCCCAAATACTTGTTTTATTATGTTGGACATGTGTTTTAGGTTAGCCACCTAACATGTCCATAAAATAGCCACATAAGTAGCCATTTGTGAGAATGTTCGTCCGTCCTTCTGTCCGCACACACAAATGACTACTTATGTGGCTACGAGTTAGTAAAACAGGATACTTATGTGGTTAAAGTCTGTAACATGTCCAACATAACATAATCTCTTATTGTGGGGGGGGGGGGTGGATAAATGTAGAGTAGGGTTAGGGCATTCCAGGGTGGGTTTAGAGGTGGGGTGGAGGTCAGTCAAGGGGTGTTAGTGTTATGTGGCTAGGGTTAGGGTTAGTTTAGGGTAAGGGGTGGGTAGGGTTAGGGTCAGTAAAAGATAGGGTTAGGGTTAGCTGACCCCCCCCAAAATTACCCCCCCCCAAAAAACTTGTGTTATTATGTTGGACATGTGTTTTAGGTTAGCCACCAAAACATGTCCATAAAATAGCCACATAAGTAGCCATTTGTGAGAATGTTCGTCCGTCCTTCTGTCCGCACACACAAATGACTACTTATGTGGCTACGAGTTAGTAAAACAGGATACTTATGTGGTTAAAGTCTGTAACATGTCCAACATAAACATAATCTCTATTGTGGGGGGGGGGGGGGTTGGGTTGGATAAATGTAGAGTAGGGTTAGGGCATTCCAGGGTGGGGTGGAGGTCAGTCATGGGGTGTTAGTGTTATGTGGCTATGGTTAGGGTTAGTTTAGGGTTAGGGGTGGGTAGGGTTAGGGTCAGTAAAAGATAGGGTTAGGGTTAGCTGACCCCCCCCAAAATTTTCCCCCCCAAAACTTGTGTTATTATGTTGGACATGTGTTTTAGGTTAGCCACCAAACATGTCCATAAAATAGCCACATAAGTAGCCATTTGTAAGAACGTCCGTCCGTTCGGCATCCACATCCATTTCTTTGGCATTCGATAACTTGAAAAATATTGCTTGTATTGTCAAGTTACTTTATATTTGTGTTCAGGTTACTGATGAGCCGAGCTGTATAGTTTTTGGTGTAAATCTGATTATTTGATCCTGAGATATTAACTCTTTATCCTTCAAATTGAGAATTCTTCCAATCCCTTTGGCATGAGATAACTCAATAAATATCAATCCAATTGTCATGTTACTTTATATATATCTTCAGGTTACTGATGTGCCACGCTGTATAGTTTTTGGTGTAAATCTGATAATTTGATCCTGTGATATTAACCCTTTATCCTTCAAATTGAGAACTACTCCAATCCATTTCTTTGGCATGCGATAACTCAAAAAATATTAATCCGTTTATCAGGTTACTTTATATATATCTTCAGGTTACTGATGTTCCGAGCTGTATAGTTTTTGGTGTAAATCTGTTATTTTGATCCTGAGATATTAACCCTTTATCCTTCAAATTGAAAATTCCTTCAATCCCTTTGGCATTCGATAACTTGAAAAATATTGCTTGGATTGTCAAGTTACTTTATATTTGTGTCCAGTTTACTGATGTGCCGAGCTGTATAGTTTTTGGTGTAAATCTGATAATTTGATCCTGAGATATTAACCCTTTATCCTTCAAATTGAAAATTCCTCCAATCCCTTTGGCATGAGATAACTCAAAAAATATCAATCCGATTGTCATGTTGCTTCATATATGTGTTCAGGTTACTGATGTGCCGAGCTTTATAGTTTTTGGTGTAAATCTGATAATTTGATCCTGTGATATTAACCCTTTATCCTTCAAATTGAGAACTACTCCAATCCATTTCTTTGGCATGTGATAACTCAAAAAATATTAATCCGTTTATCAGGTTACTGTATATATGTTTTCAGGTTACTGATGTGCTGTGCTGGATATTTTTTTATGTAAAACTAATAATTTGATCCAGAGATATTAACCCTTTATCCATCAAATTAGGCACTCCTCCAATCCATTTCTATATGTACTCATACCATGTATGGTGTACATAATGTCGGCATCTGGGGTGGCCCTCCGTCGTTTGTCCATCCTTCGTCTGTCTGTCCATCCATCTATCCATCCGTCCGCACACACAAATGACTACTGGCTATGAGTTAGTAAAACAGGATACTTTTGTGGTTAAAGTCTGTTTAATCTCTTATTGTGGGGGTGGTTGGGGGTGGGGGGGGGTTTGGATAAATGAAGAGTAGGGTTATAGCATTCCGGTTTGGGGTGGGGTGGGGGTCAGTGAAGGGGTGTTAGAGTTATGTGGCTAGGGTTAGTTTAGGGTTAGATTAGGGTTAGGGGTGGGTAGGGTTAGGGTCAGTAAAGGGTAGGGTTAGGGTTAGCTGACCCCCCCCCCCCCCCCCCAATCTTCCCCCCCAAAACTTGTTTTATTATGTTGGACATGTGTTTTAGGTTAGCCACCTAACATGTCCATAAAATAGCCACATAAGTAGCCATTTGTGAGAATGTTTGTCCGTCCTTCTGTCCGCACACTCAAATGACTACTTATGTGGCTACGAGTTAGTAAAACAGGATACTTATGTGGTTAAAGTCTGTAACATGTCCAACATAAACATAATCTCTTATTGTGGGGGGGAGGGGGGGGGGGGGTTGGATAAATGTAGAGTAGGGTTAGGGCATTCCAGGGTGGGGTTTAGGGGTGGGGTGGGGGGTCAGTCAAGGGGTGTTAGTGTTATGTGGCTAGGGTTAGGGTCAGTTTAGGGTAAGGGGTGGGTAGGGTTAGGGTCAGTAAAAGGTAGGGTTAGGGTTAGCTGACCCCCCCAAATTTTTCCCCCCCAAAACTTGTTTTATTATGTTAGACATGTGTTTTAGGTTAGCCACCTAACATGTCCATAAAATAGCCACATAAGTAGCCATTTGTGAGAATGTTCGTCCGTCCTTCTGTCCGCACACTCAAATGACTACTTATGTGGCTACGAGTTAGTAAAACAGGATACTTATGTGGTTAAAGTCTGTAACATGTCCAACATAAACATAATCTCTTATTGTGGGGGGGGGGGGGGGGGAGGGGGGGGTGGATAAATGTAGAGTAGGGTTAGGGCATTCCAGGGTGGGGTTTAGGGGTGGGGTGGGGGGTCAGTCAAGGGGTGTTAGTGTTATGTGGCTAGGGTTAGGGTCAGTTTAGGGTAAGGGGTGGGTAGGGTTAGGGTCAGTAAAAGGTAGGGTTAGGGTTAGCTGACCCCCCCAAATTTTTCCCCCCCAAAACTTGTTTTATTATGTTAGACATGTGTTTTAGGTTAGCCACCTAACATGTCCATAAAATAGCCACATAAGTAGCCATTTGTAAGAACGTCCGTCCATTCGGCTTCCGTATCCATTTCTTTGGCATTCGATAACTTGAAAAATATTGCTTGTATTTTCAAGTTACTTTATATTTGTGTTCAAGTTACTGATGTGCCGAGCTGTATAGTTTTTGGTGTAAATCTGATAATTTGCTCCTGAGATATTAACCCTTTATCCTGCAAATTGAAAATTCCTCCAATCCCTTTGGCATGAGATAACTCAAAAAATATCAATCCAATTGTCATGTTACTTTTTATATACCTTCAGGTTACTGATGTGCCATGCTGTATAGTTTTTAGTGTAAATCTGATAATTTGATCCTGTGATATTAACCCTTTATCCTTCAAATTGAGAACTACTCCAATCCATTTCTTTGGCATGCGATAACTCAAAAAATGGGGCGCGGTGGCTCAGTTGGTAGAGGTGCAGGCAGCAAGCCGAGAGGTCCTCGGTTCGAATCCCACCTGTGGCAACCGCGTTGTGTCCTTGGGCAAGACACTTCACCCCGATTGCCTACATGGGGGCATGATGACGCTGTGTACTGAGGCGTACTGCACGTCGATGGTGCGCATGTCTTCAACCAATCTAACCCTGCCTGTGCTGCGGTGCAGAGTTCAGAGTTATGATGTTGGAGAGCTGACAGCTGCTCGTCATTGCTCGGAGGTTCTCTCCGGGTACTCCGGCTTCCTCCACCCGTAAAACTGTCACGGTCACGATTAGCCATTGTGCATAAGTATGTGACCTTAAACACCAATAAATAAATAAATAAATAAATAACTCAAAAAATATTAATCCGTTTATCAGGTTACTTTATATATATCTTCAGGTTACTGATGTTCCGAGCTGTATAGTTTTTGGTGTAAATCTGTTATTTTGATCCTGAGATATTAACCCTTTATCCTTCAAATTGAAAATTCCTCCAATCCCTTTGGCATGAGATAATTTGAAAAATATTGCTTGGATTGTCAAGTTACTTTATATTTGTGTCCAGTTTACTGATGTGCCGAGCTGTATAGTTTTTGGTGTAAATCTGATAATTTGATCCAGAGATATTAACCCTTTATCCTTCAAATTGAAAATTCCTCCAATCCCTTTGGCATGAGATAACTCAAAAAATATCAATCCGATTGTCATGTTTCTTCATATATGTGTTCAAGTTACTGATGTGCCGAGCTGAAAAGTTTTTGGTGTAAATCTGATAATTTGATCCTGTGATATTAACCCTTGATCCTTCAAATTGAGAACTACTCCAATCCATTTCTTCGGCATGCGATAACTCAAAAAATATTAATCCGTTTATCAGGTTACTTTATATATGTATTCAGGTTACTGATGTGCTGTGCTGTATAGTTTTTTATGTAAAACTAATAATTTGATCCGGAGATATTAACCCTTTATCCATCAAATTAGGCACTCCTCCAATCCATTTCTATATGTACCCATACCATGTATGGTGTACATAATGTCGGCATCTGGGGTGGCTCTCTGTTATACAGCTTTCTACTAGTTGCGTGTATGGGTACACATCTGACGATTTATTTGGCCTGTTTTCTCGTTTCAGATTCTGTTGTTCAGCACTATCAGTATGCTTTGAGAATAATTGGAAGGTATGAATGTTTACTTGTTAAATTTTTGTTCACATTGTTATACAGTAGAACCCTGTTAATTGAATAGCCCCCCCATCAACCCCCCCCACCCCCACCCCCCCCACCCCACCCCACCCCACCTCCGCTTGTAGGTGAAAAATATTCTGTTAGCAGGAGTAATCAATTAACAGGAATTTGGTCATTTCCAGTATTCGAGTGATAATCTGTTATCTGAGCATTTTTTAGCTGCATCAAGCAGCTCTGCATGTGGCAATGCTGGTTGGTTGGTATATGTTGGTGTGTTACCAACGAGTTTTCAAATTCAATAACTTTTAAAATTATGGCTGGAATGACCTCATATTTGGTATGCAAGTGTTTCATATTGATGTCTAGCCCCATGTTCAATGCAGTTATTGCTCTTGATAGACTTTGTTTCATTTTAACTCACCTGGCCTAAAAGGCCATGTGAGTTTTTCTCATCACTTGGCGTCCGTCGTCGTCCGGTGTCCATAAACTTTTCACATTTTCATCTTCTTCTCTGTAACCGCTGAGCTGGTGTGAACTAAACTTGGCAGGAATGGTCTATGGGAGGTCCTCTACAAATGATCCTCATTTTCTTCCCGTCGGATGAAAAACATGGCTTCCAGAGGCATTCTTTGATTCTGATTGGTGGATTTTCAAAAATCTTCTCCTCTGAAACTGCCAGGCCAAATGTTTTGAAACTTCACATAAATGGTGACTGGGACCCCTTCTACCAACAATCCTCATTTAATGTTGATTGGGTTACAAACATGGCCACAATTGCGGCTTATAGTTACTATAGAAACCCTATGCGAAATCACATTTTCATCTTCTCTGAAACTACTGAGCCGACGTGTACCACACTTTGCAGGAATAGTCTATGAGAGGATGGAAATATGTGGCCACCAGAGGCTATATTCTAATGCTTAACCCAATGCCTCTCCTGTCTGCACAAAAGATCGGTACTGTCAGCAAAATACTTGTTTTTTGAGAATCTGGTAAGGGTTGGTTCCAGTTTTCTCCACTGAGGACTGGGAAAAAACCCCCAAAATATTGTGTATACAGTACAAGTCAAAATAAGCTGTAGCATAACTGCAATAAACTAAGTAAACAGCTGCTCCTGCCCTGACAAGATCAGAATCTGACATTTTCTAGAAAGCTATCAGTGAGAGCTTTCCATAAAATGATGTTAGCTTCTGGTCTTATCAGTGTAGGAAGAGAAAAAAGAAAAAGATACTTAATTTTTGGATTATCCTACACAACTTATTTTGACTTTACTGTGAACCATTTTAACTGTACCTTGATTTTTGCATTATTAGTCTTCTGAATTTACAGGCATCTGTCAACTTCAATCTGATAACAGTATTTTCTGAGAACAGTGTTTGTATTCTGTTTCAATCATGTCAGCTTAGATGACAGTAATTATTGTTTATCTTTTAAGATTTGACAAATATTGGAGGAAAGTGTGTTTGACTGTAACCCTTTACCTATCCAAAGCTATTATGAAAAGAGAATACTGTCTGAGAGAATTCTAATTTTCAAAATATTTAGCCTTCTTTTACTGATTTTTTTTTTTGTTGAAACAGAATTCATAAATGTGTGCATTTTCAAGAAAATCTTCTTTGAAACTACAAGGCCAAATGGTTTGAAAACTTAGTGTGACTGATGACTGTAACCCCCTCTACCAATGATCCTCATTCTAATCTTCATCAATTATGACTGCAATTGTGGCTTATAGTTACTATAGAAACCCTATGGGAAATCACATTTTTATCATCTTCACTTAAAGTACTGAGCCAATTTGAACCAGACTTGGCAGGCATTGTCTATGAGAGGTTCTCTACAACTGTTACTCATTTTATTGCTGTTGCGTGAAAAAACATGGTCGCCAGAAGCATTCTTTGATTCTGATTAGTCAATTTTGAAAACTCTTCTCTGAAACCACCAGGCCAAATGTTTTGATATTTTGCATGGTTGATAACTGGGATACACTCCACGACATTCCTCTTTTTGCAAACATGGCCACAATTGCAGTTTATAGTTACTATAGAAAAAAACCTATGGGAAATCACATTTCCATCTTCTCTCTTGAACTACTGAGCCGATGGAACCAAAACTTGGCATGGTCTATAGGAGGCCCTCTACAAACGATCCTCTTTTTGTTCCCGTTGGTTGGAAAGTATGGCCACCAGAGACAATCTATGATTCTGTTTGATGGATTCAGACGTTTTGAAACTTCACATGATTGAAGACTGGGACACCTTCTACCAATGATCCTCATGTAATGTTGATGTAATGTTGCAAACATGGCCACAATTGCAGCTCATAGTTACCATGGAAAGCATATGGGAAATCACATTTTTATATGTAGTTCCAGGTGAGTGAATACAGGCTCTGTAGAGCCTCTAGTTAGATTAACTCGACAGAGTCAAGCTAAGTTATTGCCATCATGTGTGCGGAAGTCTGTTAGTCTGCAAGTCTGTGAGTCTGTTCACATTTTCCTTTAGCACAGGCTACACCCGAAGTTCTTGTCTGATCATCACAAAATTTCATATGTAGGTTTGAGGTCATGTCGAGATGAGAACGTCCCCTTTTGGTCGCGATCGGTCAACCACAAATGCTGCCCGAGCCCAAAAACCTTCAGCACGGTCTACAGGTCATATTTATGAAGGGATATCATTGTAACTTGGTAGGATGACTCTGTATAATGTCTAGATGAGAATGTCCCCTTTTGGTCATGATCTGTCAACCGTACCGCCTGCCCAAGCCCAAAACCCTAAAACTTTTACCACAGTCTACAGATCATATTTAATATAGAGGGATTTCATTGTAACTTGGTAGAATGACTCTGTATGATGTATAGATGAGAACTTCCCCATTTGGTCGCGATCTGTCAACCGTGATGGCTGCCGTGCCCAAAACCTGAAAACCTTTAGCACAGTCTACAGTTCGTATTTATGGCGGGATTTCATTGTAGAATGACTCCATATAATGTCCAGATGAGAACGTCCCCTTTTGGTCACGATTGGTCAACTGTGACGGCTACATGGGCCCAAGCCCGAAAACCTTTTGCACAGTCTTACAAATCGTATTTATGAAGGGATTTCATTGTAACTTGGTAGGATGACTCCAGATAATGTCTAGAGGAGAACTACCCCTTTTGGTTGCGATCGTTCAACCGTGATGGCTGCCCAAGCCGAAAACCCTTAACACAGACCACAGGTCATATTTATGAAGAGATTTCATTGAAACTTGGTAGGAAGACTCAGTATAATGTCTAGATGAGGGCATCCCCTTTTGGTTGCAATTGGTCAGCCATGAAGGCTGAACAGCCCCGAAGCCTGAATATTTTTAGCACAGTCTGCAGGCTGTATTTATGAAGGGATTTCATTGTAACTTGATAGGAAGACTCGTTTTGGAATAATTTCACTGTAACTTGGTAACTTTGGTTGACATACATTAACTGTGAGGGTCATATTAACTCATCCCCCAATTCTTTAGTACACTCTACACGTCAAATTATTTTTATTGAAAACATAGCATACAGGGAACAGAAATTAACATATTCTCAATTATCACAATTCTTGTCGTATTTCATAATTTATTCATAAACATTGAACATTATCCTTTTCATCAAACACAACACACAGTCAAGTTAAGCTACAGTGTCATTAACACTTTCATTACCACCAGTTACAGCTTAGGTGTGAACTCGCAATTTTTCTATTTTATCTTGTTTGACAGAGTTAACCAGTAGAGCTCTGTCAAGCAAGATATAACAGATTAAATGCCAAAAGTTGATGTACTGAGGCCAAAAAAGTAAAGAAACATGAAGAATTCAGTGGTTGTCAGAGCAAATCTTCTAGAAGCCACAAGATTTTATTCAGTTATCTGGAGCTTATTCTATAACCTATATACAATTAACAGGTTAGATTTGTACTGAAAGTATAGTAAATGTTTCAGTATTTGTAAGTTAAATACAATTAACAGTGTTATTCAATTAAGAGATATTTAATTAAGTGTGCTCCACTGTATGCTGATTCTAATAAAAAATCTCATTATACCCAATACAGTTGTGAGTGATGAAAAATGATCAGTATGAACAAGTGTAAATATGCATATTCCAGAATTTTTATCTTAAAACAATTTTAACCAAGTTATCTCTTGAACATTGATTTCTTGCAGATTTAATATAATTTAATTTATAAAATTCATCGTTTCTGGTGATACTTTTTTACAGGATGACTTTCAAGTTGACATGTGCATATTTCGTGTACAACAATTCTGATCTACTAATCTTCCTTTGAACTTTGATTTATTTTAGATTTCAAGTATTGGGTGCCCAACTCCTCCATTATTTCTGAACTGATTTTCATGAAACTTCTCAGACATGCCCCTAAGCAAGTGATCATATATTCCCATATATTCTCAAATTTTGAAACTCCACATTCAGAGATGCATTCAGCAAAGCCAGATGAAGGAGGTATTAGTTACCTTCACTGATAGTTCTAAGTGGTGAAAGGTTATTTTAGAAAAAAAATAAGGGAGAAGGGGGAAAAAATGATGAAAACAACAAAATAGCTGTGTTCTTGGATACCTGAAGCACATTTGACCACAAGTTGTTATCTTGAAATATTATTTTATTATCAGTTATGCTACGAATACAGTAGCAGACTTCCAGGAACCATTGGTGTCAACTGACAACTCTGTGAGTTAATTGCATATATTTTTAGTGATCTATACATCATATCCTTCATTTTGATGCACCCCAAAGTCAAGTCGACTAGTCAAGGCTTTCCTGTCCCCGTAAATTTAAATTTTAAAGTTGATCATCGGATATACAAAAAATCAAGTGTATTTTTTCACTCGACAATCGGCGTCTAGCACATCAAAACTCATGAATTCCTGTGTGCATATAAACACAGAGGCAATCGTAAACTCTTATGTGCTTCCATCTGAGTTGTAGGTATTTAAACAATTGAAATTGTTGTTGTTTGTCACAAATAAATCAAATAACATCATGTGAGTTATTTGTTTATTTGTAAGGTGAGTTATTTTCTGTAATTGTCGCCAAGTGATTCTCACATGTTAGTGGTATTCAAAAGTTGACTCTATCCACAGTAACCAGTGTAAATTAAAAGCTATTCATGTTGTTTTTAATATGAATACCCTCCCCCCCTGGGAAATGAAACCAGCGGTGAACTGAAATTTTCGAAAGTAAATCTTAACAACAGATTCTATATGGCTGTATTCCCAGTCAACTACCAGTCGGATCACAGGGGTTCATTACAAACAATGATTCAGGAATAAAATAATATTATAAAGTAAGCATAACTGGATATCCCCCTAGAACATAATATAATAACAAAAGGGAGGTCACACAATTCCTATCTCGATTTTTCAGACGGTTCAAAATATATTCTGCTTACGTTCAGCCATCGACTTCTGTGCACCGTTTTGTCAGGAAAAGACTTATCTTTCAGACTGCTCACATGTTTTCATCATATTTAATTAAAATCAACGCTTTCCACAGTCACTTTCCTTCGAAAAGAACTCTGCCTGTACCGGAAGCTCGGCTTTCAGCTGTTGAGTCTCGTCAGTATATCCCCAAGAAAAGTCAGCCATGAACGTTTCGTCCCCGACGGCGTTTTTGTCGGTCATTTCTGCCATATTCAGAGGCCGGAAAACGGTGGGGAGGGTCAGTCCCAAACAGTTTTGAGGACTTATGTGAAAAATATTTGGCAAATGAGTGTCAACAAATGCTTTTATTATACCCCCCCTCACCCACCTCCCCCCCCCCCCCCCCCCCACAAACAAAGTTTGGGGGGGGGGGGTATATAGGAATCACCCTGTCCGTCCATCTGTCTGTCTGTCCATCCTTATAAGCGCAACTCCTCCTAAACCGTTTGAAGAATTTTCATGAAACTTTACACAATGGAAGAACTCCATATGAAGATGTGCATGAAGCAATATAATTCCGTTCTGACATTTCCAAGGGGAGATAATCTAACTTATACCGTCTGTCCATCCTTGTAAGCGCAACTCCTCCTAAACCGTTTAAAGAATTTTCATGAAACTTTACACAATGAAAGAACTCCATATGAAGATGTGCATGAAGCAATATAATTCCGTTCGGACATTTCCAAGGGGAGATAATCTAACTTATACTGTCTGTCCATCCTTGTAAGCGCAACTCCTCCTAAACCGTTTGAAGAATTTTTATGAAACTTTACACAATGGAAGAACTCCATATGAAGATGTGCATGAAGCAATATAATTCCCTTCTGACACTTCCGAGGGGAGATAATCTAACTTATACATTTCAGGCGTGGGGGGGGGGGGGGGGGGGGGTATCACTTTGTAAGTTTGCTCACAGTACCTCTAGTTATTTTTATCACAGCTCATGTGTGTTTACACTAAATTGCCAGTGTAAGTGTCTATTTTAATGTTTGCAACCAAAGTACTTGAGTCTTCTTTTGAAGCTGACAGATTACACAAGGTTGGCATATTGTTCGGTATGGGTGATTTCAGGGAATTACTGGACCAGTGTACTGACACCGTGACAGTGCTGTGGTCAACTAATGCGCTAAAATCACCCTAATCACTTCTTCAGTCGCAAAGTTATACATTAATCTCTCTGAAAGGGTCTCAAAAATGTTGTTTACATTTTAGTGGACTCGACTTTATTATTTATTTGTTCCTTTATTTGTCGATTTATTACTCTCTTAAAATATGAACGTAAAATTGTTTCGGAATATTTTACGGATCAATGAAGACGAACTATCCGCACAAAACAGCAAACCCATTGATACGCAAAACTTGATTTCGATTTTGTGTATTGACCACACAAGCAACTTGAAGGAAGTAGATTTTTGTTGTGGTTTAATGACAGGTGCCAGATGCAGGGTGTGGGGGGGGGGGGGGTGGATTCGAATTCACGGTCTCATGATCAGAAATTGGCCACTTTTGATCAGAAATTGGCCACCCATTTCTTTCAGCGACGATGTGCTTTTTCAGTTTTAGTAGTTATCTTTGTCAACTCTTGAGAAGAGTTTTGGACACCGGATCGGTGCCGTGGTCAACTCATATGCTAAAATCAGCCGGATTACTTCTTAGGTCACAAAGTTTTACATGAATTCAGAGACATGGTTTCAGAAACACCCTTTACATTTCAGCGCCTCTGACTTTTAAAAACAATTTACAAAACAAGAACCCCACACCCCCAGTCGCTGAGTTTTCCGACTGTTGTATTTCAGATACTATCAAAGATTGGCCCTTGGGGCATATTCTTTTGAATTATAGAAAACCATTCACTATTCGCAACTTCATAAATCGTTTTTCCTCTGTACAAAGGGATTGTACGTCAAAACTCAATTTACCCAATTTTGACCTATTTTATTTTTTAAAATGAATTACAAATTTAAGGTAATGTTTTGCTCACATCTAAACTAGGGCTTTAAGAATCACTCATATTTTTACACAACAACCAATGGCCCAGACTTAGCTGGTGCTAACGCCAAAATTTCGAGGGCCAAACACAAATTTTGCCCCCCCAATCCCCAAAATTTGCATGCAAAACCGAAAATTAGAAGTCCTATCTGGTCCTCTATACATTTACTCTCCGTGCATGCGCAGACGCCAGGAAGTGACCGGAATTGGCACCAACATCATTCTTTGTTTGGCCCTCAGTCAGATAACAACAAACTGACTTCTGTGCTTTTAAATCTCAGTTTATAATGATGCCAGACACAAATCAACGGTTAATTTGGTAGATCCAAGGACATAACTGAATGAAGGAAGGAAGAAACGGTGGTTTGAAACGTTCAGGGCTGTAACTTTATAATATTTATAAAAATTAGTTCATGTTCCCAAATTTCGGGACATGGGCCTGACGTCATCATTATTGATAATGATTTTTCCACTGTTTGTTAAGTATTCCTTCCCTACCCTACCTTGAAACCCCCTAGTTAAACTCCCAAGCTTTTTGGCTTGTTTTATTGAAATTTTTTTTATAAAATTTCTTGGGAGTTTTACTTGTTACACAGAATGTTTATTCTGTATATCCCCATGGTTACGTCCACACCCTTGGGGTGTTTAGGCATTTTGGTCATGCATCATACATCTGATGTATCGTTTTTTCTTCTGATGAAGATCTTGCTTTACATCGGACAGTTCAAAAATCTGTTACTGACTTCGGGCTGTGTTGCCTGGGGTCTTGTTTCCGGTTTTCATTCTGATGTTGTTTACATTGACAACGCTCTATTTTTATATGTAGTTTCCTATTTATTAAATGGTAAGACTGTTGTAAGATAATTAAATATTCCGGTAGTGTAGCAGTTAATTTTTTGGATGAAAAAATAATTTTTATCCACACTTGGGCTCTATCGGGATACATTTGGGCACATCGTTCCCTTTGGGAACTTGGGCTCTTGTCAAAATTGTTAGAAAATTTTCTTTGTGTAAATTATTTTTCGATTTATATTTTGAATGTTATATGTTATGTATCTTTTTATAATATTTAATGTGGAGTTGGTGGGAGTACGATCGACATAGTTTGCTTCATTATGAAAGCATATTGCTCAGTAAGCAAGGCGAGGAAGCCTTACCTCTGATTTACATGTTGGTTGCCTTGCTTGTAGTCAATGTACTCCCACTAATTCTTGCTCAACATGTGTCACATGGGATGACAAACGTTGGAGACGGGTGTCACGGTCTGTTGTTAGCGAGAGGCCACTGCTGGTCCTCTCGCAGTGAGAGGCCACTGCCGGTCCTCTCGCCAAAAAGTCGCTCTAGTTTTTTAGTTTCTATTTACAGAGGAACAAGAACATGGTGATGTTTACGTGACGCCATCAGAGAGTGTGCTTTCGTCGCATTTAGGTAGTCAAATAGAGCTAGCGGCTAAAGTTCTCATGAATATTAGACAGGGCAATAAACCACAGCATGGTTTCAGCTCCCTGTCGCCAGCTAGCTCGACTGGTGAGGCGGTTACTCCGTCCGTGGGTACCGTGATGCCGGGTGTGTCTGTTGCGGTCAACGAGAGTAGAAAGGGTAGAGCGAGCTCTATAAAATAATAACAGGCTCACCCTGCGACGATGGAGTGGAAGAAACCAGCAAGTTCAGCGGGAAGCTTGGCGAGGTCTGAAGATGCCCTATTCAGTTCACAGCCTGGGTCGGCTATAGTTACGGCTTCTTCTCCAGCATCTACCAATCACACACGACTGCACCTTGGCTACGTGACTTCTGATATCCAGCCTGCATCGCCGAGAAGGTCCACTCTTCGTCAAGAAGTCACACCATATTGTAGCCAAGGAGACGAGGCCTCATTCATTGGGACGTCCACAGAAAAGAGCCATCTTGAACACACTGTCCTAGGAGCAGCCGGCGGCCAGGCAGCGGAAGACCACTGCTCCTCAGGTCTCCATAATGGCCTTGCTGTCGCAGATTGCGCAGCTCATCACAGAATCCCAGCAAGTGCGGAAGCAGCCAACGGCAGGCTCAGAACCTGAGCTGTAGGATGGTGCTGGGTCAGTCCAGTCATCTGCGCGTTCAGATGCCAATGACCGTGAGTATAATCTGTAATCTGATTCAGTCGGATGGTGAAGGGGATTTGGAGGAGAATTACCCTTCCCTTTCGGAACAACACAGGGTGGCGATAGATCTAATGCATCAATACTTCCCTGAGTTCGTTCCTGAGAATCAGAATGCTGCGACCGTTCGAAAGTAGCACTATTCAGTAGCTAAGAGACGAGGCCTCATATATCGGGACGTCTGGAGAAAAGAGCCATCTTGGACACACTCCCAGGGAGCAGCTGGTGGCCATAATAGTAGACCGCTGCTCCTCAGGCCTCTGTAATGGATTTGCTGTCGCAGATTGCGCAGCTCATCCCAGCATCCCAGCAAGTGCAGAAGCAGCCGACTGCAGTCTCAGAACCTGAGCTGTCGGATGGTGCTGAGTCGGTCCAGTCATCTGCGCTTTCAGATGCCGCTGACCGTGATTTTCAACTGATTCAGACGAATGATGAAAGGGATACGGAGGGGGATTACCCTTCCCTTTCGGAAGTACACAGGGTTGCGATGGATTTAATCCATCAACACTACCCTGAATTTGTTCCAGCGAATCAGAATGCTGCGTCTACTTGCAAGAAAATGCTGACTTCATCCGGAAAAGAGGAGGTTTTTTTTTCGATTAAGTCTAGACAGGTTCGCAGGCCTTAGGCCTTTTAGACGATGCAATATTTATCTTTCCAGTGGGAAGAAGTAAGGCGGTTTCTTGTCATCATCTTCCGTAATTTTACCGATTATAATGGAAAACGGGGCATATGTATAGAGATTTCCTCTGCGTTTGAATGAGCAAGCTAAGGAACTAGTATGGCCTTACCTTTGTCATTCACTATTCGCTCGGACACAATTGAGATGGCAATTTCTTCATTCAGAGCAAATTTAGACTCACTGTCTTACGCAGATCACCTTTAAAAACTTTGACGCAATGTCCCTACGGAAAGGAATTAGAGGACGTTTGTACCTCATTTAGAGTCCTTCCAGAGCTGTTATATTTATCACATATAACTCTGTCTTAACAGTTGCTAATTTGGAATTAATCAGACGTGACAGAGCCCTTGTGTCGTCATCTTTAATAGATGACAAGTTGAAAAACTCTCTACAGGACGCTCCGGTTTCCGGACACTAAGTTTTTGGCGATAAGCTTTCATTGGTTTATGACCAAGCTACAAAGAAAGCATCAATACTCTGCTCCTTAAGTCGGCGTCTAGTCGACCCGCAATAGCAGAAAAGAGTAAGGGAGGACATCCTAGACAGAAAGTCGTCTAAAGGACTTCTCGCGAGGTTATAGGTAACCCTCCTATAATTACTCTAGGGATCATCATACAGCGACTCCGATAGGGGGCTTAGGTCTGATCGAGACTACCGGTCAGACGCCCCTAGGCAGTTGGCTCGAGGCTCTTTGCAAAGGAGACGCAGTTTCTCCTTCCGTAGGCCTCGCAGGTACTACAGGTGAGGGTTAGGTCATCTATTGCTTAGCAGTTGACGGATGGTTATCAAGATTCACATCAAACTGGGTAACTATTACTGTAGACCAGGAGGCGAGAAGTGTGGTCTCGGATGGCCTACGGCTATCTTTCCGAGAGAAACCACCACTAGTTTAATGTCCTTGATGGACAATGCTTCCGTCAAATCCTTGCATAAGAGTCTCTCCAATCGGAGGTAAAGGTTCTCTTGACAATGAAAGTAATAGAGGTCGTCAAGAATCAAGATTCTCTAGGATTCTATAGTCACCTGTTACTCGTACCGAAGCCAGAGAGCTCGTTCCGAACGTTAATAGACTTGAACTGGATAACAAGTTTATCGTAGTTCTAAAAGTTTATTTATGGTAATCTAGTCGGTAAAAGCAAGCGTTCAAGTGATCGACTATGCGAGAAGCATAGATCTATGGATCCGTTCTTTCATTTCCTGGTATATCCGGCATTCAGAAAGTACCTATGATTCGTCGTCCAAGGGATAGTATCAGTTCCGAGTGATGTGCTTTGGTCTGAATCCAGTGCCCTGGGCTGTCACTCGAATAATGAACTCGGTAATGTCTCACAACAATCTGGTTCATCTGCCATTATCCAGAGCGAAATTAGTCAGTTGTTATGCTCGCTTTTGTCTACTATCAGACACATTAACAGCGAGAATTTATGCGACTGATGGGGTTGTGCGGAGTGGCTACGCATCTTATTCAGATGGGCCGCTTATGCACACATCCCCTCCAGTTATTCTTTACCCTGAACTGGAGTGTGAAGACGCATTCGTTCAAGACCAGTATTGTTTTAACGGATCTAGTAAACCATGCCTGTGTGTTTAGAGGCAATTACCGGGCAAGACATAGTTTTCTTCCTGCAAGCCTCAAAAAATTTAATACATACGTACTATGCATTTGGGTTATGTTCTATGGCGACCTCATGGGCACATCCGCTTTTTCATTGGATTAGTTTCCTATGATTATTTGTTGATTTGTTATATAGATGATTACATGCTAAATATAAATGCTCTCGTGCATTATATTATTAGGCTAATGCTTTATTGTATTTTGTGGACCTTGAAATCATAATCAGTTTCGGAGGCGGTCTGTGTCAGAGCCTGTTAATAATGCCTACTTTCATTTTTACATCCAGGTTTCTATTATGTCAGTACTCATTTCGCATATCCCCATGTGTTTTTACAATCGTAGATATCGGATAGTACACGTTGGAGAGTGTTGTTACTGGAATTTATTGTACAGAGGCCACCTGTGGATTACCTAGGAAGTGTGTTTTCTCTTCAGGAATCGTTCAGTGTGGCTCGATTGGACGTGTATGTTATATTTTATATCACTGGTTGTCGATGTATCTGTGCACGCCGTCTGCAGTATACGTTTATATAGCAGGCAATATTAATTACCAGGATCGTCGCTATAGCCTTACTTCTGAAGTGGCGTTAAGCACCATTTATTAATCATGAATTAATACCTAAGTGTCTGTTCGATGATTATTAGTCCCCTACCGGCATCGCCGGAGGGGACTATAGGTTTGCACTCTCTCCATCCGTCAGTCTGTCATTCAGTCCGTCAGTCTGTCAGTCACACTTTAGTTTTCCAGACTTTTTAGGAAATGCTTCAACCGAATGATTTCATTTTTAGTAACCCACTGTAGAACGATGACTTACAGATCAAGTTTGAGTTTCATGGTGATTGCATTATTCTTGTGTGAGTTATGGCCCTTGGAAATATGGAAAAGTGCCAAAATATCAGTTTTCCGGAGTTTTTTTTGGAAACGCTTCAACGGAATGATTTCATTTTTGGTAAACTACTATAGAATGATGACTTACAGATCAAGTTTAAGTTTTATGCTGATTGCAGTATTTTTGTGTGAGTTATGGCCCTTGGAAATATGGAAAAGCACAAAAATATCAGTTTTCCAGACTTTTTTTGGAAATGCTTCAATGGAATGATTTCATTTTTGGTAACCTTCTATAGAACGATGACTTACAGATCAAGTTTGAGTGTCATGCTGATTGCATTATTCTTGTGTGAGTTATGGCCCTTGGAAATATGGCAAAGTGCCAAAATATCAGTTTTCCGGACTTTTTTTTGGAAACGCTTCAATGGAATGATTTCATTTCTGGTAACCTACTATAGAACGATGATTTACAGATGAACTTTCATTTGCACTCTGTCCATCCGTCAGTCTGTCAGTCAGTCTATCAGTCACACTTTAGTTTTCCAGACCTTTTTTTTGGAAATGCTCCAACTGAATGATTTCATTCTTGGTAACCCACTATAGAACAATAACTTACAGATCAAGTTTGAGTTTCATGCTGAACGCATTATTCATGTGTGAGTTATGGCCTTTGGAAATATGGAAAAGTGTCAAAATATCAGTTTTCCGGACTTTTTGGGAAACGCTTCATCGGAATTCATGCTGATCACATCTTGGTTATAGCATTTATATAATCATTAATGCTCATTAGTTAGGTAGGGGACATTGTATTGCTTCAGCGATACGTGAGCTCTTGTTTATATTGTTTTTGGTACCGCTCTTATTGATTCCAGAGCTCTCCCCTCTTTCTTTTGAAGTTTCCTTCAAAAGAAAGGGGGGAGGGTGATTTTTACCTCTTCTCTGGATTAGAGAGTATGTAACTATGAAGGAAGCTGTTTTATCCGTATTATATCCTGCATACAGCTGAAGTGTTATTGTATGGAGTATGTTTGTGGGGGATTTTCACTAATTCTCATCCTAATTTTTGGGGCTTAGTCCGGACTAGCCTTAAAAATTGGGAACTTGTTACATCCTAAGTAGCATTGTCTTCATGCTTAAAATAAGGGATTACTTAAATTGGGCTCCTTATTTAGAATATATCTCCTCTATTATTGTATACAGAGACATACATGTAATTCCTAATTATTCTAATTTCCTTTCATCATGGATTGCAGGATTGGAACTATTTTGGAAGTCCTAGGCCCTCCACCTTTTTACTATTCAGCTAAGTCTGGGCCATTGGTTGTTGTGTAAAAATATTATGAATTCATAGTAATTTGTATATTTTTATACTTACCAATGGCCCAGAGGGGATGGTCCTCCCATGAGTGGGCACTCATACCTCCCCGCTGAATTATTATGTAATACTCTCTTTTACAAAGGATGATGTTGGCGCCAATTCCAGTCACTTCCTGGCGTCTTCGCATGCGTGGAGAGTAAATGTATGGAGGACCAGATAGGACTTCTAATTTTCAGTTTTGCATGCAAATTTTGGGGATTAGGGGGCAAAATTTGTGTTTGGCCCTCGAAATTTTGGAGTTAACACCAGCTAAGTATGGGCCATTCGTAACTATAAAAATATACAAATTACTATGAATTTATAATTTTCGAGTCAAATAAAAACTTGAAGCGATGGGGTCTAATATTCGAATCGAACCTTGAATCAACCCTCTTGAAGATGACCAGTTTTGGGGTGGGGAGGAGTTGTAAAACTAATTTATTCCCTCTGTGATGGTGCAAGCCCCGACTGCTGAAATACTCAAACTGCATCAAGACACGCCTTCATTGATGGCATGCCTTGATGGTGTAGTGGAGTATTTCCTAGTAAGGATTATAGTTCAAAAACAGGAACGGGTGCAAGATTTACCGGTACTAGGCACTTTCAACAGTGGTATAGGGACAAGCAAGACTGGAATTGAATGGGTGCTTGTGTTATTTATGGACAGTTTTTATCTGAACCATGAAAATATTCGAGAGAAAAGGTAATACTGATTTCGAAACGAGCCGAATAGCAACTTTATATTCGAAATCGAATCGATCTTGGGGCATTGCGGGGCCCTCTTCAATCTTTAGTATTTTTATTTCCAGGATTGGCAT
The DNA here is from genome assembly GCA_031216915.1 of Pictodentalium vernedei. Lineage (NCBI taxonomy): Eukaryota > Metazoa > Mollusca > Scaphopoda > Dentaliida > Dentaliidae > Pictodentalium > Pictodentalium vernedei. The sequence continues at coordinate 234,197,929 of CM062290.1, read as the reverse complement.
ATGAACATTCACTTCGTATGTTTTGAGTTTTTTTTTATTTTGTTTTGTTTTTTTCATTTATTGAAGTACTCAAGTTAAGGGGCGTGGATAAAAAGTTTAACAATACAAGAAGGATATTCAAGAGTGACATCGCCTCTCCAACCCCCCCCTCCCCCAAACACACATTTATCACGTTACGTTTCACACAACTCTTGTTTGGGTGTTTAGTAGTAGTGAATTCGTCTTATGGGATACTCCAGTCGTAGAATCCTCTTTTACACTCATGTTGCCATTACGGAAAACCCAACGAAATATATATTTAGAAACACCTCGACTTAATTGAACACTTTAGACACATACTCCTTGAAACCCTGAAATAGTAGAACTGCGTACAATCGTTTGGGAATAGTGTTTCTCTTTGGATAATCTGGATTTCAGTTACGCAATGGAAATAAATCTCCTAAGAAACAATGTGCCAGACACTAACAGTTATCTCTCTTAAAACATCAGATTTGTGAGTTTCACTCTTATTAGTGTATATAACATGGATATAATCTCTTGAAGGTAATGGGATGGCTTAGAGATAGAATGACGTCCTCACACGTCTTCGGCGATCGCAAACTATTACCCACCCCCACCCCCTAACATAAGGGGTGCCCCACCCATAAGGCTGTGAAAGATGCCATCATGGTTCTGCTGCACCCCATGTCTCTTATACACTTTTTCACGTAGGGCTATTCCCAAACTGGCGAAGTTGAAGTAGGCACAATCCTGCCAAGGTCCGTTGTTTGTTCGCTCCTCAAAAACGATTAGAAACAAGACAGATGGGTGAAAATGTTGAAAATTGCATATGAAAAGGAGCAAAATGCTTGATTCTTACTAAGCTCGTACAAGATGTAGGTTGCATGTTAACCAGTGGAGAATATGCAATCTGCATGTAGTTTGGGTTTAGTGACTCTATACACTTGAAGGATCCCCCAACGGAAGAAGTGCACCTTTAGTGCTTTTTGAGATACTTGAATAAAATGCAACCTTCAAAAAAGAGGACTATTTTTTGGGGTGGGGTGGGAGGATCATGCACATATGTTGGAGCACTGTTGAGTGTGGTGGACATGGCTCCTTTTGTAAAGGGATCCTTCATATACAAATACTGGGTACCTGGCTTGTTTCGAGGACCGATATGAGGGTCTCATAGCGGTCATCAGAACTCGACCGAGGCCTATATGCTAGTGTACACAAAATACAGTTGGTGATTTACGATACACAAATTCAAATTCCTGCAAATACAGAGACATCCACTCTGTCTCTCTCTCTCTCTCTTTCTCGCTTCTGTGAGCTTGTGACTTGGGGACCCCTTTTGACCCTGTGGGTCCCATATTTAGTCGTGCCATCCCAAGCTGGGGGCTTCTGGCCATTGCCCACCATGGTCCACAGGACAAGCCACGTCTGGACTCGTACATCATGTGCATCAAGAATGATCCCCACACATTGTCCAACGTTTGTAGTTAATGGGATCACTCATGCTTGTGTCTAATGCTCGCGTTTGTTTGGTTGCCTCAATTAAAGTAACCTTACTTCGTCTCCTGTATTTGATAGTAACATCTGTGTTTCTAATTTTCTGGTCAAGTTTTTATTGTCAGTATGACATTGTAATTATTGAGGATAATTTCGAGAAATTCTAGAACCATCAGACGATATATAGCAGTCAAGAACCGGATCACTTGGTTCCTGTGAGTGTTGTGCCTGACACCCTTTCAGGTCCAATATTTATTTATTTATTTATTTATTTATTTATTTATTTATTTATTTATTTATTTATTTATTTATTTTTCATTTATTTATTAGCTCACCTGAGCACATCTCAAGCGGAGCTTTACCAATCATTTTCCGTCTGGCTTCTGTCGTCCGTCGTCCATCCGGCGTTAACTTTACATTATCGACTTCTTCTAACAAACTACTGGACCAAACTCAACAAAATTTGCTGTGCATGTACCCTATCATATGTCAATTCAAGTTTGTTCAAATCAAGTTGACCCACCCATCAGTAGGGGCAGGCCTAAAAAGTGTGCTTAAATCTTAAAAAATCTTCTTCTCTTGAACCGGCAGTAGCAGAGACTTGATATTTGGTCTGCAGCTTCCTTTTGAGGTGTAGACTCAGATTTGTTCAAGAGAAGTTCGAGGAGCTATATTTGCCTTCGTTATGGGAGGGGTAAGAATTTTCGCCCCACCCAAAATTTCTATTTTCCAAACCGAGAGGCAGATTTTAACCAAATTTAATATGAGGGCTTATTGGGTCATAAGTACTTAATTTATGCCAATTTTTTTTCCCCTGTCACCCCTCAAAGCACTGATTTGAATCATTTTTTGAGTGAATGTTTAGTACCATGGGATACATCACATATAATAAGGTTTTTTTTCTCGTGCAGAAATTATGCAAATTAGATGAACTTTGATTTTTTCAGTGCTACTTACACACAGTAAGTACACATGTCAATACGGCTTGGGCTACGGGCTGTATTTATGAACCGATATTCACAAAACGTCTTGGGTACCTTTGTTATCACCTTGGGACAAGAACGAGTGTTTCTGGGTGTGGTCCAAAATTCAAGATGGCTGCCAGTGGCATTTTGTACCGAAATTAGGTCTAATCAGTTTTTTGTACACAACTTCTATACGGCTCAGGCTAGAGGCCATATTTATGAACCGATCTTTACGAAACTTCTTGGGTACCTTTGTTATCACCGTGGGATGAGAACGAGTGCTTTTGAGTGTGGTCCGAAATTCAAGATGGCCACCAGCAGCCATTTTGTACCAAAATTAGTGCAATCAGTTTTTTGTACAGAAATTCTGTATGAAAGTTCTGATTTTAATAAATTTTTGTGAGAATGTTTAGTAGCATGGAATACATCACATATAATACAGGTTTTTTCTCATGCAGAAATTATGCAGATTAGATGAATTTTTATTTATTCAGTGCTACTTATACACACTAAGTGCACATGTCAATACAGCTCGGGCTAGAGGCTGTATTTATGAACCGATCTTCACAAAACTTCTTGGGTACCTTTGTTATCACCTTGGGATGAGAACGAGTGTTTCTGTGTGCGGTCCAAAATCAAGATGACTGCCAGTGGCCATTTTGTACCGAAATTAGGTCCTATCAGTTTTTTGTCAACTTATATATGGCACGTATTTATGAACTGATCTTCATGAAACTTCTTGGGTACCTTTGTTATCACGTTGGGACAGGAACAAGTGTTTTTGGGTGCCTTTCTTATCACTGTGTTATGAGACCAAATATTTTGGGGTTCAGTCAGACCCACTCTGGCACTCAAAGATTTCTTTTCTAGTTTAGCATCTGACTGTCGCCCACCTTTACAATACTTTACCTATACATTTGTTACAGGCTACGGTCAGTATTTATGTACAGACCATTACAATACTTTATATGTATTATGTACCTTTGTTATCAGGTAGTGTTGTGCGGTTTTATTTTTCTTGTATCGGTTCGGTTTCGGTTCGGTTTTTTAAAAAAAAACTCGGTTTATAGGTCGGTTTTCGGTTTTTTATAGTAAGACATCTGCAGTTTCCAACAGAAACTGTGTAGTGTCAATATAATGCCCATACTGTCATCTTTTCAATGATGATTTAATTGGCAGTGACTAGCATTTGTGCTAAGTGTATAAATGGCAGGCATTATCAAAACAAAATAATATAAAAGAAAATAAAATGTAACAGTGTTTGTAGAATATCACCACTCACCAATTCTAGGTACATGCCCCCCCCCCCCCCCACACCACTGGTCTTTAAGTTCAGGCATAAACGAGTCTATGGTGAATTGATATTAACACATGGGTGAGAAACCAGCTAATTCACAATTTCCTAGGGCTCTGTTCAGTTCTCACTCCTGGGTGGGGCCCTGGGCAGCCTAACAAAGTGACCCTACCAGGCATTGCAAATAATAACAAGTGTTGCCAAGTGGGTCACCTAGACACCCATCCTAACATACCTGACAATGAACTGATGTATGGACTCTTTTCCATACATTTTCCATCATTTCATGTCAGCCTGGAATGGGAAAGTCATATTGTTTGTAGCTGGGTGGGCTTCAAAACGAACCACTTTACCAAATACCTATTGCCTATGAACCTCCTCCCCCCCACACACACACACACACACACACACACACACACACACACACACACACAGTCTTGTCTTCCCTACATACCGAGGTACCCCATTGTTTGTCTTTTGTGTGGACTAACGGTTTCTACCTCGTTTTGCCGGTACAGTTCTGGGAAAACAACCGAGGTAAAGGGTTTCTTTTGTCTTTTGTACCTCGGTAAGGCGAAACACGCAAACTCTTTTGTCTAGTTACCTCGTCAAGTTGGTAAGACAAACCACACACACACACACACACACACACACACACACACACACACACACACACACACACACACACACACACACACACACACCTCGTGCACGCAATGGTATTAGCTCAACGGAATTGATTTCCCAAATTCACTGGTGTACTGTTATATATTGCAACTTTTTTGCGTTTGCCTCTTGCCATTCCACTTTCTATTTCTACCGCTGATTTGTTCCTTTGTTTGCCCCCCTTAAAGTTAGTTTTGTGGGAATGCAACCGTGGCACGTTGACAGCGATATTATGGAACGAAGCTTTTTCCCGTGGATATGGACGATTCGGTCTTGGGACGTTTCGGCCTCGGGACGTTTTGGTTCAAGACGTTTTGGCCTTCATATATTGAACTAAATAGAATAAGAACTTGCGGTTTCGTGCTTTTAGTTGGCTGAAACCTTCAGGACAAATCGTCTCAGGTCGGAACGTCCCAAGTTTGAACCGCAAGGAAACCTCTTCCCGGATAAGAACATCAAGGGAGGCAACAGACTACATACGAAACACGTGGTGGGGAAACCCGTGACAAATGCATTTTCGAATACGACAATGAAATGCCAAGACCTTTTCCTGATATGATATTATTCACTGTCCAACAGATTGTAGATAAGTAATTTTAATTAAACTGATTGACTATGTCAGACAAACCTATTCAAAAACGAAGCCAATTGCACAAGGTATTTCCTGTAATCAGTGAAATGTAGGCGTGTTGGCTGTCTGTTTTGTCATTCTCACAGAAAACACAACCCATTTTTACGTCAACGATGTGTGATTGACAACTTGTCATACATCATTCTCGAGTGATCTGGACATGCTGGAGTGACCCCTTTACACCCAGAATGTGGCGTGCATTGACGACACTGTTATTTCCTGACAAAGCTCGACATTTCAGACATTGTTAGAGACATTGTTAGTGCAAACTGAATAAAGAAAACATCTCTTCTAGACATTTTAGGAAAAAACCGAAACCGTACTCTTTTACCAGTTACACGGTTTCGGTTTCGGTTTTCAAGCAAAACCGAAACCGACTTATAAAACCGGTTAACCGTACAACACTATTATCAGGTCATTACCTAGATGTTTATCATTGCTGTGTCACATACTATACATGTACATGTCTTAACAAGTTGAGCTACAGTGTCATTGTCACTTTCATTTTTTTAGTCTTTTTGCTGTTTTCGCTTTTTATCCATGAAAAAACACTCAAATTACTATTTTTCAAGAAGAGGAGTTATTAGGGAGCAAAGCATATTGTGTTGGGGTGGTAGGTTGAGTAGAATATAGTTTGGAAGAAAATTTTTAATTTTTGAACAAGTGCTAACACTGCTTTTTATTCCTTTGTGCTGATTCGTGGTTGAGGCATATATTCCCAGGAACCTCTGAATGGAATTGAAACGTGATAAAAAACCTAGATGATGGGGAAAATGTCTCCCCCCAAAGGACCAAAACGTCTCCCTCTTTGAAATCGGCACATGTAATAAACATTACAGTCCAAAATAAAGAGAACATTTGATGAAATTTTGTGAGGCATGAAAAACTACACTTTAGTGCCCATTCCAGGGAGTTGTCAGAAACTGGTGATATCGAAAACGGCAGAAAGTAGATACGTGAAAAAATGTTCAAGTGGGATTAAAATTGGACGTGCAGTAGACATGTAAAAATCATTTGCATCAAATTTCCATGACTGATCAACTGTTCCAGTTTGTAAATAATTTGAATGCAGTGGAACCCTGTTCAAGTGATAACAACTTTTCCAGTGAAAAATATTCAATTGACAGGAGTATTCAGTTAACAGGAATATGATAACTTTCCCATACACTTGTGATAAACAACTGAGCAGTTTATAATATTCTGTTGTCTTGTTTGACAGAGCTCATGGAGCTCAGAGCTCATGGTGCTCTGTCAAACAAGATGTAATAGGCTAAATCAACTTAAATGCCAATATTAAATACGCCAAGTCCAAATTGTTCTACAAACATAAGGAGCTTTGTGGTTATCAGAGCAATTCTTCAGTGGATTACAAGATTTTTAGTCGAGTTTTGATGAAGTCAAACTCGACTTATAGTTTGATGAAGTGGCGGAAGGGCGGGCGGGCGGGCGGGCGGCGGGCGTAAACAATTGGTTTCCGGGCAATAACTTTAGTTCTATTTGATGCACTTTTACCAAAATTATACCAGAGGTTACCCTATAGGAAAGAAAGACACCTATTGATTTTGGAGTCTGGCGTCCCAAGGTCAATGTCACTGTTACTATAAATAGAATATTTTGTGACAAATTGGTTTCCAGGCAATAACTTTAGTTCTATTTGACGCACCTTTACCAAACTTATACCAGAGGTTACCCTATAGGAAGGGAAGACACCTATTGATTTTGGAGTCTGGGACTCCAAGGTCAAGGTCACTGTTACTATAAATAGAATATTTTGTGACAAATTGGTTTCCGGGCAATAACTTCAGTTGTATTCCGTGTATCTTCACCAAACTTATACCACAGGTTACCCTATAGGAAGGGAAGACACCTATCGATTTTGGAGTCTGGGGCCCCAAGGTCAAGTTCACTGTTACTATCAATAGAATATTTTGTGACAAATTGGTTTCCGGGCAATAACTTTAGTTCTACTTGACGCACATTTACCAAACTTATACCAGAGGTTACCTTATAGGAAGGGAAGACACCTATTGATTTCGGAGTCTGGGACTCCAAGGTCATGGTCACTGTCACTACAAATAGCTTATTTCTTCAGAATTTAATGTCAAAACTCGACTTCTGGATCTGTAATCCTCTTGCTGGATTTTTATTCATTTAAAAGGAGTTTTCTTGATAACCCATATGCTATTAACAGGTCAACTTTGTACAGAAGGTATGGTAAATAGTTTGGTGTTTGGAGATTACATGCAATTAACAGGGTTATTCATATAAGAGATATTCAATAAATGAGCTCCAATGTATATTTTCAGTAATTTTTCCACACCAGGAGAGAGTGATGAATTTGAAGTTGCTGATAAAATCAAACGAAAGTGTGAGTAGTTTACTTTTAGGCCTCACAAAATAAATTAATTGATTCTCAGGCATTTTTTTTTCAAATCAGGCAGGAAGGATTTGTTTTTTAAAAAAAAAATTTTTTTTTGCATTTCGTAAGCAAGAATTTAGAGACCTTCTGCTGTCTTTTTAAACCCTGAAACTATGGAAAGAGCATAATTGATAATATTAATTATACGGTGTGTTGTTCCATTTAATGGAAGACAAATAAAGTGAAGCAAAATCATAAGTGATCTTCCAAATTAATTATATTAATATTGTAAAAACTTGGTTTAAATCATTCCCTTTGAGGTGAGAATAAACCCATATTGAAAATATGCCCACCTACCAACTCATCAGATTTTAGTTTTAGAATATGATGGTGGGGGAGTTCTCTCTTCTATTAAGGTTGTTCAACTATCCGAATGTTGTGGCTACAGGTCACTGACCAATAGACATGATATTCGGATACTGACGAATAGCTGAACTACTGCTGAGGGGGTTTTGCCCCCCACCTTCCTACCACCACTGTGAAGCTGCCTCCTTTTCTATTGGATTATCAGTGTATACCCTAGCCCCCTCTATCAGGGTCCACAGCCCCCACCCCCACCCCTATTGGTAAAATCATGATGCCACCCCTCCCCCTGACTTTTGACTGGCAATACTGATGAGGCACTCTGGCATATTGTATTGTAATAATGGAAAATGGAAGTTCTGAGTTCAGTTTTACGATATCTCACAAACAGCTTCAAAATTCTAAGAAGAATAAATTTTGGGATCTTCTGTTTTTAGTTTAACTTGACAAAGTCAAGATAAGCTATTGCCATCATGCGTGTAGATGTCTGTTAGTCTGTGAGTCTGTTCACATTTTCTTTAGCACAGGCTACACCCAGTAGTTGTCCGATCATCATGAAATTTCATATGCATGTTCGAGGTCATGTCTAGATAAGGGGGCACTGTGGCATTGTGTACTGCACGCCGATTGTGCACCTGTCTTCAGCCAATGCAAACCATAGGGTAGTGTGGAGTTAGGATGTTGGGGAGCTGACAATTGCTCGCCATTGCTCGGTGGTTCTCTCTGGTTACTTCCTTCACCTGTAAAACTGTTGTCATGATTAGCCATTGTGCAGTAATATGTGACCTTAAATACCATTAAATAAATACGTATGAAGGGATTTCATTGTAACTTGGTAGGATAACTAGGTATGATATCTAGATGAGACTTTCCTATTTTGGTCATGATCGGTCAACCGTGACTGCTGGACCGGCATGTGACCTAAATTCCTTTAGCAAAGTCTACAAGCCATATTTATGAAGGGATTTCATTATGACCTGGTAGGATGACTCTTTTTAATTGAATGATTCTACTGTAACTTTGGTTGACATACGTTAACTGTGAGGGCCACATCACCCAGGCCACAATTCTTTAGTACAGTCTACACATCAAATTATTCTTATTGAAAACATAGCATGTAGGGAACAGAAATTAACATATTCTCAATTATCACAATTCTTGTCTTATTAGCTCACCTGAGTGAAAGTCAGTGTGAGCCTTTGCCATCACTTGGCATCCGTCGTCCGTTAACTTTCGCGACTCGGTCTTCTTCAAAACCACTAGCCCAAACCCAAACAAATTTGACATGCAATATTTTGGGGGTATCCTCTTTCCAGTTTGTTAAAATGAACTCGGAGGCCCCACTGGGGTGGGCTTGATGCCCCAAAAGCATCAATTTCTCCTGAAATTTTCTTCTTCTTACACTGTGATATTTGGTATGTAAGCTCCTTTGGTTCTCAAGATTCATGTTTGTTCAAAGAATTTTTCTCTGTCAATATTTGGGCTCAGAAGGATCCCCATTTTGTGCCCTGCCCAAAATTTCTATTTTCTGACCCGAGGGCTGATTTGAACCAAATTTGCTATGAGGTATTATTGGGTCCTAAGTACTTTATTCATGCCAAAAAACATTTTCCCGCTGCTTCAGGAGCTAAAAATAGAAAAATTCAAACGCCCATATCTCCAAAACTGCATGGCACTGAAACTTTTTATTTGGAGTGAGGCTTCCTTAGGACCAATAGAAAGGAATGGTGAAAAAATGGTGAAAAAAAGTCGCTATCGGTTTTGTCGAAAGGTACAGTTTTGAGACTTTGAAAAAATGCTGAGTCAGCATTATTTAACACTGAAGGTAATGGGAAAAATATAAAATAATTTTTTTCTCCTCAACCACTGCTCTAAAAGCTTTCATATTTCACATATAACATCTATGGAAGATTGATTCACATGGTTGTTGAAATTTAACCCCTGGGTCCATATTTGGGCACTCTACAGGAGCCCAAATGTTCAGATTAGTGCAATATGAGGGATATTCTTTAAAAATCTTCTTCTCCAGATCCAACAGTCAGAATCTTTTGATATTTGGTATAAGGCATCCTGAAGGGAGATTCAGGTTTGTTCAAGCCAAGTCCCTGGGTTAATATTTGGGCTCCCTATGGGAGCCCAAATTGTAACTTTGTTCAATATGAGGAATATTCTTTAAAAATCTCTTTCTTCAGATCCAGCAGTCAGAATCTTTTGATATTTGGTGTATATCATCCTTAGGGAGGTGTGATTCAAGTTTGTTCAGGGGGCATTTTTTTGTGCCCAGTGGGAACCCCAGGAGCAAAAAATAGAAACAAATTCAAATACCCATAGCCTTCCCATTCCCCATTTATTCTCAAATCACAGAACACTAAAAAATTATATTTAGTATCCAAAATTATTAGGGTTAACACAAATTGTAACTGTTCCGTATGAGAAATATTCTTTAAAAATCTCTTTCTTGAGATCCAGCAATCAGAATCTTTTGATATTTGGTGTATATCATTCTTAGGGAGGTGTTATTCAAGTTTGTTCAGGGGGCATTTTTTGTGCCCAGTGGGAACCCCAGGAGCAAAAAAGAGAAACAAATTCAATACCTATAGCCTTCCCATTCCCCATTTATTCTCAAATCACAGAACACTAAAAAATTATATTTAGTATCCAAAATTATAAGGGTTAACATACACTTTTATCCCCCGTGGGAACTCCGGAAAGTGCTGCAGTGCTTGTTTACTGTGGTAAACAAGTTCCGTTACATTGGTAAAATAGGACCCAGTCACCAATGCTTGGGGTGGAAGTCCTCTAAAATGGGCAACATGGGTATAAACGATTTACAAAACTTGACATTATCTCCATGTTGTGGTCACGATTAGCGATTGTGTATAAATATGTGACCTTAAACACCAATAAGTAAGTACACTAAAAAAATTTTTGTCTCTGTGGTTCTGATTCCTGATGCCTAAATACCTGCATTCCTTTTGTACAACTTATTTTCCTTAACCACAGATCAGAGTGCTTTGATATTTGATATGCAACCTCTTTTGGTACCCAAAATTCCAATTTGTCCAACAAAAGTTTCTAGGTCAATATTTGAACTCACTACGGGAAGATCCAAATTTTATGTCCCACACAAAATTTTTATTCCCCGAATTGAGTGGCCAATGTGAAAAATAATCTTCTCCTCACAAACCAATGGCCCAAATTGAAACATATATGGGCCACATTATCTTGGGGGTATTCTCTTTTAGTTTTGTTCAAATGGGGTCTCCGCCCTTTTTGGGCTTGGTCTTATGCCCAAATATGATGAAATTCTTTAAAATCTTCTTCTCATGAACCACAAGTGGGAATGCTTTGATATTTGGTATGAAACTTCCTCTGGTGTTCAAGATTTAAAGTTGTTCAAAGAAAGTTGATAGGTCCATATTTGGGCTCTCCAGGAATGGGCTCACTTTTGAGCTCTCCTGAAAATTTCTGTTTGAAGAACCAGTGGAGCGATTTGAACCAAATTTTATATGTGGCATTAGTTAACCCTAAGTACTTCATTCATGCCCCCAACATTTTTCCCGTGAGAATATTTTAGGACAACTTGGTCCAGGTGAGCGTTTTTAAGCTCTCTTGAGCCTCTAGTTTCATAATCCTTTCATAAACATTGAACATTATCCTTTTCATCAAACACTACACACAGTCAAGTTAAGCTGCAGTGTCATTAACACTTTCATTTGAAATACTGTATTATCATTTTTCCTGAACATTGACATTGATATTTTAGTAAAATAAATCTTTGTTCAGCTGTATCAGTATTCCTTGTAATCCATTTTCACATGTCAACTAAGTGAAATTTTTATGACACATGTGCAGTGTGTACATCAAATGTAACTTCAACTTCCAAGCTCCTTTTGATAATATGTAACTCATTTTGAGAATGAGGTGATTTTCTTACATATAAAGCCTGCATAATATGAGTTCATGTCAGAAGATTGACTGATAAATAAGAATATCAAAACAGAGTGACCCAAGTTCCAGTTCAATACAAAAAACAAACACGACATTTCACTTCATAAGTTTTACTTTGTTTTTTTTTATTTATTTTGTAATGAACCACGTTATTTGTGTTGGGAAATCCATGTGCTAAATGTGTTGGCATTTTCTCCCTTGAAATGCAGCTATTGATAAAGCTGGTTACGAGAATCCATTGAATGTCCTGTTTTCTGGAATATCTGTTTTCAAATGACAGCAACAGCATATGGATATTATAAATATTTCTTTATTGAGTAACAATTCTTTCAATATACTTATTTTCAGGTTTTTCTTGAATGTCTCTGCAACTAATTTCTTGTTTACCAGTAAGTGGTAAACAAACTTCTGCAGGCCCAACTTATCGAGAAAATGATTTTCGTCATATTCTTTTTTGTGTATATTTGTACACAGAATACCAATGGCCCAGACATAGCTGGTGTTAACTCTAAAATATCTAGGGCCAAACACAAATTTTGCCCCCCAACCCCCAAAATTTGCATGCAGAACCGAAAATTAGAAGTTCTAACTGGTCCTCCATAAATTTACCCTCTGCGCTTGCGCAGACGTCAGGAAGTGACCGGAATTGGCGCCAACACTATTCTTTGTTTGGCCCTTGTCAGATAACAACAAACTGACTTTTGTGCTTTTTAAATCTCAATTAATAATGATGCTAGACACAGATCAATGGTTAAATTGGTGGATCCAAGGACACAATTGGATGAAGGAAGGAAGAAACGGTGGTTTGAAAACGTTCAGGGCTGTAATTTTATAATATTTATAAAAATTAGTTCATGTTCCCTAATTTCGGAACATGAGCCTGACGTCATCATTGTTGATAATGATTTTTCCACTGTTGGTTAAGTATTCCTTCCCTAACCTCCCTTGATCCCCCCTGTTAAACTCCCAAGCTTTTTGGCTTGTTTTTTTTTTTTTAAATTTTATATAAAATTTCTTGGGAGTTTAACGTGTTATACAGAAAGTTTTTTTTCTGTATTTCCCCAGGGTTACGTCCTCACCCTTAGGGTGTTTAGGCGTTTTTAGTCATACATCATACTTCCAATGTATCGTTTTTTTTTCTGATGAAGATCTTGCCTTACATCGAATAGTTAAAAAATCTGTTACTGACTTCGGGCCTTGTTGCCTGGGGTCTCGTTTCTGGTTTTCAGTTGGACGTTGTTTACATTAGCAACGTTTGTTATTTATGTGTAGGTTCCTATTTCTGATATGGTAGGTCTGTTGTAAGATACATTATACAGTCCCGTAGTGTGGCAGTTAATTTTTGGGAGGAAAAAATTAATTTTGTCCACACTTGGGCTCTTTTGGGATACATTTGGGCACTTCGTTCCCTTTGGGAACTTGGGCTCTTGTCAAAATTTTTCGAAAATATTTTTGGTGTAAACTATTTTTCGATTTATATTTTGAATGTTTTTGTTATGTATCTTTTTATTTGTATCTAATGTGGAATTGGTGGGAGGGAGTACAATCGACTTAGTCTGCTTCATTACGTAAACATATTGCTCTTTAAGCAAGGCGAGGAAGTCGTTCCTCTTATTTTCTTGTAGGCTGCCTTGCTTGTAGTCGATGTACTTCTACTAATTCTTGCTTATATGTGTCGCATGGGATGACAAACGTTGCTGACGGGTGTCATGGTACATTGTTAGCGAGGGACCACTGCCGGTCCTCTCGTAATGAGAGGCTGCCACCGGTCCTCTCGCCCTAGGTCGCTCTAGTTTATTAGTTTATATTTACAGAGGAACAAGAACATGGTGATGTTTACGTGACGCCGTCAATAGTGTGCTTCCGTTGTCGCATTAATAAGTCAATCAGAGCTAGCGGCAAAAGTGCTCATGAATTTTAGACAGGGCAATAAACCACAGTGTGGTTTCAAATCCCTGTCACCAGCTAGCTCGACCGGTAAAGCGGTACACCTCCTGAGGTGTCCGTTTCAGTCAAGGAGAATGGATAGAGCGAGCACTATAATATAATATCAGTATAAGGCTTACCCTGCGACGACGGAAAGGAAGAAGCCGGCAAGTTCAGCAAGAAGCTCGGCGAGGTCTGAAGGACCGTGAGCGAGAGAGGACCCCCCCCTCTCTCTTTTATTATAACATCTGGGGCCAGATGTTGTGAATCGGAACATACGTCCAGGGACGCTCCGTTCAGTTTACAGCTGGGGGCGGCTATATTTACGCCTTCTTCAACGTCTACCAAGCACACACGACCGCACCTTGGCTACGTGACTTCTGATATCCAGCCTCCATCGCCGAGGAAGTCACTCTTCATCAGAGAAGTCACACCATACAGTAGCCAAGGAGATGAGGCCTCATTTATAGAGACGTCTGCAGAAAAGAGCCATCTCGGACACACTGTCCCAGGAGCAGCCGGCGGCCATGGAACAGAAGACTGCTGCTCCTTAGGCCTCTGTAACGGATTTGCTGTCGCAGATTGCGCAGCTCATCTCAGCATCCCAGCAAATGCAGAAGCAGATGACGGTAGTATCAGAACTTGAGCTGTCGGAAGGTGCCGGGTCGGTCCAGTCATCTGTGCGTTCAGATGCCGATGACCGTGAGTATAATCTGATTCAGTTGGAGTATGAAAGGAATTTGGAGGAGAATTACCCTTCCCTTTCGGAACAACAGGGTGGCGATAGTGCTTATGCATCTATACTTCCCTGAGTTTGTTCCTGAGAATCAGAATGCTGCGACAGCTCAAAAGTAGCACTATTCAGTAGCTAAGACGAGGCCTCATATATCGGGATGTCCGGAGAAAGTGCCGTCTCGGACATACTGTCCTGGGAGCAGCCGGCGGCCAGAAGACCGCTGCTCCTTAGGCCTCCGTTACGGTTTTGCTGACGCAGATGCGCAGTTCCTCACAGCATCCCAGCAAGTGCAGTAGCAATCGACGACAGTCTCAAAATCTGAGCTGTCGCATGGTGCTGGGTCGGTCCAGTTATCTGTGCATTTAGATACCGCTGACCGTGATTTCAACTGACTCAGACGAATGATGAAGGGTTATGGAGGGAATTTACCCTCCACATTCGGAACAATACAGGGTTGAGATGGGGGGGGGGGGGGGTGGGCAGTCTTCAAAAAATTCCGATACACAAGGCCGGGGTGGGTGGGTGGTCCACCAGCTCCAAAACTCAACTCACTTTTTTCACATTTTGGGATGATTTTACAATATATTGGGGTAGTTATTATGAATTGGGAAGTCACCTATGGCTCTCAGACACCAGATTAACCAATTAACCAATGTGGACAGAAGACGACACTTGGAAAAAAAATTGTTGACTGACTAAAATTTTTCATTTTTTGTCTCAAAATCAAAGCTTATGACCCATCATTGGAACAAGCTCAATGAACTCATTCTAATGATGGGGTCATAAGCTATGTTTTTGAAACCAAAAAGTGAAAAGATAATAAAATTTGAATGGCAGTTTTAGTGAATAATGCTGGCCAGTGTTTGCCGTTACATTCACTGTTACATTGGGAAATGGGTTGAACGATGTGCCCAATGTCTTTGACTCTGTGAGTAAATGCAATAAAGTAAATAAAATGAGCATTTATATCTGTTTATAGCAGGCTATAGCTGTCCACCTCAGAGAAAATTAACTAAAAAAAAACTAGGGTTAAAACTAAGTTCAGACATGAAGGATAAAACATAAAATGAATATAAAACTTGTGAAAACAGGTAAAACATAAAGCATCCAGAAGCATTGGAACTAACATAAAATAAGAAAACAGAAAATGGTTATTGTGTTCGGGTGAATTAGGTTTTAGAGATAAAAAGCAATCACAATTAATGAATATAGTCAGTCACCACCCCACCTCTCCCCAAATATTTTTACCTTCCTACTCCCCTGTAAAATACTCATCCTTCAGTTGTAAGTTGAAGTTCACAGAAAACTCACCGAGAAAACTCAGAAAGTACACATGTTGTCGTGTCAGCCCGCTCCATGTTGCAGGACGTTGTGAAAATAAATGGATACATGAAATCAGGTTTTTGTGCTCATGAATTCTGATGAATTCATGACTATTGAGCACCAAATATGATATTGTACCATCTACTTACCCTTTATGTTGTTTGGAAAGCTGAAACCAGATGTAATTGAAGTAAAATTTGCACCGACACTGATAGAGCTGCATCAAGATGCATATGTCTTTGTTTTGTTAGTTACCTCCCTTTGGACAGCTTAAAAAATTGGCCTGACTGTTAGAATGAAATAGGAAGATGAAATGCAAGTGAAAGCAATTAAAATTTGGACAATTTAGACCAGATTGGTGGTTAGTGGCGGGTGGGTGTACCATTCGAAATTTAAAAAAAAAAGATTCCTTCAAAAAGGGAGGTGGTGGGTGGTCTTCAGGAGGAAAAAGAAAAATTCAGCTCTGTGTACAGGAATTTTTTTAAGACCCCCCCCCCCCCCTCCCCCTGGTTGAGAGGATTTATTCCATCAGCACTACCCTGAATGTGTTCCAACGAATCAGAATGCTGCGTCTATTTACAAGAAACCGCTAGTGTTGTTGCACGCTAAATTATCCGGAAAAAGAGAAGGAATGTCTTTTCCGGTTAAGTATAGACAGGTGTCGGAGGCTTTTGGCCTTTTAGACGACTCCACATTCAACTTTCCAGTGGAAAGAAGTAAGGCTGTTTCTTGTCATCTGTAGTTCCGCTGGTCGGAAAACACTGAAGATGTATTGAGAGTTCCTCTGCGTTTGAATGAGTAGGCTAAGGACCTAGCTATGGCCTTTCCTTCGTCATTCGCTTGGTCAAAATTGAGACAACATTTATTCATTCAGAGCGAATTTAGACTCCCTGTATTACGCATATCACCTTTAAGAGCTGTGACACTACGTCTATACGGAAAGGAATTGGAGGACGTTTGTACCTCATTTAGAGTCCTTTCCAGGGCTATATATTTATCACGTATAACTCTGTCTTAACAAGTTGCTAATTCGGAGTTAAATAGACGTGACTGAGCCCTTGCGTCGTCATCCTTAATAGATGACAAGGTGAAAAACTCTCTTAGAGTAGCTCCAGTTTCCAGACACTAAATTTTTGACGATAAGCTTTCATTGGTTTATGAACAATCTACAAAGAAAGCATCAATACTCTGCTCCTTATGTCGACGTATATTCGACACGCATTAGCAGAAAGGAGTAAAGGAGGACGTCCTAGACAGAAGGTCGCCTATAAGGACTCCTCGTGAGGGTATTGTTTACTCTCCTATAATTATTACTCTAGGGATCGTCATATAGCGACTCGAATATGGGGTTTACGTCTGATCGAGACTTCCGGTCAGACACCCCTAAACTGCTGGGTCGAGGCTCTTCGTGAATGAGACGCAGTTTCTCCTTCTGTAGGCCTCGCAGGTGCAACAGGTGTGAGTTAGGACCTCTGTTGTTTTGCGGTTGACGGATGGTTATCAAGATGAGCATCAATCTGGATAACTGTTATGGAGACTAGTAGTTCAGAAGGGTGGTTTCAGAAGGCCTGCGGCTATCTTTCCGAGAGAACCACAACTAATTTAATGTCTGATGGACAGTGCTTCCGTCTAATCCTTGCATAAGAGTCTCTCCAATCAGAGGTAAAGGTTCTCTTGACAATGATGTTAATAGAGGTCGTCGAGAATTAAGATTCTCTGGAATTCTGTAGCCACATGTTACTCGTACCGAAGCCTAAGAGCTCTTTCGGACAGATAATAGACTGGAGCTTGTTAACAAGTTTATCAAAGCTCTAAAAGTTTATTTATGATTATCATTTAGTCGGTTAAATGAGTGTTCGAGTGATTGACTATGCTATAAGCATAGATCTAAGGATAGCTTTGGTCTGGAGATAGCGCCCTGCGCTGTCACTCGAATATTATCTTGGTAATGTCTCATAACAATTTGGTTCGTCTGCCATATCCAGAATGAATTAGTTTTATGCGACTGATGGAGATGTGCTGAGCGGCTACGCATCTTGTTCAGATTGATCTCTTATGCACACGCCCCCTCCAGTTATTCTTACACAGAACTGGAGTGTGACAACGCATTAGCTCAGGACCAGTATTGTTTTAAAGGATATAGTAAACAAAAAGGTCCATATTGAGGCAGATTTTCAGTGGTTAACCCATTAGTTCTGCTGCAACTGCCAGATCCGGCTTTCATGATTATGACGGGTATGAGTCTATAGTTTGGGGCACGGCCCTGAGTCCTACAGACTATAATTGCAGGGGACTGAGACCCTCGGTTCCTGTAGGAACACATAATCATCAAGAATGATGTCAATATTGTTAGCGCTATATCAGTGCGTTCACGCTTGTTCAGAGTTTGTTGAACAACTCAAAGTGGTAGCGTACATCAGGAACCAGGGCGGCACCCATTCACTTTTGTTATAATACCTAACGGAGAATCATTTTCATGTCTCTCTATCCACCATATACCGGGTCGTTGGAACGTACTAGCAGACTCGCTCTTCGGAAAGGTTGCCTGTTTCATACGTATGGACGCTCAACATGCGTTTATTTGTACAGTTTGGCTACCAGTGGTATCACCCCATGATTCTTTAGTTTGCGACACACCGGAACAATTGTTACCGTCATTTGTGTCGCCATGCCCAGATTATTGAGAGCAGGCAGTAGACGCTCTGAAATTCATGGGGAGGAATATTAGGATATGCGTATCCTCCTATTCATTTGATTCAGTAGCTTATGTTTAAGTTTAAACAGTGAATCCTACTGGTAGTGCCTCTGTTGTCACAAGAATCTTGGATCAATATTCTCAATTGTCGGTTATGAGATGCTCCCCAGAAGCTTTCTCCCAGAGAGGGTCTTCTTTCAGGGGATGTTTTATTCTTCACGTTCCTCTCCGGCCATAGTGGCATATGGAGTCGGTTAGATGTGAGGGAACCATTTCTTTTCCTATATTTTTTATCTTAACTGACACAGGTACGATTAATAATACTATTATTAATAATAAATTTCGGTATGACTTCGAATTCGCCACCCTCCCTCTCCCTCCCCCCCCCCCCCCCCCCCACCACCTTGAGAGAACCATTGCAGTTCCTATATTTTTCTGTTAACTGACACAAGTACGATTGAATAATGCGGGTGATGAGATTTCGTTATGATTCAAATTCCCCCTCCCCCCCCCCACCCACCCACCCACCCACCCACCCACACACACACACACACACACACACACACACACACACACACACACACACACACACACAGAGTCTTGTCTACCCTACATACCGAGGTACCCCATTGTTTGTCTTTTGTGTGGACTAACGGTTTCTACCTCGTTTTGCCGTTACAGTTCTGGGAAAACAACCGAGGTAAAGGGTTTCTTTTGTCTTTTGTACCTCGGTAAGGCGAAACACGCAAACTCTTTTGTCTAGTTACCTCGTCAAGTTGGTAAGACAAACCCTCTCTCTCTCTCTCGGACACTCGGACACTTCCTTATGTGTTAAGTTTCGGCATAAAAGCGGAGTTAATTTTGACAAAAGGAATTGGCGCCTCCCCGATGTTTGTAAAAACATCCTTATGATTGGAAGTTCAAATTTAGGACGCATTGATAGAAATCCCCATCTGGACATCCAGGTGGAGTGTTACCCCCGGCGCCAAATTCAATCATCTGCGCTCTATGTTTAAAGGGCACAGGGGCCAGTCCAGTCCCCAAAAAATATTATTAAATATTGGCGTGAATTCTCGAAACGATAATTCTGATCTCGTAGTTAAGCAGTTGCGGAATATGCTTAGCGATATCAGGGTCAAGTTTAGATCAGCAAAAATTTATTTCGCTGAACTAAACTTTTCGCAAAAACTCCCTCAGGCTGAGAGGAGAACCCTGAGCATCATCAACGAAACCATTCGGAAAGTGAAGGACGTTAACGTTATACCTAAAATTGATGACGCGAAGTTTGATGTTGCTCAGGATTTAATCCATTGGACCACGAGAACCGCCAATATTATGTACGATCACTGGTTGAACCACCTAAATTTAAACTAAGTAAAGGCAAAGGTAACAGCCGCCTAACAGATGTGGGATTAGGAACTAATGTGGTTAACCTGTCTGGCACCACTGACCTAACAACCCAAGAGAAATCGTTTTTAGATCGCGGTTTAACTTTTGTACCAGCACCAAAGCCTAAAACTGATAACCAAACAAATTTACCATCATACAACTGTAATTTTCTTAGGCAAATGAAATTAGCTGACCGCTTTAGAAACTCCAGCGGTCGGAAACTTCCTTTCACAGAATCATCTGGTTGGTCACCTCCAGATAGTGAAGTAGATCCCGAAATTATTGAGGCTAGCAAACGAATCATCCAAAAGGTGTTCAGCATGAACATACTCTCCGATAAAGACAATTTAACAGCTGGTGAACGGAGAGCCCTCACGAAACTTCGAAAAAATAAGAAATTAGTTATTAAACCAGCCGACAAAGGTGGGTCGGTAGTTGTTCTATCTCGGGATAATTATATAAAGGAAGCCATGAGACAACTCAGCAATACTAAACATTATAAGAAAATAGATTCACTTATTTGGCCTAGTAATATCGAAAAATTCATAAGATCTTAAAGTTTCTCCTCGACGAAGGTCACATTACCAAAAAACAATTGAAATATTTAACAGCTAAGCTCAGTGCTCAAACAAGACAATTTTATATCCTACCAAAGATCCACAAGGACCGTTCTTCATGGACGGATGACTTAACTCCACCCGGGAGGCCAATTGTATCAGATTGTAATTCGGAATCTTATGCGATCTCGGAATTAATTGATTATCATCTGAAACCTATAGCAAATAGACATCCGAGCTATCTAAAAAATACACAGGATTTCCTGTCAAAAATTTCGAAATTGAAAATATCGAAAAATGCAATTCTGGCTACTTTGGATATCGACAGTATGTATACGAACATTGATATTGATAAAGGTGTTAAATCAGTTAAAAATGCATTTGAAAAATATCCGGATGCGAAACGCCCGGATGAACAAATTTTGGATCTTTTAGAGCTGAGCTTAAAAGGTAAAGACTTTCAATTCAATGGAGAATATTTTCTACAAATAATGGGTTGTCCTATGGGCAAAAGATTCAGTCCTAATTTTGCAAGCATTTATGTAGCGGAATGGGAGGAAAATGCCTTAAGCAAATGTGCAAAGCATCCTCTCGTATATCTCAGGTATTTAGATGACATTTTTATTATTTGGGAATATTCAAAAGAAGATTTTGATGAATTTTTAGAAATTTTGAACAATCACGATCCAAATATTAAATTGAAAGCTGCTATCAGTGAAAATTCTGTTGATTTTCTCGATGTGACCGTGTATAAAGGCAAGCAATTTCAGGCGTCCGGTCATTTAGATTATAAAGTATATTTTAAACCAACTGATTCACATCAATTGTTGCACACAAAATCATTTCATCCTCAACATACATTTAAAGGTATCATCAAATCACAACTCATTCGTTTCCACCGCAATTCAAGTGATAAGGTAAGTTTCAATGAGGCTTGTTCTACTCTATTTGGTGCCCTCAGATCGAGAGGGTACTCGCTGCGCCTTTTGCGTAGCCTGAAATCCCAAACCATGAAAAACCTAGAAAGTCCAGCTGAAACTACCGATTTCGAACCACTGAAGATTGAACACAACAGACCATTGCAAAATAGTAGTGGCGCGGTATTTAATTGCAAAAAGCCTTGTTGTAGACTGCATACTTTTATGCCTGATCAGAAAGAGGAATTTTCCTCCGAACAAACGAAAAATCATTATCAGATCCGTAACCCCCTCCATTGTGATTCACCAAACATTATTTACCTTATCACTTGTAAGCGATGTCGGAAACAGTATGTTGGTCAAAGTCAAAATCCTTTCCGAGAACGTGCTACTAGACACCAACATGATATAAAACATAATGCTGATGCCCCAGTAGCACAACATTTTAACCTTCCTGACCATTCTTTGGACGATTTCGAAATCCACCCAATTGAACAACCACCAATTAAAGACACATTAGAAGAAACGGATGAATTTAGAAAAAAACGTGAAGCTTTTTGGATCAATACGCTTCAAACCCTCTGGCCATTTGGTATGAACATATCAGAGGGCGAATGCGAAAGGAGGTCCATCATTCCTTTCACTTTAACGTACAACAGAATGAATATCGAAATAGCAAAAATGTTAAAAGATGAATTCAATTTTACCAATGCTAAATTAAATGAACCTTTGAATCTTCGACCTGTCATCGCCTATAAGAAAAACAAAAGCTTGCGTAACATCCTTGTAAGGACTAAATTAGAGCCCATCAATGAATAACATCAATTATTGCCAGTCAGTTTAACCAGTTCCTAAGCTCATCACTTAGTTTAAATCAATTTTGTGTAATTTTTTGTCATGTTTGAAACCCATCAGGGTTCAGTAAATGAAAACAATTTTTCGGCGGCATATTAAAAGGAAAAAAAACGTTTCAGTATGAAATGTCTGTGCCAGTGCGATTTTTTAACCTCAAACACACACACACACACACACACACACACACACACACACACACACACACACACACACACACACACACACACACACACACACACACACACACACAGAGAGTCCTGTCTACCCTACATACCGAGGTGCCCCATTGTTTGTCCTTTGTGTGGACTAACGGTTTCAACCTCGTTTTGCCGGTACAGTTCTGGGAAAACAACCGAGGTAAAGGGTTTCTTTTGTCTTCTGTACCTCGGTAAGGCGAAACACGCAAACTCTTTTGTCTACTTACCTCGTCAAGTTAGTAAGACAAACCCACACACACACACACACACAGTCTTGTCTACCCTACATACCGAGGTGCCCCATTGTTTGTCCTTTGTGTGGACTAACGGTTTCTACCTCGTTTTGCCGGTACAGTTCTGGGAAAACAACCGAGGTAAAGGGTTTCTTTTGTCTTTTGTACCTCGGTAAGGCGAAACACGCAAACTCTTTTGTCTACTTACCTCGTCAAGTTGGTAAGACAAACCCTCTCTCTCTCTCGGACACTCGGACACTTCCTTATGTGTTATAAGCAATTCCCAGGCAAGACATAGTTCTCTTCCTGCAAGCTTTATTATTGTAATACATGCATTTTATGCAGTGTTCTGTGGCAACCTCATGGGCTCATCTGCTTTTTAGCTGAATTAATGCCCTATTGGTTTAGTATTCAGATGATTACATGCTAATATATATGCGATAGCTTTATTGTATTCGGTGGACCTTGAAATAATAATTTATTTTGGGGGTGGTCCGTGTAGGAGCCTGTTAATCATACCTTTGTACATCTCTAGATCCAAGTTTCTATTTTGTTTGGTACTCATATTACATGTGCTTTTAAGATCATAGATATCGGATTATTCACATTGGAGAGTGTTGTTACTGGAATTTATTGTACAGTGGCTGCCTATGGATCATGTGGGAAGTGTGCTTTCTCTTCAGGAATCGTTCAGTGTGGCTTGATTAGATATGTGTATGTTATGTTTTATATCACCGGTTTTCGACGTATCTGTGTACATTGTCTGTGGTGTATGCTATTTACTGTCTGATATTAATTTCCAGGATCGTCTCTATAGCCATAACTTCTGAAGTAATGTTAAGCACCATTTATTAATCATGAATTAATACCTGAGTGCGTGTTCGATGATTATATTGTTG
This sequence comes from Pictodentalium vernedei, assembly GCA_031216915.1. Classification (NCBI taxonomy): domain Eukaryota; kingdom Metazoa; phylum Mollusca; class Scaphopoda; order Dentaliida; family Dentaliidae; genus Pictodentalium; species Pictodentalium vernedei. The sequence goes on along the minus strand of CM062290.1, from coordinate 234,174,479 downwards.
TTGGGTACCGCTCTTATTGTTTCTAGAGCTCTCCCCCTTTTTTATTTTGAAGGTTTCTTCAAAAAAAAGGGTGGGGGGGGTGTGTGTTTTTACCCATAATCTGGCTTAAAATGTATGTATCTTTGAAGGATGCTGTTTTTATCTGTATTTATATCCTGCATACAGCTGAAATGTTATTGTGTGGCATATGTTTGTGGGAGATTTTCTCTTATTCTCAGATACGCCATCCTAATTTTTGGGGCTTAGTCTGGGCTAGCCTTGGAAAATTAGGAACTTGTCTTCAGACTTACATTAAGGAATTACTTCATTGGGCTCCTTGTTTAGAATATGTCTCCTCTATTACTGTATAGAGAGACATACATGTAATTCCTAACTGTTCTACATGTAAGTTCCTTCATTATGGATTGTAGGATTTGAATTATTTCAGAAGTCTTAAGCCCTCCACCTATTTAAGATTCAGCTATGTCTGGGCCATTGGAATGCTGTGTAAAAATATGATAAATTTATACCAATTTGTATATTTTTATACTTACCAATGGCCCAGACGGGAAGGGCCCTCCCATGAGTGGACACTCATACCTCCCCGCTGAATTATTATGTAATACTCTCTTTTACAAAGAATGGTGTTGGCGCCAATTCCTGTCACTTCCTGATGTCTCCGCATGCGCAGAGGGTAAATGTATGGAGGACCAGTTAGGACTTCTAATTTTCGGTTTTGCATGCAAATTTTGGGAATTGGGGGCAAAATTTGTGTTTGGCCCTAGATATTTTAGAGTTAGCACCAGCTATGTCTGGGCCATTGGTAAGTATAAAAATATACAAATTGGTATAAATTTATCATTTTTAGCTCAACTTTGGCAAAGCCAAATTTGAGCTTATGCCATGGCCAGTTGTCCGTCTGTCCGTCAACAATTCAATATGGCTCGGGCTAGAGGCCGTATTTATGAACCAATCTTTACGAAACTTCTTGGGTACCTTCGTTTTGACCGTGGGACGAGAACGAGTGTCCGATCCGAAATTCAAGTTGGCTGCTGGCAGCCATTTTGTACAAAATTAGGTGCAATCAGATTTTTGCGCAGAACTTCCATATGAAAGTGCTTATTTAAATAATTTTTTCTGTGAATGTTTAGTACCATGGGATACATCACATATAATACGGGTTTTTTTCTTGTGCGTAAATTATGCAAATTAGACTAACTTTGATGTTTTTTTGGTGTTTCTTTCATAAATACGGGCTAGAGGCCGTATTTATGAACCGATCTTTACGAAACTTCTTGGGTACCTTTGGTATCACCGTGGGATGAGAGCGAGTGTTTTTGGGTGTGGTCCAAAATTCAAGATGGCCGATGGCAGCCATTTTGTATTAAATTAGGTGCAATCAGATTTTTGCACAGAACTTCCATATGAAAGAGCTGATTTGAAAAATTTTGTGTGTGAATGTTTAGTACCATGGGATACATCACATATAATACGGGTTTTTTTCTCGTGCAGAAATTATGCAAATTAGATGAACTTTGATTGTTTCAGTGCTACTTACACACAGTAAGTACACATGTCAATACTGCTCGGGCTAGAGGCTGTATTTATCAACCGATCTTTACGAAACTTCTTGGGTACCTCTGTTATCACCTTGGGAAGAGAACAAGTGTTTCTGAGTGCGGTCCAAAATTCAAGATGGCTGCCACTGGTCATTTTGTACCGAAATTAGATCTAATCCTACACAACTTCTATACGGCTCAGACTAGAGGCCGTATTTATGAACCGATCTTTACAAAACTTCTTGGGTACCTTTGTTATCACCGTGGGATGAGAACGAGTGTTTTTTGGATGTGGTCCGAAATTCAAGATGGCCACCAGCAGCCTTTTTGTACCAAAATTAGTGCAATCAGTCTTTTGTACAGAACTTCTGTTTGAAAGTTCTGATTTGAATAAATTTTTGTATGAATGTTTAGTAAAATGGAATACATCACATTTAGTATGGGTTTTTTTCTCGTGCAGAAATTATGCAAATTAGATGAATTTTGATTTATTTAGTGCTACTAAAACACTGTAAGTACACATATCAATACGGCTCGGGCTAGAGACTGTATTTATCAACCGATCTTCACGAAGCTTCTTGGGTACCTTTGTTATCACCTTGGGATGAGAACGAGTGTTTCTGAGTGTGGTCCAAAATTCAAGATGGCTGCCAGTGGCCATTTTATACCGAAATTAGGTCTAATCAGTTTTTGTAACAACTTATATACCGCTCGTATTTATGAACTGATCTTCTCAGTGAAACTTCTTGGGTACCTTTGTTTTCACCTTGGGACAGGAATGAGTGTGTTTTGGGGTGCCTTTGTTATCACTGTGCTTTGAGAACAAATATTTTGGGGTTCAGTCAGACTCACTCTGGGACTCAAAGATTTCTTTTCTAGTTTAGCATCTGACTGTCACCCACCTTTACAATACTTTACCTATACATTTGTTACAGGCTATGGTCAGTATTTATGTACAGACCGTTACAATACTTTATATGTACCTTTGTTATCAGGTCATTACCATTATGTTTGTCATTGCTGTGTCACGTACTATACATGTACATGTCTTGACAAGTTGAGCTACGGTGTCATTGACACTTTCATTGCTTGTTTTTTCACACACAGTCTTGTTTTTCCCCCACGTGTGAACACAACCTTTCTTCTGTTTTCCGTCGGCGGAAAGCTTGATTTCATTTTTCACATTCATATTATGCCAAAGACTATTCCTTGTACCTCTTGCTTGCAGGTGAAACATGTGGACGACTCTTATTCCACATGTGTCACTTGCAACAGTTGTACTCAGGCCCAATCATGTGGTATTTGTGGGGTTTGGTCCTCAAAATTCTGGGCTTCTGTTAACAAGGTGGTGCTGCCCAGAGCTAGAACCCCTCATTCTCGGGGTAAGGGTAGCCGTGCCGTATCAGACATTTCTGTTAGTGCATGTGGTGACTCTGTCACACAGGATGCTGATCTGTCTTTTTCTGTGGCGAGTTCCTCTGCAACTGTTGACGGTGCTAGTTCGGCGATACCTGACGTGGAGACCGTGGTCACTTTGTCTTCTGATGTCACACTTGAGGCGTCTGTTTTTGTAGAGAGCTTCGAGGAGGTCAGCTCGGTGACCCTCTCCGATTTGCCTCCTACGCCGTTGACAGTTGTTGAGGAAATTGTTACTACAGATCCTATTCTGTATGATGGTGGCTCTTCCATCTCCTCTGGGGATGGTATACAGTCTCGGGGGACCGAGGCTGTATCTGCTGGTGTGTCTGTGAGCTCTCAGCTTCCCCTGGCTTCACGGCGAAGCTGTGCGGGTTTGCTGTCTGCTCCGTCTCATCTGGCTAGGTTTGCTCCTAGTCGGTTGAGCCGTTCGGTCACTTCGGCAGCGATTCCTCGCCTCTCGAGTGAATTGTTTATTGTTCCTCCTTCCCCTGCTAGTGTGCCGACTAGCAGGATGGGGTTGGGACATTAACATCCAGGGCCCGCTGTTCGGCAGAGGTCAGTGACAGTCCTGGTTGGCTGTCACTCTCGGAACCTTCCTCCGGTGATTCCTCACTGTTTTCCGAGTCTGGATGTCGATCGATGCTTGCCGTCGGTCTCAGAGGATGGGAGTTTGGGGCCTTCTGCCGCGCAGAGGCTAATGACAGGTTCCTGTCATTCTTAGGACAATCCTCCGGTGTCTTCTCACCGTGTCCCAGGTCCCGCTACCGATCGACGTACGCCGTCGGTCTCTTTAGAAGATTTGCAGGCAGGACCTTCTGTTCCGCAGATGTCAGTGATTGCCCCTGGAAGTCACAATCGGTACTATCCTCCGGTGTCTTCTCATTGTCTCCCTATTCTGTCTGCCGATCGCTGTTCGACGTCGGTCTCTTCTGAGGATTTGGGTTCTTCTACCAGAAGGGTCCATTGGGAGGACACTCCGTCGGGCGATGCTGCTGCGATGGATTCTCAGGATGACCTGCATCAGGCCGTTTTGGCGCTCACCCGGTTGCTTTCCGGCAACCCTCAAGTTGGCCTCCCTGTGCCTCCTGAGGCACAACCTCCTTTGGTCGGTCGCCGAGATGTCTCGCCTGGCCCCTTGGATACTGCACAGTATTCACAGGAGGTTTCTGCTGATCAGCCCGAGTTGGGCTACGTCTCCTCTGCAACAGAGGATGACGATTTTCTTGAAGGTGATAGGCCCCCCTCGTCAGTCTTGGGGCAGGCTTTGGATTTCGTCTTTGGCTTATTGCCAGACATTCAACCTTCAGACCAGCCATCTGTGACCATCCGGCTGCGGTCCTCTGTGGCGCGCCGTAACCCTGTTGAGCCTTCTAGCTCTGGGGCTTTGCATACTCTGCAATCGGCTCAGGTTGTTGAGTCCTTCCAGGGCTTAGATGCCAAAATGCATTCTAAGGCCCTCAAGGGTTCTTTCTTTTCTAGAGCTGATGCCTTTCTGCCTCCATCTTGGTTTCGTGTTTACGATTCCGTCTGTCCACCAGTCTTCCCAGGGATGACTACTGTGGATGAGGATTCTTCTTCCCTCGGGTTAACTAAGCCTAAGTCGGCAGTTCTCCCGATGTCTGTAGTTGAATCTATGGTCGGCCTGTCCCAAGAGATGCTGGGTGTGTTATCTCTCGCGGACCATGTCGTCGCTGCCCTGGCTGAATATTTTCCACCAGGGGAGTTTGATGATGCTCAGCCGCCTTTTCGCGTTTTGTCACAGGCTCTCATGAACTTAACACATGCTCACACCTGTAACACAGCTAATTTGGAGCTGGCACGCCGGGATGCGGTGTTGGATTCTTCTCCATCCCTTCCTTCTGAGCTGTGCTGTTTTGAGGTCTGCCTCTTTGGATGGACCTCAGTTGTTCCATGGTTCCGTGGAAGCTGTCCGTGGCGAGGTTCTTCGTCATTCGAAGGACCAGCTTTTGCTGCAACAGCTGGACCAACCTGCTGCTGCAGGTGGTGGTCATTCCAGGCCCGCCAAGCATCCTGCTGCTTCTGCCTTGTCGGCGACATCTGCTCCATCTGCTCCTTCTGCTCAGAAGAAGTGCTGATGCGGCCAGGCTCGCTGGCAGCCTCAGGCAGGAAAGTCACTTCCCGAGATGGTGGCTTCTCCTCTCGGGGGCCTTGTCGAGGCCGCAAGTGAAGGTTTTCACCTTGATTCGCCTCCTGTCGGGGGAAGGCTCTCGCTGTTTTACTAACAGTTAGACAGAGAAAACGTCGGACACTTGGGTCCACAACTTGATACAATCCGGTCTGCAACTGTCCTTCCATCGGCACCCCAGTTTATCTCGGGTGCCCCTCCCGACTCGGGTCCCTTCCGATTCTCTACGTTGGGACCTTCTGGTGCAGGAGATCGACAATCTCCTCTCCAAAGGGGCGATCGAGGTGGTCAGGAACACCCTTTCACCAGGGTTTTACTCAAGACTTTTCTTGGTGCCGAAGAAAAACGTCCAATTTCGTCCTGTCATCGATCTGAGTATCCTGAACGAGTACATAATAGCTCCTCGTTTCAGTATGGAGACTTTCCGGTCGGTTCGACGTTCAGTTCATCAGGGCAACTTTTCTGCCAGTATCGACCTGAAGGATGCCTACTTCCATGTACCCATTTATCAGGTGTCACGGAAATACCTTCGGTTCTCATTTCCGGATCGAGTCTATCAATTCAGAGCTCTCCCGTTCGGTTTGAACCTGGCTCCTTGGGCCTTCACCCGACTGATGTCACATGTGCTTGCTTTCCACCGTACTCAGTCGGCTGTGACTTCGTCAGCCTACCTGGACGACATCTTCCAACAGCACCACGATGCTGCTGTTCTGGAGTTAGATGTCATGCAGTTTCTTTGCCTACTAGCGTCGCTGGGTTTCAGAGTCAATCGCGAGAAGTCGGATCTCCTTCCGTCTCAGCAATTTCGTCATTTGGGGATGGATTTTGACACTCTTCGCAATGTAGTGTCGGTCCCCCATGCTCGGGCAATGATTCTTTCCGCCTTGACTCGGAACCTGCTTTAATCCTCCTTGGTCTCGGCCAGGACTTTCCTTCGGATGCTGGGCCTTTGCGGTTTGGTGACAGATCTCATTCCGCTCAGTTGCTTGTTTGTCCGACCTCTCCAACACTTCCTGATGGATCATTGGCATCCGAATGTAGATCCGCTGGAGACTTTTGTCTCCCCTTGTCCAGATCCTCTGGCATTTGCAGTAGACGCTCTGTCCCTGGACTGGACAGGTTGGATTGTCTATGCCTTCCCTCCTGCACCGATTCTTCCTCAAGTATTAGCGAAGATTCGTGCTTGCAGTTGCAGGATCATTCTGATTGCACCTCTTGTCTCCACAGAGGGTGTGGATCAATCTGCTGCGGCCTCTGTTGGCAGATCGGCCGATTCGTCGGCCGATTCGTCTACTTCTACGTCGCGATCTTCTTTCCCAGGGTCATCCCAGGAAGTATCACAACAACCTGACGAGCCTGTCCCTTCACGCCTGTCTTTTATCAGGTCCTGTCTCTGACGTAGAGGTTTTTTTAGACGAACAGTGGAGTGCATTTCTGCATCGCGGCGACATTCCACTGGAATGACTTATGCTGCGAAATGGAAGGTTTTCTGCCGCTGGTGTGCAGATCACAATGTGGATTACCGTGATCCGTCAATCGCTCATTGCGGATTTTCTGGTATATCTTTTTGACTCCAAGGGCCTCCAGCCTTTTACGATTAAGGGCTATCGGTCTATGCTGTCTGATGCTTTCTCTTATGTGGGAAAGCGGTGTATCGGTCGTAATGTTTTTCTCTACAAACTCATTCGGGACTTTTCTTTGAAGAGGCCTCGAGTTTTGTGTCTTACACCCAAGTGGACCTTGGCATGGGTGTTGCACTGTTTAGAGGGGGCACCATTCAAGCCTTTATCTGAGACCGATATGCGTTTTCTCACCTATAAGACGGCTCTCCTTCTAGCGTTTGCTTCTGCTCGACGAGTCAGTGAGCTTCTTTCGCTATCTGTTGATTCTGCTTTCTTCAGAAATGAGGCTAACAGTGTCTCCTTCACTACTGATTGCTTTTTTCTGGCTAAGAATCAACTTCCTGATTTGGTACCTCCTCCCATCTGCATTCGGGCTCTCCCGGCTGTCGATGGTCGGAGACCTCTTCTTTGTCCTGTTCATGCCATCAAGACTTACATTAATCGCACTCAGTTCATTAGGAGGGGGCGGAAGAGATTCTTTCTGTCTCTCATTCCTAAGAGGCAGTCTATCTCTTCCCATTCTATTTCCAGGTGGATCTGTCTTGCAATCAAGCTGGCTTATTCTCGCTTGTCCGGTTTAATGCTCATGAGGTTTGTGCCATTTCTACATCCTGGGCATTCTCCAATTCTGTTTCGCTCTGGGTTGTTATGAATGCAGCTTACTGGAGGAATGCTTCTACCTTCTCCTCCTTTTATCTCAGCCACCTATAGCAGCAATCTGAGGACCTTTATTCTTTAGGCCCTCTTGTTGCTGCTCAGGCTGTTGTGCACCCTCGTTAAATTGTTTTTCTCGAGGTTGTGCTTCGCTCAGCCTTGTTCTTTTCAGATGCCTTCTCTCTATCTTCATTACAGGTTTCGCTATTGTTCTCTGCCATCCTTGCTTTTCTTTCTGCTGCTCTTGTTGGTATTGGTTATGTGATTCTCCTCCTCCTATTGTTTATTCAGCCAATTGTAAACAATTGTGAGTAGGTTGAAAAGAAATTAAAATTTTTTAGTAAATTTTGTTTCTTAACATACCTACCACAACTGTTTACCGGAGGCCCACCCTCCTTGGGGATATCGTTGATATCGATGCCTCCCCGCTAAATCACAAACTTCTCGTTGGCAGAAATACGGAATTGATGTCACGGTTGTTGCGCATGCGCTCGGTAAACGCAAGAGGTGTGCAGAGAGTGTACCTGTAATTTCGAGCGCTGGTCTTTTTCGTGCTTTTGCACTCTATTACTTTTCCAGCTTGTTTGGAAAAGTTTCTTAAAAGCTTGAGTTAGTTCCGAAGTAGGGCTTGCACTTACGTTACAGCCAATTGTAAACAATTGTGGTAGGTATGTTAAGAAACAAAATTTACTAAAAATTTTAAATTTTTTTCTCGTGCATAAATTATGCCAATTAGACTAACTTTGATCTATTTAATGTTACCTTCAGCAACTATAAATTATCCTCTACTAAGGATACGTAATTAGCTCAACTTTGGCGAAGCCAAGTTTGAGGTATTGTCATGGCCTGTCGTCTGTCCGTCCGTCACGCCGTACACACGGCTCGGGCTAGAGGCTGTATTTACGAACCGATCGTTACGAAAATTCTTGGTTCCTTTGTTATCACCATGAGACGAGAACGAGTGGTTTTGGGTGCGGTCTGAAATTCAAGATGGCCACCAGCAGCCATTTTGTACTTTAGTTAGTGCAATCAGTTTTTTATACAGAACTTCTGTATGAAAGTTCTGACTTGAATAAATTTTTGTATGAATGTTTAGTAACATGGAATATATCACATATAATACGGGTATTTTTCTTGTGCAAAAATTATGCAAATTAGATGAACTTTGATTTATTCAGTGCTACTTATACACAGTAAGTGCACATGTCAATACGGCTCGGGTTAGAGGCTGTATTTATCAACCGATCTTCACGAAACTTCTTGGATACCTTTGTTATCACCTTGGGACGAGAACGAGTGTTTCTGAGTGCGGTCCAAAATTCAAGATGGCTGCCAGTGGCCATTTTGTACCGAAATTAGGTCCAATCAGTTTTTGTCACAACTTCTATACAGCTTGTATTTATGAACCAATCTTCACGAAACTTCTTGGATACCTTTGTTATCACCTTGGGATGAGAACGAGTGTTTCTGGGTGCGGTCCAAAATTCGAGATGGCTGCCGTGGCCATTTTGTACCGAAATTAGGTCCAATCAGTTTTTTGTACACAACTTCTATATCGCTCAGGCTAGAGGCCGTATTTATGAACCAATCTTTACGAAACTTCTCGGGTACCTTTGTTATCACCATGGGACGAGAACGAGTGTTTTTGGGTGTGGTCCAAAATTCAAGATGGCCACCAGCAGCCTTTTTGTACCAAAATTAGTGCAATCAGTTTTTTGTGCAGAACTTCTGTATGAAAGTTCTGATTTGAATAAATTTTTGTAGGCATGTTTAGTAACATGGAATACATCACATATAGTATGGGTTTTTTTCTCGTGCAGAAATTATGCAAATTAGATGAACTTTGATTTGTTCAGTGCTACTTATACACAGTAAGTTCACATGTCAATACGGCTCGGGCTAGAGTCTGTATTTATGAACTGATCTTCACGAAACTTCTTTGGGTACCTTTGTTATCACCTTTTGACAGGAATGAGTGTTTTTGGGTGCCTTTGTTATCACTGTGCTATGAGAACAAATATTTTGGGGTTCAGTCAGACCCACTCTGGGACTCAAAGATTTCTTTTGTAGTTTAGCATCTAACTGTCACCCCACTTTTACAATACTTTACCTATATATTTGTTACAGGCTACGGTCAGTATTTATGTACAGACCGTTACAATACTCTACATGAACCTTTGTTATCAGGTCATTTCCTAGGTGTTTGTCATTGCTGTGTCACATACTATACATGTACATGTCTTAAACAAGTTGAGCTACAGTGTCATTGACACTTTCATTGGTTGCAGTAAAATGATTCAACCAATCGAACTGACTTCGGAATTGCATGTTTCAAGCATGCACATCCTAGATTTCCTCATATGTGATATGTCATACTGGAACAAAGCTGTTGATTTCAGATACATGTGATTGTTGTGAATATTTGGAATCAGTAGGTTGCAAGCGATTGCTAATGGAGCTTTCAGTGCACGCAGGAAAAAACGGTTGTCTAGTTTAATTTTGTTTACCCCGGGGACATACGTAATGCTCGCTCATCCAATTTGCTCACCTCTGATTCAAGGGAATTACAGGAACTTTCTATTTAGTTCAGTCCCATCTTATTTGTGTAGGATTGGATGATAACTTTTGTCAGGACGAGGGAGGTGTCGGTTCAAAATGTATTGTGTCTGCAATTTGCAAAAGCCACAAAATGCTGCCATGAAGCCCATTGGTGAAGGTATTTTCAGTGGTACATGTATTGCCAAATGCTTCAACTAAGTACAGGGACTACTTTTGGTATACCAAGTCTGGTTATGAAGAAGGATGTCTGTTTCTAGAGTTCAGTACTTCACCGTTTTAACAGTCTCTCCATTTGGTAGAAATTATTATTTTTCTCAAATTTGATATATAGCTCTTGAGAACAAGGTTTTAAATTCACAGTTGAAATCTGTTGGAAATTTAGGGTTACAATGATCTAAATGTGTAACTTTTACTCGATAAAATTTTTAATGTTCGGCATAATTTTTTAGGGTCAGTCGGGTTACCCTAAACACAATTTGGGTTTTTTCGCCTGACATTTTACAACATTACATTACAGGCATAGATATGTTATAATTATATATTTGTCAGGGCAAAGCCAGCCTAAATATGGGGGCAAGGGGCCTCATATTTAATAATATTGTAAGTTCAAAAGATATTCCGCATCAAGGCGAAAAACCTATGTGAATTTCACTTCTCTGTGAAGCTGCACATGGAAAAAAACACACGTGGTGTATATCCAGCTTCAACGCAGGGACCCAGGGGAGAAACGGTATTTTAGATAAGGTCTAATCTCATTTAATTTATACAGTAGTCGCGAGTCTTACGAGACGTAATCGGTTGGTGGCAGGATATCGTCACGGCCAATTGAGAAACGAGATTCTAAACGATAGAAATGTCTATCGTATCGTCACCTGATCATTAGGTAGCAATGAATGGCAGGAACGAATCGGTTTTCTCGTCAAGTGAAATCACTGTTAAGTCACACGCGAGATGACTTGTATTGATTCTGCCTCGATATACATCATCTCCTACCGTTTTGACAGGTGGACAGATGAGCGTCGGTCCACCTGACAGTTTAGGGTAAAAAGTATATATACCTTGAAGAGCAGAGCATTAGACACACACTTGGGGTCACACACACGTTGGTGAAGTCCAGGACAAGCGGACTCTGTTTCCTGGTATAGGGGTACCTTCGATCACAGGACCCTGAAACGGCTGGGATCGCCAGGGAGGGCATTCCACGATTGATTTAGCTTAAGGTGGATAGGCGGCTTCAGGGCCAAATTCGTTGAGAAGGAAAACCCAGGTGGAATGTTAAAGTTTAGATTGTCGAGTAGCAGGTATCAGCCTGCAATAGTCAGAAGTGTAGGTTAATTGTATTGTGCGTATTAACCCTTTGAAGCATCAGACTGATTGCATTCTGAGTAGTTTGTTTTGCTGTCGAAGCATTGTAATACCGACTGGAGATCGGTGTGAGTGACAATTTCGCCCTAGCACAAAAAGGGGCATTTGTGAATCGTGAATTCAACCAGGAACGGTGAATATTTCAATAGGACTTTCACGGAGGACTTTCAAAAGGCACATAAGGTATGAGTAGACAATATCTGACCCAAATCAGAAGTACGGTGGCTTTATAGATGACAAACATTGCTGGTCGGAACCCTCCGACAGCCAGAGGTACAGTTACGCGCAGACGTTGACATTTGAGCCTAAGCGGGTGAAGCTCTTATGGCGAGCTCACAGTAATAACATTTCAGATTTGTGAAGCTCTTATGGCGAGCTCACGGTAGTAACATTTCCAGTGTGTAGACTATAGTGCCAGTACAGGGCTATAGAATGACTATATGATTGTTGAGAATTATTTAACCCTAGCAACCAAATTTTTGTGAAAAGAATCGAATTATTGATTGTTGAAATATTGAAACGGCTTTATTTTTATGTGTAAATAAAAGAATCGTTGTTACTTTAAATCATTCTTTCCATTACGCAGCCTGAAGTGATTAGGAATCACACCTAACGGAAATCGAACCTATTTCAGGCCAATTTGGCAGAGAAGGAATCACGGCGTCGGCCTAACTCAGCTCCCTGCGCCGAGTTCGCGACACTTGGATTCCGACCCTCCACGTTGGTCTAATTTTCCCGCAACTTCATCAGCGGGACTAAATAACCCCTCGTCAGCCCAGGCCTTACGGGGCCTCAGGTGTCCTGACATTGATTGGCGAGCGCTAACCAGGATATTTCTAAAAGGTAAAAAATGGCTATATGGAAATTTTGTTTTATTTTAACGGCGGTTCTGTTTCTGTTTATGTTTTGACACGTTCGGTCAGCTGATGCCGTACAAGGGTTTAATATCGCAATACAGTAGTCCCCAAGAGGATACTTAATAGCCACTATAACTGCGGTAGGTTTCAGAATATTGGGGCGTTTAATTACGTTAAATTACAGAGGTAAATTAGGATTAATTGCCATATTTTTTTTTTCTTTCTTTCTTTTCCTTCTTCATTCTTTCTGACGAGTGTTGAAGATAGAAAGAAAAACCAAAATGGATGTTGTTGCACCCCTCGCCCAACTGGTATCATTAGGCAAGGAAATGGGCCTTGAGGGGGCTGAACTTCAGAAGTTCGTTAAAGATGAGCAGAAACGTGAGGCCAAGGTGATTGCCTTACGTAATAAGGCGAGAGAGAGGGAAGCCCAATTAGAACGAGAGCGAGAGAAAGACGCAAGAGAGGCAAAAGAGAGAGAGATTCAATTAGATAGGGAGGCAAAAGAGCGAGAGATTCAATTAGTACGAGAGCATGAGAAAGACGCAAGAGAGGCGAGGGAGAGAGAAGCCCAATTAGATAGGGAGGCAAAAGAGAGAGAGATTCAATTAGATAGGGAGGCAAAAGAGAGAGAGATTCAAGTAGCAAATGAGGCGAGAGAGAGGGAAGCCCAATTAGCAAGGGAGGCAGAACGAGAGCTCGAACAACAGAGGCACGAGAGAGAATTAGAGCTCCTCAGAGCAAGGGCCGATGTGGAGAATGAAAGTCGGCGCTCAGGGGACGGGAGTGCAGGGGTAGCAATTCATGCCCCACGCCCCCACCTCGCTCATTTTAATGAAAACACAGATGACTTGGACTCGTACTTGGAGAGGTTCGAGCGTTTTGCCTCCAGTCAAATGTGACCAGAAGACACATGGGCTATGTGCTTGAGCCATTTGTTGTCAGGTAAAGCCCTCGAGGCTTATACCAGTATGCCTCCTGCATTAACGACTACAGTGAGCTGAAGAATGCCATCCTTCGGAGATACCAGCTCACTGAAGAAGGATTCCGGACCAAGTTCCGAGAAATTAAGCAGGAGAATGGAGAAACAGTACCTCAGTATTTTGCACGAGCTAGGCGGTACTTTGACCGCTGGACTGATCTCGCAGAAGTGAATGAGTCCTATGGAGCCCTGCGAGATCTATTTCTCTGGGAGCAGTTTTTAACTACATGCTCCAAGGAGTTGGGCCTGTTCATCAAGGAAAGGGGTCCGCCCACCTATGATGAGATGGCAACTGTGGCAGAACGCTACATCAAGGCCCACGGTGGGAGTGTAAATGCACCCAAATCGGCTAGGGGTGGGGCAAACGGGTTGGCAATGGCACCCATAAGGCAACACCACCCCAATCCGCCTGCGTCGCAGACCAGCCGGAAGGGGAGCACTCCCAAGGACACCACTTGTTTTATCTGCAACAAGCGGGGTCATATTGCCAGGGACTGCTGGCAGAAGCAGGTAAGGACCACTGGGAACATTAGACCACCTCAGCAGGGGGCCGGGAACGCAGCACCAAGGGGTTGGAAGCAAGGTGACCGCGTGGATCCAGGGAACAGCAGACAGACGGCAGCGTTCTGTCAAACTATCGGTCCAGAACACAGTCCCCTCCGGGAATGTATACAAGAGGGAGAATTAAGGCTGGAAGGCGGGGATATTGTCCCGATAATAAGTGGCATGTGTGAGAGGCTCACAACTTTGCAGGAGAAGGTTAATATGCCAGTGTACCCAGGATATGTGGGACAAAGAGAGATCCGTCTGCTCCGGGATTCTGGGTGCTCCTCTGCAGCGGTTAGAAGGCAACTGGTTGACGACAAGCAATTGTTGGGGCGCGACCATTTGTGTATTTTGATAGATGGGACCGTTAGAAGGTTCCCCATGGCGAGGATAATGGTGGATACCCCATTTTATTGTGGCGAAGTGGAAGCCATGTGCATTGAATCACCTGTGTATGACCTGGTCATAGGTAATTTGCCAGGGGTGAGGGCAAGCCCTGATGAGTTATGGTCCAGGGGTAGGGGGCCAAGTGAGGGCCCAACGAGGGCAAAGGAAGTTCAAGTCGGTGGGCAAGGACCCCCGGCGGTTGCACTCGGTGACGTACCAAGTAAGGAAGGGAAGGTTCCCAGGGGGAACCAATCCGATGGTCCAGGGGATGGCCCCTACACGACGAAATGTCGGAAAGTTTCAGGAGGGACGACTCCTGTCCAATTAGGGAGAAGAGGCCGCAGGCGGTCCAGGCTAAACGCCAAACAGAGAGGGAACCCAATGGGGTCATTGGGGAAAGACCCTCAAGCAAATTTATGTGGGGGAGTCGAGTGCCCCAAGAAGTTGGTGTCAGTCGTGTGGAGAGGGGAGGCCAGACCCAGACCCACGCAAATGGCTGGGCAAACTCCCCCAGAATTGAGAGGGCACGGGTCAACACAAGTTGAGTATGTTAAAGTGGATGGGACCGCTAAGGTGGGCGCCCAGGGGACCGAGGAAAGGGTCCACAAATCAAAGGAGAAGCATCCTAGGTGGCGGAGACCACGCAGAGAGTTCCGGGGGCGCACAGCGCCCAAGGTGTGCAAGAAGTCGTTGCAATGGACCGGGGGGTCGACGCCACAAGGGCCAAGGACGGCCAGTGTCATTCGAACGAAGGTAATCGCCGGGACGAGTGAGTCTGGGGGATATGGCGCCAAGGGAAGCTCTTGGGAATGCGACAATGACAGGGTATGGGGACCCTGGTGGAATACCCGTAGAAATAATGGGGCGAGAAGTAGGGGTGTGTCAAGGGTTACCCAAGGGGATACTGGGAACCGGGCCCCTACCAATGGTCGGTGGTTATAAAGAAGCAATAGTTGGGTAGCTGTGGGCCTGGTTCTGGGACGGGGGCTCCAGTCGCAAATATTTTTGTGGATGAGGTGATGAGAAATGTCTATCGTATCGTCACCTGATCATTAGGTAGCAATGAATGGCAGGAACGAATCGGTTTTCTCGACAAGTGAAATCACCGTTAAGTCACGCGCGAGATGACTTGTATTGATTCTGCCTCGATATACGTCATCTCCTACCGTTTTGACAGGTGGACAGATGAGCGTCGGTCCACCTGACAGTTTAGGGTAAAAAGTATATATATCTTGAAGAGCAGAGCATTAGACACACACTTGGGGTCACACACACGTTGGTGAAGTCCAGGACAGGCGGACTCTGTTTCCTGGCATAGGGGTACCTTCGGTCACAGGACCCTGAAACGGCTGGAATCGCCAGGGAGGGCATTCCACGATTGATTTAGCTTAAGGCGGATAGGCGGCTTCAGGGCCAAATTCGTTGAGAAGGAAAACCCAGGTGGAACGTTAAAGTTTAGATTGTCGAGTAGCAGGTATCAGCCTGCAATAGTCAGAAGTGTAGGTTAATTGTATTGTGCGTATTAACCCTTTGAAGCGTCAGACTGATTGCGTTCTGAGTAGTTTGTTTTGCTGTCGAAGCATCGTAATACCGACTGGAGATCGGTGTGAGTTACAATTTCGCCCTAGTACAAAAAGGGGCATTTGTGAATCATGAATTCAACCAGGAACGGTGAATATTTCAATAGGACTTTCACGGAGGACTTTCAAAAGGCACATAAGGTATGAGTAGACAATATCTGACCCAAATCAGAAGTACGGTGGCTTTATAGATGACAAACATTGCTGGTTGGAACCCTCCGACAGCCAGAGGTACAGTTACGCGCAGACGTTGACATTTGAGCCTAAGCGGGTGAAGCTCTTATGGCGAGCTCACAGTAATAACATTTCAGATTTGTGAAGCTCTTATGGTGAGCTCACGGTAGTAATATTTCCAGTGTGTAGACTATAGTGCCAGTACAGGGCTATAGAACGACTATATTATTGTTGAGAATTATTTAACCCTAGCAACCAAATTTTTGTGAAAAGAATCGAATTATTGATTGTTGAAATATTGAAACAGCTTTATTTTTATGTGTAAATAAAAGAATCGTTGTTACTTTAAATCATTCTTTCCATTACGCAGCCTGAAGTGATTAGGAATCACACCTAATGGAAATCGAACCTATTTCAGGCCAATTTGGCAGAGAAGGAATCACGGCGTCGGCCTAACTCAGCTCCCTGCGCCGAGTTCGCGACACTTGGATTCCGACCCTCCACGTTGGTCTAATTTTCCCGCAACTTCATCAGCGGGACTAAATAACCCCACGTCAGCCCAGGCCTTACGGGGCCTCAGGTGTCCTGACAATATTCAACTGATACTATCTACAGAAGATGCCTTGTTAGTTGTTAGTAGAAGATGTACATAATTATAGATGGTTTCTATATGCTCATGGACAACTGAAACCGACATTTTTTTATTTAAAAAATCGAAACTGCAACCGCAGTGTAAATCCCACAATGTCCCAGCTCTAGTCCAAGTATTTCTCTGCCAGTTGTTGCCCTTGTTGGACTTAATGGCGGGGTTGGTCATCCCCTTGCATTGCTCTTGTTCTCAAAAGGTCCTATTTTTCAAACATATTTGCATCGTAGAAGAACAGATTTTGAACATTGTGTCATCCTTAGAATGAACTGGAACAAGCACATGTAACACTGTATTCATCAAAATCTTCGATAACAATGTGTATGTATTCATTATTTGGTTTTTAAAACTTTGGAGTTATCTTTCCTGCCATTCATTGAACAGGATACCACCGGGGAGACATTGTCATCAACCCTTGTCAATCTGTATACACACACTTCTCCCAATGTAAAGTGAGAGACACACAACACTGTTACAGTATTGAATTATGTATTTATTGTTGTCTGAACTCCCATTTCTGAAATATATCCTATAATTGTGTTCGAATCTTTGTAAGTTTGACATGTTAGAAAGATGAGGAATTCTGATGTTGGGAATTAGGAAAAAATCATGCCAAAATAGTGCCCATTTTCAGCCGTTGTCATCACCCAGAAAGACCCCTGGCTTTGTAACAAAAGTGTCTGTTGTAACAAATACATATGGAACAAATACTTTTTGGGCCCTCTCAAGACAGCCCCTCACATTTTTCTCTTATTAGGACAAGAAGGAGATTAACTCATGATCTACTCACAATTTTCTTGAATTTCTCATAAAATCAAGTCCTGGGGGCTATGAGCCATGACCTTGATTTAATGAGAAATACCTTGCAGTCTAACAGAAAGAAAACTTTGTTGTCAGGAGGGCTACTCCTATGTATTTTCTTAACAACATTGGATAACAGTATTTTGTTCTGTTTAGGGAAATCTGTCCAAAGCAGACAAATAGTTAAGAAGTGATGCACTCACAGACTGGAAGATAGAATTTCAAGAATTCTGTGAAAAAGATTGTCTAACAACTGTTACACTCAAATTTTCAACTTTGTAATTTTGTTCTGTATTGCAGTAGTTAGAAAGAGCAGAGAGAGGGATGCCGCACTATTTTCAGAACTCCACAGAAAATTACAAGCTCAGGTAAATTCATTCAGTTGTCTTGTGCCCACTTTTAAAGAAAAGGTATAAAGAGATTTTGTGTTAAATTAAATCACCATGCACAGCCGTACACAGTGGAATCCTTTACAGTGAAAGTCTGGAATTAACTGAAATATTCAGTTAACTCTCTGCACTCTGATGCCAAAATGGCAAAGTTTTTAACAGTAAATATTCCCATAATGCAATTTGATATTGAACCAAATATATCGTGTTTCACAAAGCTCAGTTAGCTCTGTCAAGCAAGTTATAATTGACTCAATTTATAGTTAAAAATGTGAAAAATAGGTGTGATTTGGGAAAATTCATTCACTACCAGTTTGCTAGGAGTTAAACAGATTATTTTCATTTTCTCACTTGCACTATTAAGAATTCATTGTTCTATCTCAGTCCCCTACCCACCCTCCAAATCCCAATTGCTCCTCCTGCTCCCAATTAGAAAATAATTTTTATGATTTCCTGCCCTCAGTACAAGCATTTGTCCCGAGATTCCACACACCACCTCTTCACTAGCATGGTCTCCCCTGATTTCAGACCATGGCTCCTCCACTGGTTGGATCTTACTTGTTCTTTCAGTGAGATTTGGAGCTTTATCAAGATGGAAAAATTAACACGAATAGCTACATTTTAGCGAAAATCAACACTTTCTTATTTTTGAGGAGTCACTAAGCTCTTACCATGGTTTTGAAGGATAATATGCAATTCTGCTTATTACGGTAATTAGACATCACTTCAAGATACATCCAAAACTGTCCCGGTGATTTATGGTTTCCCCTTCAAATGCCAGTGAAATAAAAAAAAACGACACAAGATTTTGATAACTTTTTTTTAAGTAAGTTGTGATATATGAATCACTTTTGTTGGTTACTCACTCCAATTTTTTTCCCAATATCTCTCCTAATTGCGACTGTGGAAGTTCGTTTTTTACAGAGTTATTTTTTCAGTTTTATTTCTTTATGTTTATACTCTGTCCTTTTAAAAACAAACATAAGTTAGAGTATCAAATAGTTTTTATGTTTACCCATACTATGTATGGTACACATAATGCCGGCATCCGGGGTGACCATCCGTCGTTCGTCCATCCTTTGTCCGTCCATCTGTCCGTCTGTCCATCTGTCCATCCATCCGTCTGTCCGTCCGTATCCATTTCTTTGGCATTCGATAACTTGAAAAATATTGCTTGGATTGTCAAGTTACTTTATATTTGTGTTCAGGTTACTGATGTGCCGAGCTGTATAGTTTTTGGTGTAAATCTGATGATTTGATCCCGAGATATTAACCCTTTATCCTTCAAATTGAAAATTCCTCCAGTCCCTTTGTCATTCAATAACTTGAAAAATATTGCTTGGATTGACAAGTTACTTTATATTTGTGTTCAGGTTACTGATGTGCCGAGCTGTATAGTTTTTGGTGTAAATCTGTTATTTTGATCCTGAGATAACCCTTTAACCTTCAAATTGAAAATTTCTCCAATCCCTTTGGCATTCGATAACTTAAAAAATATTGCTTGGCTTGAAAAATATTGCTTGGATTGTCAAGTTACTTTATATTTGGGTTCAGGTTACTGATGTGCCGAGCTGTATAGTTTTTGGTGTAAATCTGATGATTTGATCCCGAGATATTAACCCTTTATCCTTCAAATTGAAAATGCCTCCAATCCCTTTGGCATTCGATAACTTGAAAAATATTGCCTGGATTGTCAAGTTACTTTATATTTGTGTTCAGGTTACTGATGTGCCGAGCTGTGTAGTTTTTGGTGTAAATCTGTTATTTTGATCCTGAGATATTAACCCTTTATCCTTCAAATTGAAAATTTCTCCAATCCCTTTGGCATTCGATAACTTGAAAAATATTGCTTGGATTGTCAAGTTACTTTATATTTGTGTTCAGGTTACTGATGTGCCGAGCTGTATAGTTTTTGGTGTAAATCTGATAATTTAATCCTGAGATATTAACCATTTAGGCCATACAAAGTTGATTGTCTGTTTCTCAGGCCATTTTTTCAAAAAAGCATGCGGGCGGGCGGTTTTTTTTTTTTCTTTTTATTTTCTCCCCGAGAGGTTGTTTGTGGTAATTTGACCCCCACCCAAACGCCTGGTGGACCATGCAAAATTTCGCAAATATATTGGTTATTCACCACAGGGGTGTTGGGTCGTAAATGAAGTGGGGTTTGAATGTTTGTTTTTTCAGTTAAACATGAAAATTATAACACAGGACGAAAGTCACGAAACGCCTCGTGGGTGAAACGTCTCGGGTTGAAACGTCTCTGGGACAAATCAAATGTCGAAGTGCCAACTTTCAGAGATTTATTTGACCAAAAAAAAAAATCCTTTCACAACCTGCCTAATAAAATTGTGAATCGCAATTTTTCCCCATTATATTCAAAATTATCACAACCCATTTGAACGGGCAGTTCATCCATAAATCATATTTTTTTGAAATCTGAAAATGAAATACAAAACGAATGTTTGCGTGTTTTTATTAACCAATTCGACCGCACATACCTGCCTATATGCGATTTATTTTCAACTATGACTGTTACTTTTATATCAAGCAACGGTTACTATTAGTTATCCAATTATCCTGCATCTCAAATGCATTTATTTAAATTAACTGGGAAACTCGTAACCGTTTCAAATAACAGTACACAAATTCCCAATGACGGCCATTTACAATACAAATGTTACTAAAAATAAATGCCAGGAGACTGTGTTCCATTCAACATAGCACCTGACTTTGCAGACTTTCTGAGGGTTGGTGCGAATCAAACGTGGTGCGAATCGACCATTCCCCTTTGTGACTGTTTGTTGTCAGACTGAAAGACACCTTCCTTCTTGCTGTCATTATGACTTACCTTTTACAGAATAAAACACTTTCTGTCGTGAATATTGCTAGAACCCACCCTCTTCATTAAGGTATGATGTAGAAAAAGCTTGAAGTGTGTTAATTTAAAATTTGCGAACGCATCGATATCGATTTACCGAAATGAGCACAATATCTCAAATTTTTTGAAGATTTTTTTTTGTGTCATAAAAAGGTTGCATGCGCACCAAAAATGACCATGCGCGCGGGCCTGAGAAACAGAGGTTCTTTTTTTGATGGCCTTATCCTTCAAATTGAAAATTCCTCCAATCCCTTTGGCATTCGATAACTTGAAAAATATTACTTGGATTGTCAAGTTACTTTATATTTGTGTTCAGGTTACTGATGTACCGAGCTGTATAGTTTTTGGTTTAAATCTGTTATTTTGATCCTGAGATATTAACCCTTTATCCTTAAATTGAAAATTCCTCCAATCCCTTTGGCATTTGATAACTAGAAAAATATTGCTTGGATTGTCAAGTTACTTTATAATTGTGTTCAGGTTACTGATGTGCTGAGCTGGATAGTTTTTGGTGTAAATCTGATAATTTGATCCGGAGATATTAACCCCCTTTATCCTTTAAATTGAAAATTCCTCGATTGTCATGTTACTTTATACATTTATTCAGGTTACTGATGTGCTGTGCTGTATAGTTTTTTATGTAAATCTGATCATTTGAACCGGAGATATTAACCCTTTATCCATCAAATTAGACACTCCTCCAATCCATTTCTAGGTGTACCCATACCTTGTATGGTGTACATAATGTCGGCATCCGTGGTGGCCCTCCGTCATACAGCTTTCTATGAGTTGCGCATATGGGTACACATCTGACGATTTCATCGGCCTATTTTTATTTATTACACACCTGTGACCGTACTTCTCATGATCACATGCCGTAATTTTAACCTGAAAGCTCTAGTCCGATCCGATAAAAAGTACCCTTTGTGTGCACAAGTTCTCTTGTTAGACTGATTCTTATAGTATGCAACTTTCAGTGGAAAATAACCAATGAGGACCATCAGCTATATTTATCTGTTGGAATTACCATTTCTCAGTACCAAAGGTTTGATGCACAGCAATGCTAAAAACTATCGATAGTCATCATAGATACATGATCTCTGCCTGGAAAATGAACAGTCAGACTCCAACTTTGCTTTCATTATAGTAAACCAAGGAAAACTATAGAATTTTGTAACATAACATTACCCTCAGCGCTGTGTGCTGCTGACGAGTCGACACGAGTCCCACTGTGTAATCCTATTTGATTTACACTTTGGCGATGAAGCAGCACCCTTTGAAGAGCATGTTAAGCAGAAGTAGTTCTCAGAAAGCAAGACTAAATCAATCAGTGAAAAGTGGTTACCACAAAGCGGAAAGACCGATGGCGACACACCGACAGTGCCTGCAGATGGCTGATACTGACAGCTAGTACAAGCAATAACAATAACCCCCCCCCCCCCCCCCCCCCCCCCCCCCCACGCCACACTAGTTGAAAGAAAATAATATGGAAGAGTAAAAAACCCAGTTTTAGAATAACTCAGGAGTTTCCATTGGTGGAATGATTTTTTTTTACGTGTTTGTGGGGTCGGGGGGGGGGGGGGGAGGGGGTTGGGTGAGGGTAAGGTTGCCAATGTAGTAATGCTGAAATATCACTATCACTTTCTGTAGTTTGTACCTGGGGAAATAAAAATTTTTACCACCTACCCACTACTGATAGTCTTGAGTAGGGTGGCAGTGAGACCAGCAAGAGGGGAGGGGTGGTAAACTCTTGTGGTCTGATGCAACATATTGTCAATTTTATGAGACAACGTCCATGAAAAATAATTATTAGGATATTTAAAACATAGACAGTAGTCAGTATGACAATATTTTCCAAAACATAGATTGATGTGTATTTTTGAATGACTAATTAATAATGTTTGCTAGCATTTCTGTTTTGTACAAAAATATTATTTTGCTTTAACTCTCAGCATCAATAAATCGAATGCAACCTACATGAATTAGCCACATGGGTGTATGAGTTGGGGGATTCACTCTCGTCCTCCTCCACCAACAGCCAGCAAATTTTGCAGCTTTCATGGCAAGGGATTGGTATTTTCAGAACAAATTGTTCAGGGCGGGGTGGGGTATTTTTTTTTAATTTTGGAAAATATCAGTGCAGTGGGCAAAGCATTTTCATGGACTAGCAGGGCAAATTCGAGGTAAGGACCTGCATTTTTGATTTTGAAGCAAAAATTCAGGGCAGTTTGACTGGTCAGCCCCCATCACCAAAAAATGTCCTCCAAAAGCCTGTCATTTACCATATTCTATCAGTCCTCTTTAAAACTACTTATACTAAATGCAAATTCAAAATAATTCCAAATTTAAGACTGACAGTCAATAGGACCAGACACAAAAAGAATTATTTTTGTTTTGAACCAGATTTATTTATTTATTGGTGTTTAAGGTCACATACTTATGCACAATGGCTAATCGTGACCGTGACAGTTTTACGGGTGGAGGAAGCCAGAGTACCCGGAGAGAACCACCGAGCAACGACGAGCAGCTGTCAGCTCTCCAACATCGTAACTCTGAACTCTGCACCGCAGCACAGGCAGGGTTAGATTGGTTGAAGACATGCGCACCATCGACGTGCAGTGCGCCTCAGTACACAGCGTCATCGTGCCCCCATGGAGGCAATCGGGGTGAAGTGTCTTGCCCAAGGACACAATGCGGTTGCCGCAGGTGGGATTCGAACCGAGGACCTCTCGGCTTGCAGCTTGCACCTCTACCATCTGAGCCACCGCGCCCCCTTTGAACCAGATACCAAGACAAAAATATTGATAGAAGTTAAAACTGTTCAGATAACAAATTGGTGAAGTATAGGTGTACAAAATATTGAAAATATTAATCAATCTTTAAAAATATTATCAACAAAAATAAGTTAGAGCTTACTGGTGTGAACCCCACCCCCTTTATTTCTCTTTCAGCCTCTGAGCCTGAGTCTAACAAAGACTTTGGATACTCATTTCAAGAGCTTTTGGGAAAAATGCTGTCTGGTTAGTGATGGGTGGGTTGGGGAGGTTGAAAAGGTGTATAATTGAGGAAACAACAAAAGACTGTTAGACATGACATCTTCTTGTAGTTGAGCTATAGTACACTTTGTTTCTCGCTTTCCCTTTGTATGTAGTAAATGTGGACGACAAAGCCTTCATTATAAGTACAGTCCATTTCAAACAAAGGTTATCAAGACTTGAGGTAAAATAAAAAGAAGGCTAAATTTCAAGTCAGAAACTTTGTATTGAAAAATAAAGTGCTACTGCTAGCACTAACTAACTTCCCAAGACTGCAGAGTTCATCCAGAATGGAATCACAAACTTCCCCAGTTACTCTAAATGATCCAACAAATGCCCCGGAAGGTTAATTATTACACAAAAATGGATTTTCTTGACCAGTGTGTAATTTTGTTACAGTGCAGAACAGAAAAGACCGATGTACACAAGCGATAGCCTAATGCACAGTCAACCCGAGTTCTTCTTTAGTTTCAGTTTAAAAAGCATGAAATTTAAACAGAGCAATCTGTTTGCTCTGCATATAAATTAAAATCCTTGTGCATTTTCCTTCCTCCAGATATAATGATGCCTGCTCACACTCTTTTCAAAACACATTTCAGAGCTTATAATTTCTGATGTCTGATGCTGAACGCAATCTTTTGGGTTTTGTGTGTTCAGACCGATATTTGTGGCAAATAAAAATGAATCAACAGTGATTCTACAGGTGACAAGGTCAAAAACTCAAGACTGGTTCTCTGACAAAATTGCCTGTTTCTCAGTAAAATCCTTTCATCTGTTCAAATTGTCGACTGTTTAATTCAATTAGCGATTAATTAAAGTGAATTCTTTTTCAAGGTTGGGTGTGTAATAAATACAGAACCACACTTATGTTTGAATGGGTTAACGATTACTGGACTTGAGCGAGTGGCGCTGGGATACCACTCGAGCCTGACGGCTCTCCTGGTACCCCTGCGCCACTCGCTCTCGTCCAGTAATTGTTAACCCATTCAGACATAAGTGTGGTTCTGTATATGTCCTTTGTTTTGTCACCTAACAGTAAATATAAGGGATGCATTGAAATGACTCAAGATAAACCACTTTTCTTACGGCGGCTTCTTAAAATCACAAAGCGACTTCGATATTTTTATACTGTACCAATGACCCAGACATAGCTGGTGCTAACTCTTAAAATATAGGGCCAAACACAAATTTTGCCCCCCAATCCCCAAAATTTGCATCTAAAACTAAAGAAAACATGTCCAGAGAGGCCCTCCACACCTCGCCCCCACTGCGCATGCGCAGTGTCAAGGACGTTCCGAAATTGGCGCCATTTATCATTCTAAGTTTGGCCCTTCATCAGTTAACATCTGACTGATCTTTGTGCTTTTAAATCTCAGTTTAAATGATGCCAGACAAATAAATATTAGTGAAATGGTGATTCTAAGGAGGATAGAAAAGGAGGAGAGGAAAAGAATGTGTGACAGAATATTATCAGGGCTGTAACTTAAAATTTTTTAATGAAATTATGTTAAGTTACCTATTTTCAAGGCAGCAGCCATTTTGTTGTCATTCTGATTATTTATTTACACTGTTTTTACAAGTGTTTTTCCTCTCTCCCTGTCCTTTAAGTTCCCCCTTGCTATTCTCCCATGCTTTTGGCATAATTTCTGTAATTATTATTACTAAAATTTCTTGGGAGTTTAGCTGAATAACAGAATGAATTCTGTTCTTTCCCCATGTTTACGTCTTCACCTACGGGTGGTTAGGCGTTGTGTTCTGCATCTACCATCTGATGTTCTGCAGTTTCTTCCCTGGAAGTCTCTGTTTTGCATCAGATGGTGTATTTTTGGTAACTGATTTCGGGCCTGGGTGCCTGGAGTCTTATTTTAGTGTTTTTACACTCATTGTTTACATTTACAACAGCCCTCTGTGTGAGGGGGGGATTTCTAAATAATAATATCTTTATGTTATTTCAATCATAACTAGATACATTATTATTGTTCGTAAGTGTTGAATAAATTGTTTAAAATATTTTTAAAATTTTTGTCCACACTTAGGCTTGGGATCCATTGGGGCTCAACGTTACTTTTCAGAAACTTGGGCTGTTCTGAAAAAATATTTTTTCAAAATATTTTGATTTCAATTATTTTTTCTATATTAATGGATCATATTATTATTATGTATTTTGATTGCCAGGGGTTAGTGCGAGTACCAGGACTTGTTTTCTTTTCACATTGAAAGGATATTGATCTATTGTTTTAAGAGGAAGTCTTCCTCTGACCTTATTATCATTCTATATGTGGTCAGTGTACTCGCATTAACTCCGGTTCTGTATCGTATGATTTCGATGACAATATGGGAAGCGTATGTCACGGTATGTTGTTGGGGATTTGGACACTCCGGTCCTTTCCCCGCAGGGTCACTCTACTTTATCAATTTCTATTTCAGACGATCAAGATTAGGGTGATGTATCTGTGATGTCTTCCAACAGTGTGCCTCCGTCGTCACAATTAATGAAGGGCTAGCGGAAAAGTGCTCATGTAATACGCCAATTGCCTAAGAGGACCCTAGTAGGTTCGACGGCCTTTGACGTCCGCTAGCTCGCCCGGTGTAGCGTCCATTCACCGAATGGTTCGGCAGCCGGGTTCGTCCGTTGCGGTCTAGAAGGAATTTTGGGGTGATGCGAGCACTATAAAATTAACTTAATGCACACCCAGTGACGGCGGATCGGAGGGAGAACGGAGGAAGCCTTTTAGTCCGGTTCATAGCTCGTTCCGGTCCATCCGGACGGCAAGCGAGAGAGGCCCCTCTCTCGTTCAACAACATCTGGCCCCAGATGTTGTGGTACAAATGTGTCGTTAGCGGAGCATACGTCCGTCGCTCGGGACGCTCCGTTGTATAGGCAGTCCGCTGAGACTGCTAAGGCTTCCTCTTCTCGTCAGCGCACACGACCGCACCTTGGCTGCGTGACCGCCGATATATTACCAGCTTCGCCGATCAAGGATTCTTCGGCGACCAGGTCACACCATCCGGCAGCCAGGGATTCGAGACCGATGGACTCCGGACGTTCGCATAGGAAAAGTATGCGGGAGCCATCTGATGCGGAGCTGCCCTCGGCGAAGCAGCGATAGACTGCGCCTCCGCAGGTCTCGACGCCGGACATTCTTGTGCACATAGCACAGCTTATCGCAGCATCCCAGCAGCCGACAGAAACGGTGTCGGATCGAGAATTATCCGACAGCGCTGGGTCGGTAGCCGGGGACTCGAGGTCTGCAGACTCCGGACGTTCGCATAGGAAGTATGCGGGAGTCAACGTACACGGAGCTTCCAGCGGCAATGCATCGTAAGTCCGCTACTGCACAGGCCTCGGGAACGAACGTGCTTTCCTTAATAGCACAGTTTATCGCAGCATCCCAGCATCAACTGAATCTGTCGCATATATTTTATCCGACGATGCTGGGTCGGGACGCTCCGCGGAAGCAGGTACGGACGTCCGAAAGTTTCATCCGGTCCGACGGGATACCGAAAGGGATTCGGTGGATTTCAAGCTTTCCCTTTCGGAACAACATATGCTGCGATGCCGGATAAGAAACTGATAGCGTCGGTGGACTTAGAAATTTTTGGTTCGGTTCAGGGACATCGTCCCTCAGTTCCGACATAGTCCAATAATGTCACACAAACTTTCGAATTATTGAACGACGCTATATATATTATTATTTTATGCTTGCTATCCAAGCATTTCTGGTTTCTTGTTCGAAGAGTTATGGAGATGTCTTTCAAAAGTGTGCCTCTGTCGTCATAGTTAATGAAGAGTTAGCGGCAATAAGTGCTCATGGAATATGTCTATCGCTTACGGAGGGACATTCGCTAGCTCACCCGGTGTAGCGTACATTCATCGAATGGTTCGGCTGCCGGGTTCGTCCGTTGCGGTCTAGGAAGGAGATTTGGGTGATGCGAGCACTTTAATTACTTTAGTACTCACCCAGTGACGGCAGATTGAGGACAGATCGGAGGAAGCCAACAACATAGGGGACCGCATGTTGTGGTTCAGATATTTTACATTCGGAGCATATGTCCGTTGCTCGGGACGCTCCGTTATATTGACAGTCCGAGAGACTGTCTTTAATGCTTCCTCATCCTCACAGCAGGGCACACGACCGCACATTGGCTACGTGACCTCGAGTATCCGATCAGTTTCGGCATTCAGTGATTCCACAGCGAATAGGTCGCGCCATCCGGTAGCCAAGGGACACGAGGCCTATACACTCCGTTCGCTCGCATATTGGAAGTATGCACGGGGTAACGATCTCGGAGCTTCCTGCGGCAATGCATCGTAAGACCGCTGCTCCTCAGGCCTCAGTGACGGACGTGCTATCCGAGTTAGCACAGTTGTTTCGCAGCATCCCAGCAATTGACGGTTTCTCGGTCGAATCAGGAATTATCCGACGGCGCTGGGTCGGTGCGGTCCGCGGTTGCATCAAGCTACGGACGACCGAACGCTTTATAGGGTCCGACAGGATGGCGAAAGGGATTCGAAAGATTTCGAGTTTTCCCTTTAGTAGTATCGGAAGATGCCTTTCATATCTTCTGGCATTTCTTCCAGTGATTATTTTTCGGACTTCATTGCTGCGATCTTGGATAAGAGACTTATAGCGTCATTGGACTCGGATTTTTCGATCGGTACAGGGACTTTGTCCCTGACTTACCGACGCAGTCCAATATTGTCATTACAACATGTGTTTTATTTTTCGACGCTATATATTTATATATATACAAGACGGCTACTAAGCATGATAGTTTAGTTTCTTGTCCGCGTGGCTCATTTCTGCCATTTTATCTTTTTTACATATAGTTTATTTTGGCAGAGCAGGGCATACCGAGAGTTCATATGCGTCTAGACGGTGTGATTAAAGACTGCATATATTCTTTTTCACCGTTTATGTCTTTTCCAATTTCAATGTTGGGAACGACATTATGTATATTAGACTTAACTTAGACGCTTTATTATACGTAATCCGCCTTACTGAGGCGTTATCATTACGTCTTCAAGAAAAGATTTACGGGATATTATTCTCAATGTAATTTCTTTTGAGGGCAGTAGTTTGTTCACGTATAACTCCGCCCTTCAGTGGCTGATTGGAGTTGGTTAGACGTGAGGCAGCCCTAGCTACATCCACGCGTGGATAGTAGGTTAAGAACTCTCTCAGAGTCGCTTCGTTCTCGGAGGAGCTTCTCTTCGACGGCAACTTTCCGGCAATCCATGAATTGCTTGATTTATACATTCTCTTGTCTATCTAGTGTTACAAGAGATTCAGACTGGGGCAAACATTCGGTGGTTGACTCAGAGAGTGCCGCCGCAGTTGCCGGACCCGAGTGTGGCTGTTATGACGGTTGCCAGTCAAACAGATTGGGATATATACTGATCCCTACGGATTCGAAGTGCCAGGGTCTTTGGGTTCCGCAGTCTTTTAGCTATCAGTTAACTTCCGCGGAATAATGTTTTTTAGGCTTGCTTTATGTCATTGCATGAACATTATTCAGAAACGCATGCCCAAATTCCTGTCCTTTAATTCGACAGTAGTGGCGTATCTCCGGAACCAGGGAGGCACTCTTTCGTTTCCGTTATTCAATTTAATGGAAAGAATCCGTCTGTTGGTTATAGTACACCAAGTTCAGTTTTGGTCCGTCATATTCTGGGTCGTCTGATTGTTTTATCGCACTCCCGTTCTCTTACGGGTCGCTTGTTGCTGTCAGAATGGACTCTCAACAAACAAGTATTCAATCAGATTTGCTATCTATGGGAGCGCCCAATGATGTTTTATTTATGACACAGTTGGCTAATCAATTGCAGACGTATGTGTTGGCTTGTCCAGATCTCTGAGCTAATACTGTTAACGCTCTATTGATCTATAGGACAGAATGATAGGATACGCGTATCCTCCGGCGCTGTTGTTTTTAGCAGGTATTGCTAAAATAAACAACCACAATATATTTCTGTTGATAGCATCTCTATCTTCACAGAGATCATGAGTAATTTACTCTCTTGTCTACTGTGGATCTTAACGTGAAATCTTCCTCTATGTGAGGATCTTTTTTCACTGGGTAAATCGTGTCATTTTTATCACAACCAGCAAGGTCGCAACCTTCATGTTTTCCGTTGTGTGGTCCATATTGCATTGTAAGCACTGTACTGGACGAGCTTTGGACGCGATTTCTTACTATAGGAGATCCTCTTCTTCGCTATTCTATGCGACTAAAGTGGAGGCTCTTCCGTCGTGGTGTAGGGATCATTATGTTCATATGGTTGATCCCTCCATACTACTCATTGCTATTTTTTAGTATACTTGTTTCACAAGATCTACTGCAGCCTGTTGTTATTTAGGTTATAGGTTTATGTTACCTCATACCTATGCACTCTACGATAGTTTACAATTGAGTCTTTTGTCTCTTTATCTAAGTCAGTTAGTAACTTTTTGATAAATAGACTTAGAATCTTTAGATTAAATTCCTATACGGATTTTAACTTCAGGTTCTTATTTAGCTAAGTAATCATTTGAGCCTCTGGAAACAGTAGTTTTCAAATTCTGACCTTTTATACAGTAATTCTGTTGGTTTCTCTTTTACTGTAGAGTCAGTGAGTTTCATGCACTATCGATGGATGATTTTCACTTTCATAGTTTCGGAATCAATACTTCCGTTACTATTTAGGTTGGATTGTTGCATAAGAGTTAGGCTCCTATTATCCGGAACCTATTATTTTAAGGTCCTTCCGTCTTCGTATGGGCATAGGCCTTTACTCTTTCCGGGTACAGTTTATGTATTTATAAACAGATATCTGTTTATTACAAGGGCGTAAGCTTCTTCTGTCTTTGATGTCTAGTAGAAGGACGTTACGCTCCATTTTATTGTTAATGGATTCTATTAACTAGCGTACTGCTTATGGTATATCATTGGCTTAGCAGTTGTGCTTAAGATTTCGGCTCATGAAGTAAGAGTTCTTCTACTTCTTGGGCTTACATTAATAGTGTTCTATTATAGATTTTTGAAGGCTGCTCATTGCGCTCAGCCATCCATTCATGAATTTTATCTCAGAAATATTGAGTCCATTTCTGGAGGCCTCTATTGTTAGGTCTATTATCTACTGCTCAGAATGTCATTCACTTAACAGTTGCTACTATAGCTAGGTAGGCTGTCTGTTTCGGCAGTGTCTCCGTTCGGCTGCCCTCTTCGCTCTGGGCTATTTGACCCAGGGCAAGAAAAAGGGGGGGGGGGGAGGGTGTTCCCTTGGGTCACCTGTTTTTACTATGAAAACAAGGGGATACCTCCTCCGGAGTTAGTAATTCTGAGCTGTTTTTAGGATGGTTGTTTAGTGAGAAGTTTAAGTTTATAAAATTCATTCAAGTCTTAGTTTTTAAAGTATAGTTTTTGAATATTGCATATGTCAACGGACATGATTATGCAATTCTCACACACTTTTAGGAGTATAAGAGTCTCTATTCTCTAGACTTACTTTATTATTGGCTTACTTTAAAAATTATTAGTATAAGGATTATTGGATATTAATAGAGTACATGGATGTATGAAGCTCAATTTTTGGAAGGTGTTGTATCTTTCTAATTTATCATAAATAAGAAAGATACATGTAAGGCCTATTACTTCTTTTCCCTACAGGGGATGACTCTATTTTATTTTATTGAGCGTATTCCATTTTGCTCTATGTCCTTGGCCCTCCAGCCTTTTTACTATTCAGCTATGTCTGGGTCATTGGTACAGTATAAAAATGTTAAAAAATTTATAGTAATTTATATATTTTTTATACTTACCAATGACCCAGACGGGGATGGCCCTCCCAGGAGTTGGGAACTCTTGCCTCCCCGCTGAGTACATAGCGCTTACCAGGCACTGGTTATTAGAATGATAAATGGCGCCAATTTCGGAACGTCCTTGACACTGCGCATGCGCAGTGGGGGCGAGGTGTGGAGGGCCTCTCTGGACATGTTTTCTTTAGTTTTAGATGCAAATTTTGGGGATTGGGGGGCAAAATTTGTGTTTGGCCCTATATTTTAAGAGTTAGCACCAGCTATGTCTGGGTCATTGGTAAGTATAAAAAATATATAAATTACTATAAATTTTTTAACTTTTCGCCCAAACATATAATTAGGCAAAGTGCATGGTGCCAAGTGGTGAAGATATTGCCCACTTCACCCTCTAGGCTGGTCTCTGTTGTATTGCCATTTATCAAGGTTTACAATGGAAGAATTTTTTATCAGCCTGTTACTGTTGAGAAATAATATCTGTTGATAATATCACCAAGCAGACAGCACTCATGGCCGAGACAATTTCATCACCATGATTTTTTTTTTTTTTTTTTTTTTTAGCTCACCTGACCCGAAGGACCATGTGTGCTTTTTCCATCACTTGGCGGCTGCCATTATCCATCACCGTCCATAAACTTTTTACATTTTTATCTTCTTCTCTGGAACTGCGAACCAAACTTGGCAGGAATGGTCTCTGGGAGGTCCTCTACAAACGATCCTCAATTTGTTCCTGTCAGCTGACAAACATGGCCGCTAGAGGCATTCTTTGATTTTGATTAGTGGATTTTCTTCTCCTCTGAAACTGCAAGGCCAAATGTTTTGAAACTTCACATGCTTGATGACTGGGACACTCTCTACCCACGCTCCTCATTTAATGTTGATCGGGTTGTAAACATGGCCACAATTACAATTGTGGCCCATAGTTACCATGGAAACCCTATGGGAAATCACATTTTCATCTTCTTCTCTGGAACTACTGGGCCGATTCGAACCAAACTTGGCAGGAATGGTCTATGGGAGGTCCTCTACAAATGATCCTCATTTTGTTCCCATCGGATGAAAAATGTGGCCACCAGAGGCATTCTTTGATTCTGATTAGTGAATTTTCAAAAATCTTCTCTGAAACTGCAAGGCCAAATGTTTTGAAACTTCACATGCTTGATGACTGGGACACTCTCTACCCTCGGTCCTCATTTAATGTTAATTGGGTTGCAAACATGGCCACAATTATGGCCCATAGTTACCATAGAAACCTATGGGAAATCACATTTCCATCTTCTTCTCTGGAACTACTGAGCCGATGTGAACCAAATCTGGCAGGAATGGTCGATGGGAGGTTCTCTACAACTGTTCCTCATTTCGTTCCTGTTGGATGAAAAACATGGCCACCAGAGGTATTCTTTGATTCTGATTGGTCAATTTTGAAAAATCTTTTCCTCTGAAACTACAAGGCCAAATGTTTTAAAACTTCACATGATTGATGGATGACTGGCACACCCTCTACCAATGATCCGCATTTAATGTTGATCGGGTTGCAAACATTCTTCAATTGCAGCTCATAGTTACCATGGAAGCCCTATGGGAAACACATTATCATCTTCTTATCTGAAACTACTTGGCCAGTGTGAACCAAACCTGGCATAATGTATGGAAAGTCCTCTGAAAACAATCATCATTCTGTTTCACTCAGATGAAGGAGCATGGCAGCCAGCTGCATTCTTTAATTTTAATTTCAATAGGTGAGGGATATGTAGTCCTGCCAGTTAAGTGATTACAGCCTCTTGTTTAAATTCAAGAAGAAAATACAAAATATTACACATTTGCAAAGTCTTGAAAAAATAATTGCAACAAGAATGTAAATATAAAAAAATGAAAAACATTGCCATCAATTCTTACCGATCTAACAGGGAAAAAATTAATAAAATGCACTGTCAAGGCATGTGGCAAAGCCATGCATTGCTAATTCCTGTCAAACTTTTGAGTAATACTCAGGCCTCGATTTGTTCACAGAAAATTGTTTAGCAGCTTTTTTGTAGCCCAGGATCCATGGACTAGAATTAAACAAATTTGAAGCTCAATGTATATACCGAATAGTGAAGGATTCTGAGTGGTTAAAATGATATTCCTCATATAATACTTCAAATGTCCAGATTAAATAAAATTTTGATATCAAAGGTATTTATTCACATACAGTATTCTCACAGGGGATGAGAAATGCTGATACCCCTCCAACCCTCTGTTAAATGTATGTTGAATAATCCTACCACATGGCAAGGAACTTGGAATGCCATGAAATTGTTAAAAAAAAATGAGAAAGTGTGAGAAAAAGAGAAGGGGATATAGACTAACATACAGAAAAATATACGGAAAACTATGGTGGGAGGTGGGGTGGTATATAGACAGACCTCCAGAAAGATAGCAGGACATCACTTTTAAAAGTCCTGAAATTTCATTCATTCAAAAGTATCCACTTTCCTTCTGAGAATTTATATCTGATCAAACTTTTGAATCCTAAATTAAATTTAATTCGCTTTTTAGCTCACCTGTCTGAAAAAGTCATAGTGAGCTGTTGTGATGAGATCACTCACTGTCCATCATCCGTATGTCGTCCATGAGCATGGTGCCTGCAACTTCTCCAAAACTGCTAGACCAATTTCAGTTAAATTTGAGGTGATTGTTAGCTGTAAAGATCACTCACCACCCGTTGTTCATCATATGTTGTCTGTGAGCATGGTATTCACGACTTCCTCAAAAAATGCTGGACCATTTTCAGTTACATTTGAGGTGATTGTTTGTTCTGACATTGCATTTTGATTTAGTTCAAATCAACTTTCCCTGTCCCATAGAGGGGGGGGGTGGAAATTTTAATAAAATCTCATGAACCAATTGGTACAATGACTTGATATATGGTACTGAGCAAGATTTTTGGCCGATTTGAACCAAATTACATATGTGGTATTACTGAGTCATAAGTACTTGATTCATGCCCCTCCCCCACCCCAAAACAAAATTTCACACATCCCTGTGGAAACCACAGGAGCTTAAAATAGAAAATTTTTCCAAACTGCACGGAACAAAGAACTGTTATTTGGTATGAAGCCTCCCTAGAACAGTAAAATGGAATGTTAAAGAAAATTGTCAACGGTTGTGTTGTAGTGTACTGTAAAGGGAATGAACAAAATGCTGAGTCCGCATATTTGCAAAAAATAAAAAATTCTTCTCCAGAACTACTGATCAGAATCTTTTCATATTTGGTATACAGCATCCATGGGTGGTGGAGGCAAGTTGTATCTTAGTGCAGTATGAGGAATAATCTTGACAAATCTTCTTTGTATCAAGCAATCAGAATCTTTTGATATTTGGTATACAGCATTCTTAGGGAAGTCAGATTCAAACCAAGTCCCTGGTTTGATATTTGGGCTCCCTAGGGTGAGCATGAATTTTAACTTAGTGCAATATGACGAAATATTTTTCAAAAATCTTCTTCCAAGTTTGGTTCAAATCGGCTCATTGGTTCAAAAAATAGCAATTGGGGTGAGGCCAAAAATCTTGCCCCTCCCATTATAAAGGCAAATATTGCTAGAAGTCTAAATTCTCTGATATATGGTTTTCAGCCTCCTTAGAGGGGTCAAATTCAAGTTTGTTCAAATTAAGTCCCTCAGTTAATATTTGGGATTTCTTTGGGAGCCTGATTTTTACTTAGTGCAATATGGGGAATATCTTTAAAAATCTTCTACTCCAGAACCATGAATCGGACACTTTTGGTATTTGGTATACTGTATCCTTAGGGGAGTTAGATTCAGGTTTGTTCTAATCAAGTCCCTTGATTAATATTTGGGCCACCTACGGGAGCCCAAAGTTTAACTTGGTGTAAACTGAGGATTAATCTTTAAAAATCTTCTTCAGACCCACCAGTCAGTTTCTTTTCAACCTACTCACAATTGTTTACAATTGGCTGTAACATAAGTGCAAGCCCTACTTCGGAACTAACTCAAGCTTTTAGAATCTTTTCCAAACGAGTTGGAAAAGTACTAGAGTGCAAAAGCACGAAAAAGATCGAAAAAAGGGTCGAGCGAGACCAGCGCTCGAAATTACAGGTACTCTCTCTGCACACCTCTTGCGTTTACCGAGCGCATACGCAACAACCGTGACGTCAATTCCTTTATTTTCCGCCATTGTACATGGTCGGAAATTTTTTTGACTCGTGCTAATTATGCTATGTATTCTTCGTGAACAACTTATTCTTCATATTTAGTGTGCTACTGGATTGTATCCTTTTATCAAGCTACCAAATTATTATTATTATTTAATGTTAATTTGTATTTTTATTGCTGTTCTCTTCACACTTTATCTTGTCTTTCCCCCACGTGTGAACACGACCTTAGTACTGTTTTCCATCGGCGGGAAGCTTGATTATTGTTTTGATATCATGCCTAAGACTATTCCTTGTACCTCTTGTTTGCAGGTGAAACATGTGGACGATTCTCATGCCACATGTGTCACTTGCAACAATTGCACTCAGGCCCAATCATGTGGTATCTGTGGGGTTTGGTCCTCTAAATTTTGGGCTTCTGTGAACAAGGTGGTTCTTTCCAGAGCTAGAACCCCTCGTTCTCGGGGTAAGGGTAGCCGTGCCGTAGCAGACATTTCTGCTGGTGCACGTGGTGACTCTGTCACACAGGATTCGGATGTGACATCTGTGGCGAGTTCCTCTGCAACTGTTGGCGGTGTTAGTTCAGTGATACCTGACGAGGAGACCGTGGTCTCTTTGTCTTCTGATGTCACTATTGAGGCGTCTGTTTTCGTTGAGAGCTTTTCCGAGGTCAGCTCGGTAACCCTCTCCGATCTGCCTCCTACACCGTCGACCGTTGTTGAGGAGGTTGCTACTCCAGATCCTATTCTGTCTGATGGTGGCTCTTCCATCTCCTCTGGGGATGGTCTACAGTCTCGGGGGACCGAGGCTGTATCTGCTGGTGTGTCTGTGTGTTCTCAGCCTCCCCCAGCCTCGCGGCGGGGCTGTGCGGGTTTGCTGTCTGCTCCGTCTCATCTGGCTAGGTTTGCTCCTAGTCGGTTGAGCCGGCCGGTCGCTTCGGCAGCGATTCCTCGTCCCTCGAGTGAATCGTTTATTGTTCCACCTTCGCCTGCTAGTGTGCCGCCTAGTGGGATGGTGTTGGGACGTTGGCATCCAGGGCCTGCTGTTCGGCAGTGGTCAGTGACAGCCCCTGTTAGCTGTCACTCTCGGAACCTTCCTCCGGTGATTCCTCACTGTGTTCCGAGTCTGGGTGTCGATCGATGCTTGCCGTCGGTCTCAGAGGATAGGCAGTTGGGGCCGTCTGCTGCGCAGAGGCCAATGAAGGTTCCTGTCATTCTTGGGACAATCCTCCGGTGTCTTCTCACTGTGTCCTAGGTCCAGCTACCGATCGACGTGCGCCGTCGGTCTCTTTAGAGGATTTGCAGGCAGGGCCTTCTGTTTCGCAGAGGTCAGTGATGGCCCCTGGGCGTCACAATCGGGACTATCCTCCGGTGTCTTCTCACCGTGCTCCTATTCTGTCTGCCGATCGACGTTCTCCGTCGGTCTCTTCTGAGGATTTGGGTTCTTCTACCAGAAGGGTCCATTGGGAGGACACTCCATCGGGCGATTCTGCTGCGACGGATTATCAGGGTGACCTGCGCCAGGCCGTTTTGGCGCTCACCCGGTTGCTTTCTGGCAACCCTCAAGTTGGCCTCCCTGTGCCTCCTGAGGCACAACCTCCTTTGGTCGGTCGCCGAGATGTCTCACCTGGCCCCTTGGATACTGCACAGTATTCACAGGAGGTTTCTGCTGGTCAGCCCGAGTTGGGCTACGTCTCCTCTGCTACGGAGGATGACGAGTATCTTGAAGGTGATAGGCCCCCCTCGTCAGTCTTGGGGCAGGCTTTGGATTTCGTCTTTGGCTTATTGCCGGACGTTCAACCTTCCGACCAGCCTTCTGTGACCGTCCGGCCGCGGTCCACTGTGGAGCGCCGTAACCCTATTGAGCCTTCTAGCTCCGGGGCTTTGCGTCCTCTGCAATCGGCTCAGGTGGTTGAGTCCTTCCAGGGCTTAGACGCCAAAATGCATTCTAAGGCCCTCAAGGGTTCCTTCTTTTCTAGAGCTGATGCCTTTCTGCCTCCATCGCGGTTTCGTGTGTACGATTCCGTCTCTCCACCAGTCTTCCAAGGGATGACTACTGTGGATGAGGATTGTTCTTCCCTCGGGTTGACTAAGCCTAAGTCGGCAGTTCTCCCGATGTCGGTAGTTGAGTCTGTGGTGGGCCTGTCCCGAGAGATGCTGGGTATGTTGTCTCTCGCGGACCATGTCGTCGCTGCTCTGGCTGAATATTTTCCACCAGGGGAGTTTGATGACGCTCAGGCGCCTTTTCGCGTTTTGTCACAGGCTCTTATGAACTTGACTCACGCTCACGCCTGTAACACGGCCAATTTGGAGCTGGCACGCCGGGATGCGGTTTTGGATTCTTTACCATCCCTTCCTTCTGAGCAACGTGCTGTTCTGAGGTCTGCCTCTTAGGTGGGACCTCAGTTGTTCCATGGTTCCGTGGAAGCTGTTCGTGGCGAAGTTCTTCGTCATTCAAAGGACCAGCTTTTGCTGAGACAGCTTGACCCACCTGCTGCTGCGGGTGGGGGTCGTTCCAGGCCCGCCAAGCGTGCTGCTGCATCTGCCTCGTCGGCTACGCCTTCGGCTCTGTCTGCTCCTTCTGCTCATAAGAAGCGCCGACGTGGCCAAGCCCGCTGGCAGCCTCAGGCTGGAAAATCTCAGGACTCTGTCACTTCCCGAGGTGGTTTCTCCTCTCGGGGGCCTCGTCGAGGCCGCAAGTGAAGGTTCTCACCTCGATTCGCCTCCAGTCGGGGGAAGGCTGTCGCTGTTTTACGACCGCTGGACAGAGATAACGTCGGACTCTTGGGTCCTCGACGTCATTCAATCCGGTCTGCGACTGTCCTTCCATCGGCACCCCAGTTTATCTCGGGTGCCCCTTCCGACTCAGGTCCCTTCAGATTCTCTGCGTCGGGACCTTCTGGTGCAGGAGATCGACAATCTCCTCACCAAAGGGGCGATCGAGGTGGTCAGGAACACCCTTTCACCGGGGTTTTACTCGAGACTTTTCTTGGTGCCAAAGAAAAACGGCCAATATCGTCCTGTCATCGATCTGAGTACCCTGAACTAGTACATAATTGCTCCTCGTTTCAGTATGGAGACTTTCCGGTTGGTTCGACGTTCAGTTCATCAGGGCGATTTTGCAGCCAGTATCAACCTGAAGGATGCCTACTTCCATGTACCCATTCATCTGGCGTCATGGAAATACCTTCGGTTCTCGTTTCGGGATCGAGTTTTTCAATTCAGAGCTCTCCCGTTCGGTTTGAACCTGGCTCCTTGGGCCTTCACCCGACTGATGTCACATGTGCTTGCTTTCCGTCGCACTCAGTCGGCAGTGACTTCGTCAGCCTACCTAGACGACATCCTCCAACGGCACCACGATGCTGCTGTTCTGTAGTTCGATGTCCGGCAGTTTCTTTGCCTGCTAGCGTCGCTGGGTTTCAGAGTCAATCGCAAGAAGTCGGATCTTCTTCCTTCTCAGTGATTCCGTCATTTGGGGATGGATTTCGACACTCTTCACAATGTAGTGTCGGTCCCCCAGGCTCGGGCGATGATTCTTTCCGCCTTGACTCGGGACCTGCTTCAATCTTCCTCGGTCTCGGCCAGGACTTTCCTTCGGATGCTGGGCCTTTGCGGTTCGGTGACATCTCATTCCGCTCGGTCGCTTGTTTGTCCGACCTCTCCAACACTTCTTGTTGGATCATTGGCGTCCGAATGTAGATCCGCTGGACCTGGAACTCACTATTCCTCGGTCTCTGCTTTGTCACCTCCGCACTTGGGCAGATATTCCCTGGCTGACACAGGGTGTTCCGTTGGATCTTCCTTTGGCTGATCGCATCCTTACTGCGGATGCCAGCGATCGGGGCTGGGGTGCGACGTTGGATCCTCTCGGTCTGTCTACTCACGGAGAGTGGGACAGCGAGCAGGTGGGCCTTCATATCAACCAGAAGGAGCTCCTTGCTCTTCTGTTGAGTTTTCGGCTTTGGATCCCTCATCTGTCGGACCATGTTGTCCTACTTCTTTCGGACAATTCGACAGTAGTGGCCTACATACGGAATCAGGGAGGCACACATTCGATTCCCATGTATCGGCTGTCTCGGGATCTTCTTCTGTTGGCGCGGGATGTGAATGCTCGGGTGTCCATTCGACACATTCCCGGGCGTCTCAGCGTCCTAGCAGACTCCCTGTCCCGACGCGACAGTGTCCTTCCAACCGAATGGATGCTACATCGGTCGGTGTTTCAGGCGATTTGCGAGCAGTGGGGTCGTCCTCAGGTCGACCTTTTCGCTACTCGCTGGAATCATCAGGTAGAGACTTTTGTCTCCCCTTGTCCAAATCCTCTGGCATTTGCAGTAGACGCTCTGTCTCTGGACTGGACAGGTTGGGTCGGCTATGCCTTTCCTCCTGCACCGATTCTTGCTCAAGTTTTAGCGAAGATTCGTGCTTGCAGTTGCAGGATCATTCTGATCACACCCCTGTCTCCACAGAGGGTGTGTATCAATCTGCTGCGGCCTCTATTGGCCGATTCGTCTACCTCTACGTCGCGATCTTCTTTCACAGGGTCGTCCCAGGAAGTATCACAACAACCTGGCGAGCCTGTCCCTTCACGCCTGTCTTTTATCAGGTCCAGTCTCCGACGTAGAGGTTTTTCGAGACGATCAGTGGAGTGCATTTCTGCATCGCGGCGACCTTCCACTGGAATGACTTATGCCGCCAAGTGGAAGGTTTTCTGCCGCTGGTGTTCAGATCACAATGTGAATTACCGTGATCCGTCAATCGCTCAAATTGCGGATTTTCTGGTTTTTCTTTTTGACTCCAAGGGCCTCCAGCCTATTACGATTAAGGGCTATCGGTCTATGCTGTCTGATACTTTCTCTTATGTGGGAAAGCGGTGTATCGGTCGTAATCTTTTCCTCTCCAAACTTATTCGGCACTTTTCTTTGAAGAGGCCTCGAGTTTTGCGTCTTACACCCAAGTGGAACTTGGCATGGGTGTTGCACTGTTTGGAGGGGGGCGCCATTCGAGCCTTTATCTGAGACCGACATGCGTTTTCTCACCTATAAGACGGCTTTTCTTCTAGCCTTTGCTTCTGCTCGTCGAGTCAGTGAGCTTCATGCGCTATCTGTTGATTCTGCCTTCTTCTGAAATGAGGCTAACAGTGTCACATTCACTACTGATTGCTCTTTTCTGGCTAAGAATCAACTCCCCGATTCGGTACCTCCTCCCATCTGCATTCGGGCTCTCCCTGCTGTAGATGGATGGAGGCCTCTTCTTTGTCCTGTTCGTGCGGTCAAGACTTACATTACTCGCACTCAGTTCATTAGGAGGGGTCGGAAGAGATTCTTTCTGTCTCTCATTCCTAAGAGGCAGTCTATCTCTTCCCATTCTATTTCCTGGTGGATCTGTCTTGCAATCAAGCTGGCTTATTCTCGCTTGTCTGCATCGGATCTTGTTTTGAACCGGCTTAATGCTCACGAGGTTCGTGCCATTTCTACATCCTGGGCGTTCTCCAATTCTGTTTCGCTCCGTGATGTTATGAATGCGGCTTACTGGAGGAATGCTTCTACCTTCTCCTCCTTTTATCTCCGCCACCTTCAGCAGCAATCTGAGGACCTTTATTCTTTAGGCCCTCTCGTTGCTGCTCAGGCTGTTGTGCACCCTCGTTAAAATTGTTTTTGTCGAGGTTGCGCTTCACTCAGCCTTGTTCTTTTCAGGTGCCTTCTCTCTATCTTCATTACAGGTTTTCGTTTTTGTTCTCTGCCATCCTTGCTTTCGTTCTGCTACTCTTGTTGGTATTGGTTATGTGATTCACCTCCTCCTATTGTTTATTCAGCCAATTGTAAACAATTGTGAGTAGGTTGAAAAGAAATTAAAATTTTTTAGTAAATTTTGTTTCTTAACATACCTACCACAATTGTTTACCGGAGGCCCACCCTCCTTGGGGATATCTTTGATATCGATGCCTCCCCGCTAAATCACAAACTTCTCGTTGGCGGAAATACGGAATTGACGTCACGGTTGTTGCGCATGCGCTCGGTAAACGCAAGAGGTGTGCAGAGAGAGTACCTGTAATTTCGAGCGCTGGTCTCGCTCGACCCTTTTTTCGATCTTTTTCGTGCTTTTGCACTCTAGTACTTTTCCAACTCGTTTGGAAAAGATTCTAAAAGCTTGAGTTAGTTCCGATGTAGGGCTTGCACTTACGTTACAGCCAATTGTAAACAATTGTGGTAGGTATGTTAAGAAACAAAATTTACTAAAAAATTTTAATATTTTTTGAAATATTGTATACAGCATCTTTAGGAAGGTCAGAATCAAGTGTGTTCAAATCAAGTCCCTTGGTTGATATCTGAGCACCCTATGGAAGCCTGAATTTTAACTTGGGACAGTATGGGGAATATTCTTTAAAAATGTTCACCAAAACCAACAGTTAGAATCTTATATTTGGTACACAACATCCTTATGGGTGTCAGATTCAAATCTGTCCAAATCAAGTCAAGTCCCTCAGTTAATATAAGGGAGCCTAACTTTTAACTTGGTACAGTATGAGGAATATTCTTTAAAAATCTTCTCCAGAACCCCCAGACAGAATCTTTTGATATATGATACCATACTGAGAGAAGTCAGATTCATGTTTGTTAAAACCGTTTGTTAAAATCAAGTCCCTGGGTTAATATTTGCATTCCCTATTGGAGCCTGAAGTTTTACTTCGTCCACTATTAGGAATAATCATTAAAAATCTGCTTTAGATCCAATAGTCAGAATCCAGACAGGGGTGTGTGGCAGGGGGCATCAGATCAAATTTGATATTGATATTTGGGCTCCCTGTTTTTCATTACTGGAATTCTGGGAATTATTTGTGTGGTAGCATCTTTTATCAGATAAAATCATATAACTTGGACAACAGAGTTATGAATAATTACATGACTTTATTCCTCTGTAGTGTTAACTAGCAATAGACGCTAATTAAATCCTTCTTTAACTGGTTGGGTGCGGGAAGCCTGATTTCGGGCTCTACGGTAAAGTGCGGGAAGCTTGTTTTTGGGCTTTGCGTTGTGGACCTTGTTGTGCTCAGTCAAAAAGTTGTAAATAATATGGTACAAGTGTTTAATGGGGTTTTCAAGTGATTTTGTGTTGATTGCTCACGGATTGGTAAATTATTTATGCAAAAGATTGTGTGTGGTTGAAAAATAAGGGCAAAGTTTAATATATTAATTTATGCGTGACGAAACGGAGCTATTTTGTCTTACTCGTGTGCGTTCACTTCGAATGGAAATTGGACATTGTATTCAATAAAATCGACAACACACATGTATAATTGTATCATTTCTTGTACACTATATGCGATAAAATGTTTCTGCTGTTATGAAAAAGTAATTAAATTGAAGTTTGCATGTAAAAAATAGGTTTAATTCAACCTTACCGGAAAACCGCAAAACACGTGTTCTGAAAATATGTTAATTCACATTCGCTTCACACTTGATCGAATGGTATATTTTTTCCAACCTGCCGACCCCTCTGACTGGTTTTACATGAAACTAGATGAAGTGATTGTGCCCGCACAATACACAGGATTTTCCTCCTATTTTTCGTCTCAAAATTGAGAAGAACGCAGAAAAATGGATTTTTGATGAGCCTATTAACATATTGACAGTAGACGATATAATGTCAAGATTTTTTTTTACAGAAACCCTGTTGTTTGATGTAAATCACTGGGGTCTTCTCGTTTGACAGCAGCTATTGTTCAGGAGAGAAGTGTGATAGCTACCATGATATTTGGAAGGTTGTTGTCGGGTTTCGGGATTAGTACAGAGAAATTTGCAGAGGGGGTAATGTCCAGAGGGTCATAGACTCCTAGTAAGGACAAAGTCTACCCGAGAATATTTTGCAAAGTTCAGTACTCTTAAGATTCAATCTGAGCAGTTGTAGCATGTGCTGCCCTATATTGGAGAGCATTTGTGGGGGCTCTAAGTTGTACGAAATTGCACTGGGTCAATTTTTATTTATTTTTTTTTTGGGGGGGGTGGGGGGGGGTGGGGGCATTTAGGGGACTTGCCCACCCCCTATCCCCCCACCCCTTAATTCCGTGGCTAAACTACTGAATCAAAACAGCAGCAATGTCGGCAGGATCTCTATGCAGTCTGCCAGCTCCCAGAGGTCGCATCTAATGAAATTCTGTACTGACCGCCAAGGAACCATACATTGGAACAACCATAGACATTTCAAACTGCACGTTATTACTATGTCGACCTCATTAAATGTCAACGAGTGGACGACATTTGGCAGTAAATCCATGTCACTTGTAATTCCCATTCAGAAGTATAATCCCAGGCCTTCGTGGTGCTGTATTACTTTTGGCTTCCATGTCAGAATGTTAGGAAGCAAATGGGTTTTTGCAGGTAGGTAACTGTCCGGATATTTCCTGTAATCAAAGTTTCAATGATTTTTCACTCAAAACGTAAAATGACACTGAACGCCTACCCTGTATAATCTAAAAGCGCATATTTTTCTGAATATAACTGTTCTCTGTCATAAATGCATGTATTTAGATCCGAGTGCCAGCATGTCTCAATGTGACAGAGACAAATTGTCATTAAGCCGTGTTGAGCAGTGCAGAGGCTTCTAACCACGTGAAGTGAATGACAGTGCGTTTTTGAAACAGATGGCTTTGGCAAGAGAATGGTGATGAGTACTCTCCCTTGATGTGCTGAGCTTTGTTTTCAGCATCGGATTCCAAGTTTCCTTTCTTGCTTTCACAATTCCGTTTTTTGAAACGTTTTGTTTTTGAAATAACAGCATATCAAAATATTTCTTTATTGAGTAAAAATTCTTCCAATATATTTACCACTATGTATTGTTCTTTGGGGGGGGGGGGGGGGGGGGGGGGAGGGGGAGGGGGTCACCAAATTTCTTGCCGGTACCCAAGGTAAACTATTTGATATTTGTGGGACATCACTATTCACTGGATTGGCAAAGCTCAACTAACTTCGTGTCAACTCAAGAAAGTCGCCCGCTTTTAATGAATTAAGGTGGAACAAAAATGGTCCACCTGGACCCATTTTAGGCGGAACATTATGGCCCTCCTGCCACTCTGACAATGACAAACATGGATTTGTATGA
Source organism: Pictodentalium vernedei (assembly GCA_031216915.1). Classification (NCBI taxonomy): domain Eukaryota; kingdom Metazoa; phylum Mollusca; class Scaphopoda; order Dentaliida; family Dentaliidae; genus Pictodentalium; species Pictodentalium vernedei. Next base: position 234,129,857 of record CM062290.1, on the reverse strand, counting down.
CCACAACATGTGTAGGCCTAAAATCAAGATTACCCAATCATGTATTCTGTTGTCACTTTAGGGGAATTCCACCAGACATTGGTCATATTTCCCCAACCCTTCCTGTTGCTTCTTATCTACATGTACGTCGCAGGGTAGATGAATAATTCTCAGTTATTTATCTATGCCGTGAGCTCTTATGGTGAAAGCCTGAAATTGAAACGCGGGTACCAGAAGGCAACTTCCCCGGCCCGAAGTCAGCATTATTTAAAAATTCCACATGGGTGTGGGGAGAGGGGGGGGAGGGGACAATTCTGTACCTAAGGCTAATTCGAACTTGGACCCAAAGTCCGTAATATATTGGGCATACCCAAAATGCACAGCCCCACTGAGGTGAGGGAGGGTATTGGAGGGGGTCCCCCCTTCCCGATTTTTTTTAATAAGAGTCTCTGATAACTATTCTAGAGCCTCATAATGCCTCATTTGAGGTTTGTCATGGCTCTGCGTTTAGTCAATGGTTAACACAATAGGCCTGCTTTTTAAGCGAACGATCTTTTGGTTCGCCTGGAGGTCGCCCGAATTGAAAAATATGCGAACGAAAAATGGGTTGCTTCGAAATCCCCGACGGTTCGTGCAAAGTTTTTGATGGTTCGCGTAAATATTGTTTGTAACGATGAGCCGTACACGTGTGAGAATTGTTCCAAATCGCTTCGTGGATTGCCGCAAAAATTTGATACAGTCCGATTCGGTAATGGCAGCCAGGCTAATTAGGGATGTGTCGCTATGTAATGTCTACACAGTTAGTAACAATCTGGCAATACCGTCGGAATTGCCACCGTCATCAAATTCATTGAGGAAGGGGGAGGGGATGAGTAGCTGGAGTCATATTCCCATAAAAAATAACAGACTCTCAGTGTTCTACTTTCGATTTCAGTTTAGGATACAAAATACCATGTAACATTATGAACAACGTTCACTGAAATTGAGGTCGCCGGGTGCAAAATGATCAAGGTTTTTCAGACGTGTTTCCTGGCTTGGACGCCAGAGTCTGTAGAGTCTAATCTAATGCGTGTTTGCCTTGGGTGGGGGTTGGGCAGTCGCGTCGGATAGTTTTACTGGTGGAGGAAGAGCCTCAACATCCAAATTCTGAATAACGGCCACTTTAACCCGCCTCGTAGTACAGTTTTGTCAGGTCAAAGTGGTGATCTAAAAAAAAAAGTTTGTTTTTTGATCAAAAATTTTCAGTCCAAACCGGACCAAAAAATTTCCAGGTAAAAAAAAAATTGTTTTCGTCTCAAAATTGAACAAAACACATAAAAAAACAGAAACAAAAATTTCCGAATTTTGGTCTAAAAGTCCGAACCGGTGTGGTAGTTCTCCAGCCATCAGAAGCCAAGTGAAATAAAACCCTATTCCCATTTGGTGAGGAAAGGTTTAAAGATACCGTGAATGTTGCCATTTCAATCACGGAAGCCTTATACGATTCAAGAATGCCCAGTATTCTCATGCCGAAAATAGGGTGTACGGACCGTTGAGAGGCCGAGAGTGTATTTTGGCGACCGCTCGAAGGCAAACTCAACAAAATTGTACTTCCAAACTACGGGGAATCTTTTTACCTGTATACGGGCTACACATTCTCAATCACCACCGCTTTTAACCCACTCCGGTAGTACAGTATAATTAAGTCAAAGTACCAGTCTGAAGACCGATTTTTCGTTTTTTGGTGTAGTGCAAAAAAAAATAATTTTTTTTTCGTCTCAAAAGTGAACAAAACACATAAAAAACAAAAACAAAAATTTCCGGATTTTGGTCGAAAAGTCCGAACCGGAGTGGTAGTTCTCCAGCCATCAGAAGCCAAGTGAAATAAAACCTTATTCCCATGGAGTGGGGAAAGGTTTAAACAGACCGTGAATGATACCATATGAATCACGAAATCCTTATACGAGTCAAGAACGCCGAGTATTCGCATGCCAAAAAGAGGGTGTACGGACCGTTGAGAGGCCGAGAGTGTACTTTTGGCAACCGCCTGAAGGCAAACGCAACAAAATTGTGCTTCCAAACTATGGGGAATCTTTTTACCTATATATGCGCTACACATTCGCAATCACCTCCGCTTTTTACCCTCTCCGGTAGTACAGTATAATTAGATCAAAGTACCAGTCTGAAGACCAATTTTCGTTTCTTGGTGGTGGTGTGTAAAAAAAAAAAAATTTTTTTTTTCTTCTCAAAATTGAACAAAACACATAAAAAACAAAAACAAAAATTTCCGAATTTTGGTCGAAAATTTCGAAAGTCAGAACCGGACCGAAAATTTTCAGTGCAAAAAATTTTTTTTTTTTTTCGTCTCAAAATTGAACAAAACACAAAAAACGAAGAAAAAAAAATTTCGATATTTTGGCCGCCATTTTGGATTAACGAAAAATCGAAACGAAATTCTTTCGATTTTTTTTTATAAAGGGGTATTATTTCCTTCAATTTGGAACCCTTTTAGAGGGCTCTTTATATTTAAATCTCGATATTTCAATCCAAAATGGACGATTTTTGAGATAACTTTCCGTTTTGTGAACAATTTTAGAAGAAAACATAAAAAATGGAAAAAAATACCGATTATATTTGTTTTAGACAAGAGTAATTCTGACAAGTCTGTCAAAAAATTAAGTCGATAGCTTTTTTCTTTCATGAGATATTGGCCTACGAAGCTTTGGGCGTTTTTGCCCACCAAGAAACATTTTCCCTCAAATACTGATGGTTTTATTTATTAGAACTCATGGCTGTCATTGATCGTGCAAAGTTTGAAAAAAATCTTAAAGACCGTTTTCGAGAAAACTCTTTCCCCGATGTGTTGGAAAGAATAATAATCTTGGCAATAACAAATAGATTTTCCTTTCAGGAAAATCCAAATAAATTCAGAATATTTTGCTTTATAGTTATGCCCGACCTTTGGTAAACGATGGGGTATTTGGAAACGTTTTCATCGCAAATTCGAGTCCCTTGCTTCGAGCACTTATTTACAAATTTTTAGCTTAACTTGACATAGTCAAGATAAGCTATTGCCATCACGCGTGCGGAAGTCTGTTAGTCTGTGAGTCTGTGACGTCTGTTCACATTTTCCTTTAGCACGGGCTACACCCAGCAGTTCTTCTCTGATCGTCACGAAATTTCATATGCAGGTTTGGGGTCATGTCTAGATGAGAACGTCCTCTTTTGGTCACGATCGGGCAACCGGTATGGCTGCCCGAACTCAAAACCCGAAAACCATTAGCATAGTCTACAGGTCGTATTTATGAAGGGATTTCATTGTAACTTGGTAGGATGCCTCTGTATAATGCCTAGATGAGAACATCCCCTTTTGGGCAGGATCTATCAACCGTGATGGCTGCCCAAGCCCGAAACCCAAAAACTTTTAGCACAGTCTGCAGGTCATGTTTAATGTGGAGGGATTTCATTGTAACTTGGTAGGATGACTCCTTATGATGTCTAGATGAGAATTTCCCCATTTGGGCATGATCTGCCAACCGTGACGGCTGCCCGAGCCCAAAACCCGAAAACCTTTACCACAGTCTACAGGTAATATTTATTGAGGAATTTCATTGTAACTTGGTGGGTTGACTTCATACAATGTCTAGATGAGAAAGTCACCTTTTGGGCATGATTGGGCAACTGTGACGGCTACAGGTGCCCAAAGCCCAAAAACCTTTTGCACTGTCTACAGGTCATATTTATGAAGGGATTTCATTGTAACTTGGCAGGATGACTCCAAATAATGTCTAGATGAGAACGTCCCATTTTGATCGCGATCATGCAGCCTTGATGGGTGCCCGAGCCCAAAAACCTTTAGCATTGGCAAAAGGTTATATGTATAGAATGATTTCATTGTAACCTGTTAGGTTGACTCCATATAATGCCTAGATGATGACATCCCCTTTTGGTCGTGATTGGTCAGCTGTGATGGCTACAGGTGCTCGAAGCCCAAAAACCTTGAGTACAGTCTACAGGTCATAATTATGAAGGGATTTCATTGTAGCTTGGTAGGATGACTCCAAATAGTGTCCAGATGAGAATGTCCCCTTTTGGTTGCGATCATTCAACCATGATGGCTGCCAGAGCCCAAAGCCCAAAAACCTTTAGCACAGTCTACAGGTCATATTTATTAAGAGATTTCATTGTAATTTGGTAGATTGACTTCATATAATGTCTAGATAAGAACGTCCCCTTTGGATGCAATTGGGAAACTGACGGCTACAGGGGCCCGAAGCCCGAAAACCTTTAGCACAGTCTATAGGCCATATTTATGAGGGGATTTTAATGTAACTTGATAGGATGACTCGTTTTGGAATAATTTCACTGTAACTTGGTAACTTTTGTTGATATACGTTAACTGTGAGGGCCACATACATTAACTGTGAGGTCATATTAACCCACCCCTCAGCTCTTTAGTACAGTGTACACCTCATATTATTTTTATCATAAACATAGCACACAGGGAACAGAAATGAATGTATTCCCAATTATCACAATTCTTGTCTTATTTCATAATCCTTTCATAAACATTGAACATTATCCTTTTCATCAAACACAACACACAAGCTACAGTGTCATTGACACCTTCATTTGTTATTGTCATGTGACACTTTGCGAGTAACAAAATGGCGAATGAAAATCTTTGTGATTTCGATTCAGACAACTCAATATTTCAGTCTGATGATGAGTGTGACGATTTGTGCGATGGTTATTTTGACCAGTCATGTCAAAAAACCCTCTCTGATTCTGAAAGTGATGACGAATGCTTCTCGGCCAGTGAGAAATTGAATTTTTAAAATGATAAATGGGAGCCGGTAACTTGTTTGGCAGACGATTCAGGTCATGACTGTTTCAACTTTCTGCCCACTACAGTTAGCTGCAAGCACATATCAACCCTTGTGACTTTATACTTCTTTTATTTGTGTTGCAGTTTTTAGAAGAAATAGTTAATTCCACAAATAAATATGGTGAAATGAAAAAAAGATCTGAAATTTAAAGATACTGATATGCCCTGATCCCGATTTCACAGATGGTACGACATGACTGTTGATGAGATTAAAGCCTTTCTGGGTCTTATTTTGAACATGGGACTAATTCAAAAAGCTAATATACGAGAATACTGGAGCACTGATCCCACACAAGCCATACCCTTCTTCACGTCTATTTTCACAAGAGATTGATTTCTTCTTCTGTCTGTGTTTTATGTTCCTGAACTTTCAACAGATCTTCCAGGCCGCATGCAAAAAGTAATGTATTTTATCAACCACTTCAACACACAATTTCAAAAGTACTACTGTCCAAACCGTGAACTTGTAATTGACGAATCGCTCATTGGTTTCCAAGGTTGTGCGGCTGAGATTCAGTACATGCCCAACAAGCACCACCACAGATTTGGAATAAAACTTCGGAACTTTGGTGCGAAAGTTCAACTGGCTACACTCTGGCATCAAGCCCATACCCTGGTAAAAGAGATCAAACTGAACATGGTCTAACATTTGATGTTTGTAAAAAACTCATCTCACCTTATCTCCTAAAAGGCTACCATTTGTTTGTGGACAATTATTTTACTGGTGTCCCACTTGCGGAATATTTGTTCTCAGTTAAAACATACTTGACTGGAACTCTTAGGTCTAGCGGAAGGGGTGTACCAGAAAGCCTCAAAGTTCAGCAAGAGAAAGGAAAAGTAAAGGCAGCTCGAAAAGGGCCTATCTTGATTGCTAATTATCACGACAGGAAACCTGTATTTATTTTATCAACTAAGGAAACTGCGACACCTGTTGAGTACATTTCGAACTGTGGTCGCATCCACAAAGGTGTGCCGTCAGTGATCGTTCAGTACAATAAATACATGGGAGGGGTGGACTTGGTCAATATGAGAGCATACATGTTTCTCGACGAAAGAAGAACTTTGAAATGGAATTGAAAAGTATTCTTTTTCATGTTTGGTAGACTTGCCCTGAACGCCTACATATTATACCAACACGCAGGCACAACATGCAATGCGTATAAAATTTATCAGGCCCAGAAACCAAAGTCAGTAAAAATACTTGACTGTAGACATTTTTTAGTTGAGTGCGTAAAGGGACTAGTAGGGAATTTCAAAATGGAGAGAAGGCCTACTGGAAAACCCATGGCCACAACAGAAAGTCGCCTTTTGAATCCGGCAGAACAGATGAACGCGAATAAAATATCTGATGGAAAAAGACGTAACTGCACTGCTTGCACAAATTTAAAGACTGGCAAACGACAAAAGAACACGCTACGAATGCATGCTCTGTGGTGTTGCATTGCATCCAGGAGACTGTTGGGAGTCGTATCACACCAAAAAATGTTTCAAATAATTCTCCATTCAAAATTCAAAAACAGTTTACATTTCAATTGTTAATTTTTCACCTGGATGACTAGTTGAGAATCTATCCAATGATTGGAGTTTTTTGTTGCAGCTTTTAATTGTTGATAATGTTGTTGTTGTTGTTGAAGAAAATGGAATAAGAGACAGCAGATTAATTTGAAAATTTTTTTTTGAATGTAAGGCACCATTCTCTTTCAGTGATATGAAAAAAAACCCCTTAGGCCATCCCAAGAAGATCTTCTGTTTCTCAGGCCAATGCAAGCGTTTTTTTTTGTTTTGTTTGTTTTTCTTTATAACCCTACAAGAGGTGGAGATTTTTGTGAGTGTTTGCTACATTTCACAGTGTATATACAGTGGAACCTCTTTTGGGCGACCTCTCTCTTGGGCGACCACCTGCCTTGAATGACTGGATTCCCAATGCACCGATCGGTTTTGCTCCAAATTGACCCTCCTGCTATACGACTGGCTTGTTCTGAACAGGCCACCTAAAAACGAGTGTTTTGAATGAGGATGTGATAATTGAAATGAAAAAAAATAATAATAATTACAACCCAGATATTTGGAAAGTAATTGATAATATGACTAGGTGTATGACAAGAAGTCCTGCTGGTGTTATTGTACAAGGTGCTTGGTGCTAGAATGGTTCCTTGGAGTACTTCTATGGTGGTTTGCATTGTGTGCATTGTGTGCAGAACAACACAAGTGTTTTAGTACATCCCCCTCCCTCTCAAGTTTTCATAGGTATTTAGCCAGTTGCCACCCCCCACCCTCCAACCCCCCCCCCCCCCCACCACCACCACCACCACACCCCCCTGCTCTTTCCATCGTGTGGTCATTAGCTCGTTCCCTTATAACATGGGTTTGGCAACAAGAGCTGTCTCTCAAGACAAATTCCACTGTATTATGACTTTGCAGTTGTTTCTAGACAAGTCTAGACTTGCCTAGGAACAGTTGCCAAGGTACTTGGATTAACTTTAGAAATGTATTTGACATAAACTAGTTATTTATTACTTCTTTCATCTTTGCATTGGTAATAAAAATGACAATGCGGGATGGGGGGGGGGGGGGGCCTGAGAAACAGATATTTTCTTATTTGGCCTAACATACCTGTATTACCTGTTGCTTGATCACATCCAAACAAACTTAGTTCTGTTGACATATTTCCATTTTATGCGAAAGATTTTGGTGGTAAAAATCAAACTTCAGACTTAAAAAATTGGTCATTAACATTTTGAATTTCAAATCTATTTTCAAATTGATATTTAACTTCAAAGCTTCAATATGTACCTGACATTCTCTGTCACCAGTCAAACTGTGTCCTGTCTGCTTTACAAGGAGGGGCAGTAGCTGAGAGTTTTCTTTGTTTTGGTGGGGCTGATGGGTTGGGTAAAGAAAATCATATTGAAAGACAACACAACAAAATATAATTCCCAGTTGATTTGTTTATTTCATTAAATACCTGAAATAATGAAAAAAGGGGTTTAATTTTTAGCTGAACTTGACAAAGTTAAGATAAGCTATTGCCATCACGTGTGCGGAAGTCTGTTAGTCTGTGAGTGTGTTAGTCTGTGAGTCTGTTGACATTTTCCTTTAGCACGGGCTACACCCTGCAGTTCTTGTCTGATCGTCACAAAATTTCATATGCAGGTTTCGGGTCATGTCTAGCTGAGAACGTCCCCTTTAAGTCGCGATTGGTCAAACGGTATGGCTGCCCGAGCCCAAAACCCCAAAAACGTTATCACAGTCTACAGGTTGTATTTATGAAGGGATTTCATTGTAACTTGGCAGGATTCCTCTGTATAATGCCTAGATGATAACGTCCCCTTTTGGGCATGATTCGTCAACCATGATGGCTGTCCAAGCCCGAAACCCAAAAACTTTTAGCACAGGCTGGTCATGTTTAATATGGAGGGATTTCATTGTAACTTGGTAGGATGACACCTTATGATGTCTAGATGAGAATTTCCCCATTTGGGCATGATCTGCCAACCGTGACGACTGCCCAAACCCAAAACCCAAAAACCTTTAGCACAGTCTACAGGTCATATTTATTGAGGAATTTCATTGTAACTTGGTGGGTTGACTTTATATAATGTCTAGATGAGAAAGTCCCCTTTTGGACTTGATTGGGCAACTGTGACTGCTACAGGGGCCCGAAGCCCGAAAACCTTTAGCACAGTCTACAGGTCATATTTATGAAGGGCTTTCATTATAACTTGGTAGGATGACTCCAAATAATGTCTAGATGAGAATGTCCCATTTTGATCGCGATCATTCAGCCTTGATGGGTGCCCGAGCCCAATAACCTTTAGCATAGGCAAAAGGTCATATTTATGGAAGGATTTCATTGTAACCTGTTAGGTTGACTCCATAAAATGCCTAGATGATGACATCCCCTTTTGGTCGCGATTGGTCAACTGTGATGGCTACAGGTGCCCGAAGCCCGAAAACTTTGAGCACAGTCTACACAGGTCATATTTATGAATGGATTTCATTGTAACTTCATAGGATCACTCCAGATGATGCCCAGATGAGATTGTCCCCTTTGGTTGCGATCATTCAACCAGGAGGGCTGCCCGAGCCCGAAAACCTTTAGCACAGTCTACAGGTCATATTTATGAAGGGATTTCATTGTAACTTGGTAGGTTGACTTCATATAATGTCTAGATGAGAACGTCCCCTTTGGACGCAATTGGGAAACTACAGGGGTCCGAAGCCCGAAAACCTTTAGCACAGTCTACAGGCCAAATTTATGAAGGGATTTCAAAGTAACTTGATAGGATGACTCATTTTGGAATAATTTCACTGTAACTTGGTAACTTTCGTTGATATACGTCAACTGTGAGGGCCACATACATTAACTGTGAGGTCATATTAACCCACCCCTCGGCTCTTTAGTACAGTGTACACCTCATATTATTTTTATCAAAAACATAGCATACAGGGAACAGAAATGAACATATTCCCAATTATCACAATTCTTGTCTTATTTCATAATCCTTTCATAAACATTGAACATTATTCTTTTCATCAAATACAACACACAAGTTAAGCTACAGTGTCATGGACACTTTCATTACTTTCCTGGTATACCTGGGCAGTGAAAGTCAATAGAATAGGCATATAATTACTCATGCATACGTGTACTGATAGGATATATAAGGGTGAAATTAGGTAGGCCAAAAAAGACACTGAAAATCAAATCCCCTTTTTAGCTCAACTTGACAAAGTCAAGCTGAGCTATTGCCATCACTTCTTGTCCGTCGGCGTACGTACGTACGTCCACAATTTGCCAAATACGTACGTTCACAATTTCCTTTGGCACACCTCACAGGTCGCATTTATGATCAGATCACTTTGAAACTTGGTATGCTTGTTTGGGGTGACCTCTAGATGGGAGCTATTGATTTTCTTCAATTTCCAACAAAAAATGTTGCTGCGGCCAACGTTCTTAGAACTTAGTTTAGTCAGACCAAAATATTTCCCTTTGGCACACCCTACAGGGCACATTTATTATTGGATTGCTTTGAAACCTGGTATGCTTGTTTAGGGTGACCTCTAGATGGGAGCTATCGATATTTTTATACTGTACCAATGACCCAGACATAGCTGGTGCTAATTCTCAAAAATCTAGGGCCAAACACAAATTTTGCCCCCAATCCCCAAAATTTGCATCCAAAACTGAAAATAACATGTCGTAAATGGTCCTCCATACTTTTCCTCCGTTACGCCTGCGCAGTGTCAAGGAGGTCTCGAAATTGGCGCCAATTATCATTCTTTGTTTGGCCCTTCATCAGTTCACATCTGACTGATATTTGTGCTTGTAAATCTCAGTTTAAATGATGCCAGACACATAAATATTAGAGAAATGGTGGATCTAAAGAGGAAATAGAAGGAGGAGAGGAAAAATTAGTGGCAGGAAATAATCAGGGCTGTAACTTAAAATTTTTTTATGAAATTATGTTATGTTCCCTAATTTCAAGGCATGGGCCTGTTGTTGTCATTCTTGCTATAAAGTTACACTGCTTGATCAGTGTTTCCTCTCTCCCTTTCCTTTAGTCCCCCCTTGCTATTCTCCCATGCTTGTGGCATATTTTCTGTAATATTATTACTAAAATTTCTTGGGAGTTTTAGCTTGGTAACAGAATGAATTCTGTTTTTTCCCCATGTTTACGTCCTCACCCATGGGTGTTTAGACGTTGTGTTCTGCATCTACCATCTGGTGTTCTGCAGTTTCTTCCCTGAAAGTCTCTGTTTTGCATGAGATAGTGTTTTAATTGGTAACTGATTTCGGGCCATGTTTATCAGTGCCTGGAGTCATGTTTCCGTTTTTTATACACTTTTTGTTTACATTGACAACGGTTTCTGTTGAGAGTGATTTCTTGTCTTTGTATTAGTTTATCATAACAAGATACATTATTATTATATGTAAGTGTTGCATTAATTTTTTTGAAATATTTTAAAAAATTTTGTCCACACTTAGGCTTTTTTGGGATGCATTGGGACTCAACGTTACTTTCAGAAACTTGTGCTTTTCTGAAAAAATATTTTTTCAAAAAATTTTTTTTTTTATTTCATTTATTTTTTCTATATGTTAATGGATCATGTTATTATGTATCTTTGTTTTCAGGGGTTGGTGCGAGTACTAGGACTGTTTGTGTTCTTTTCACAATGAAAGGATATTGTTCAAATTGTAATAAGAGGAAATCTTCCTCTGACTTTCATAATCATTGTATTAATTGTAGTCAGTGTACTCGCACTAACTCCTGCTCTGTGTGTGTCAATTGGGATGACAAACATTGGAAACGTGTGTCACGGTATGTTGTAAACGGGGATAAGGCCATGCCGGTCCTTTCTCCGCAGGGTCACTCTAGTTTTTCAATCTCTTTTTCAGAGGAACAAGAACAGGGTGATGTTTCTGTGATGTCTTCCAAAAGTGTGCCTCCGTCGTCACAGTTAAATGAAGAGCTAGCGGCAAAAGTGCTCATGGAAATACGTCAATTGCCTAAGAGGTCCCTAGTAGGATTGACGGCTTTGGCGTCCGCTAGCTCACCCGGTGTAGCGACCATTCATTGAATGGCTCGGCAGCCGGGTTCGTCTGTTGCGGTCCAGGAAGGAGATTTGGGTGATGCGAGCACTATAATAACACGTGCACACCCAGTGACGACGGATCAGAGGATGGAACGGAGGAAGCCTATTTGTCCGGTTCCTAGCTCGTCCAGGTCCATCCGGGCTGCGAGCGAGAGAGGTCCCTCTGTCGTACAACAACATCTGGGACCAGATGTTGTGGTACATAACTTATCGCATTTGGAGCATACGTCCGCCACTCGGGACGCTCCGTTATATAAACAGTTCGGAGAGACTGTCAATATGGCTTCCTCATCCTCACGGCAGCGCACACGACCGCACCTTGGCTACGTGACCGCACCTTGGCTACGTGACCAGGGATTCCACGGCGACCAGGTCACGCCATCTGGTAGCCAGGGACACGAGGCCTGTAGACTCCGGATGTTCGCATAAAAGAAATATGCAGGAGTCAACATCCAGGGAACTTCCAGCGGCAAAGCAACGTAAGACCGCTACCCCACAGGCCTCAGTGACAGACGTGCTATCACAAATAGCACAACTTATCGCAGCATCCCAGCAGATGACAGAATCTCTGTCGGATCAGAAATTATCCGATGACGCTGGATCGCTGAAGCATCAGGTACGGACGACCGAGAACTTCAAATGGTCCGACAGGATGGCGAAAGGGATTCAGAGGAGCTGGAGTTTTCCCTTTCGGAACAACATAAAGCTGCCGTAGATTTTATCCGGCATTATGTTCCAGAGGTTGTTCTGTCAGACCAGAATGCTGAGATGCTGGATAGGAGACTGATAGCGTCACTGGACACAGAATTTTTTGATCGGTTTAGGGTCATCGTCCCTGAGTTTCCGACACAGTCCAATAATGTCACAAGAACATTTGAACTATTGAATGATGCTATATATAAGCTTGCTACCAAAACGAGCAAGTATGGTCTGCCTTTCATCAATTCAAGGAATAAATTTGAAACGGCAGGACAGGGCACACAGAGAGTTCCTCTGCGTCTTGACGACCAGGCTGAAGACTTAGAATTGTCTATACCGTCGTCTATGTCAATTCCAACCACGACGTTGGAAACGACAATAATGTCTAATAGAGTTAACTTAGATGCTTTATCATACGCAGATCACCTTACTAAAGCGTTATCATTACATCTTCAAGGGAAAGAATTCCAGGATATACAATCCTCCTTAAGAGTTCTTTCGAGGGCCATAGCTTATTCCACGTATAATTCCGCCCTTTCAGTGGCAAACCTGGAGTTGGTTAGACGTGACGCAGCCCTAGCTACATCCACGCGTGTGGATAGTAAGGTGAAAAACTCTCTCAGAGTCGCTCCGGTCTCCGGAGAGCTTCTCTTCGACGGCAAGCTTTCAGCAATCTATGATCAGATAACTAAGAAAGCTTCGGATTCTCTGCCATTCAAATCCGCTTCTAAAAAGTCGGATACAGCAGAAAAGAGTAAGACAGGCATTTCAGGGACAGGTACGCCCAAGGGAAGTTCCTATAGAGGTTCCTATGCGTCCTCTAGGTCTTATTCTAGAGACCGTCAAGGCAGCGACTCACGTAGGGGATGTTATACTGGCCAAGATAACCGGTCAGACGTCCCTAGGTCGACGGGGCAAGGTGCAGGTCGTGGAGGACGTAGTTTCTCCTTCCGCAAGTCTCGCAGGTCCAGGAGGTGATGGTATGAACCTCTATCGTGTTCCGGTAGACGGAAGATTGTCGAGTTTTATAAACAATGGAGCGTCAATTATGGATGACCACTGGGTTCGAGGGGTAATTTCGGAAGGAGTAAGAATATCCTTCAAACGAAAGCCTCCATTAACTCGAAGTCCAAAATGGACTCGGCTTCCATCAAATCCGCAGAAAAGAGACGCTCTTCTATCAGAAGTACAGTCTCTTCTGGAGAAGAACGCGGTAGAGGTCGTAGAAGACCAGGAAGCACCGGGTTTCTACAGCCATCTGTTTCTAGTTCCGAAACCAGACGGCTCGTTCCGTCCAGTCATAGATCTGAGTTGGATAAACAAGCTGATTGTCGCCCCGAAGTTCTATATGGAGACAATTCGATCAGTCAGAGCGAGTATTCGGGTGAACGACTATGCTACAAGCATAGATCTCAAGGATGCGTACTTTCACGTCATGGTACATCCAACATTCAGAAAGTATCTACGCTTCGCAGTCCTAGGAGTTGTATATCAGTTCCGAGCGATGTGCTTCGGTTTGAACCAAGCGCCATGGGCTTTCACTCGAATAATGAACTCGGTAATGATGCATTTCCGAGCTCATTCGTCTGCGGTAACGTCGGCCTACCTGGACGACATTCTTCAGAGGTACGGCAACGAGTTAACGCTTCAGAACGATGTGCAGAATCTGCTTTTATTACTCCGACGTCTCGGTTTTATAATAAACGAGGAGAAGTCGGATCTGGTGCCGGCCAAGTCATTCACCCACTTGGGAATGAGCTTCGAGACGCACAACAATCTCGTTCGTCTGCCGTTAACCAGAGCGAAATTAATCAGTTGTTACGCTCGCTATTGTCTTCACTCAGACAAAGTCACAGCGAGAGAATTCATGAGACTCATAGGTCTGTGCGGAGCCGCTGCGGGTCTCTTTCCGATGGGGCGGTTACGCACTTGTCCTCTCCAAATTTTCTTGACTCAGAATTGGAGAGTAAAGATTCATTCGCTCGATATAGACATTCTCTTGTCAAATCAAGTGAAACAAGAGATTCAGACTTGGGCAAACATTCAGTGGTTGACTCAGGGAGTTCCACTGCAGTTGCCAGATCCGAGTTTTACTATTATGACGGATGCCAGTCAAACAGGTTGGGGTGCAACATTGATCCCAACGGATTCGAAGTGCCAGGGTCTTTGGGATCCGCAGTTTTCTAGGCAAGCACATAAACATCAAAGAAATGATGTCAATTTATCTTGCACTATGTCATTGGATGAACTTTATTCAGAAAGCACATGTCCAAATCCTGTCTGACAATATGACAGTAGTAGCATATATTCGGAACCAGGGAGGCACTCATTCCATTCCGTTATTCAGTTTAACAGAAAGAATCCTTCTGTTTGTACTAGAACACCAAGTTCTACTTTCGGTCCGTCATATTCCGGGTCGTCTGAATGTATTAGCAGACTCCCTTTCACGGAAGCTTGTTGCCGTCAGAATGGACTCTCAACAAACAGGTATTCAATCAGATTTGCTACCAATGGGAGCGGCCAATGATAGACTTATTTGCAACACAGCTTGACAATCAGTTGCAGACGAATGTGTCTCCATGTCCGGATCCTCGAGCATAGGCAGTAGACGCTCTATCGATCTTGTGGGACGGAATGATAGGATATGCGTATCCTCCAGCGCCGTTGATTCAGCAGATATTGCTAAAGATAAAACAATCTCAATGCAAAATTCTGTTGATAGCATCTCTGTCTCCACAGAGACCGTGGATAAATCTACTCAGGTGTCTGCTGTGGGACATACCGCGGAAGCTTCCTCCACGAGAGGATCTTCTTTCGCAGGGGAAATCGCGTCAACTACATCACAACCCGCAAGGTCTCAACCTTCACGTATTTCCGTTGTGCGGTCCTTCTTGCACGGCAAGCATTTTACAGGACGAGCAGTGGACGCAATTTCTAAACTATGCGGCTAAGTGGAAGGTCTTTTGTCGTTGGTGTAGGGATCATTCTGTTGATATTTTTGATCCCTTCATTCCAGGCATTGCAAACTTTCTAGTATACTTGTTTGATGAGATCAAACTTCAGCCTGTTACTATTAAAGGTTATAGGTCTATGTTATCTGATACCTATGCACACCATGATAGTTTACAAATTGGATCTAATGTCTCTTTATCTAAATTAGTTAGAAACTTCTCGATAAATAGACCTAGAACCCTTAGATTAATTCCTAAATGGAATTTAGCTTGGGTTCTTCTTAAACTAAAAAACCATTTGAGCCTCTTGAGACAGTGGACTTCAAATTCTTCTCTTATAAGACAGCATTTCTCTTAGCTTTCTCTTCTGCTAGAAGAGTCAGTGAGCTTCATGCACTATCTGTGGACGATTCTCACTATCGTAGTGTCGGGAACACTATTACCTTTACTACTAATGTTGGATTTTTGGCTAAGAATCAGGCTCCTAATAAATATCCGGAACCTATTGTTATTAAGGCCCTTCCGTCTTCAGACGGGCATAGGCCTTTACTCTGTCCGGTTAGAGCTTTACGTATTTATAAACGAAGATCTCAGTTTATCAGAAAGGGACGAAAACGCTTCTTTCTGTCTCTGATGCCTAATAGAAAGGACATTATGGTCCATTCTATTGCTAGATGGATTCAATTAACTATCCGTACTGTTTATGATAATCTATCTTCAACTCAGCAGTCTGTGCTTATGATTTCGGCTCATGAAGTAAGAGCTCTTTCTACATCTTGGGCTTACGCAAATAGTGTTGCTAATACAGATTTAATGAAGGCTGCATATTGGTCTCAGCCATCCACATTCACGAATTTTTATCTCAGAAATATTGAGTCCATTTCTGGTGACCTGCATTGTTTAGGTCCGTTATCTGTTGCTCAGAATGTCGTCCACTAAACAGTTGCAACTATAGTTGTGCAGGCTTTCTGTTCCGGCAGTGACTCTGTCCTGCTGCCCTTTTCGCTCTGGGCTATTTGACCCAGGGCAACGGGAAGGGGGGGGGGGGGGAGGGTGTTCCCTTAGGTCACCTGCTTTATAGTGAAAAGCAAGGGGATACCTCCTCCGGAGTCAGTAATTCTGAGTCGGTACCGGGATGGTTTTAAAGTGTAAAGCTAATGTTTAAATTCATTCATGTCATATTTTTAAAGTGTAGCTCGGTGTGAAGCATTTGTATATGTCACGTGTCAAACGGGCGTTAATATACAATCCTCAGACACTTTTAATGAGTATAAAGAGTCTCAATTCTCTGGACTTAACTTTATTTATTGGCTTACTTTAAAAATAATTAGGATAAAGGGATAAAGGGTTATACTGGATGTTAATAGAGAACATGGATGTTATTATGCTCAATTATGAAAGGTGTTGTGTCTTTCTAATTTGTCATAAATAAGAAAGATACATGTAAAGCCTAATCCTCCTTTACTCCTCGAGGGGATAACTCTGTTATATATAGTTGAGCTTATTGGATTTTCCTCTATGTCCTCGGCCCTCCAGCCTTTTTTCTATTCAGCTATGTCTGGGTCATTGGTACAGTATAAAAATGTTAAAAAATTTATAGTAATTTATATATTTTTTATACTTACCAATGACCCAGACGGGGTTGGCCCTCCCAGGAGTTGGGAACACGTACCTCCCCGCTGAGTACATAGCGCTGACCAGGCACTGCTTGTAAGAATGATAATTGGCGCCAATTTCGAGACCTCCTTGACACTGCGCATGCGCAGTGGAGGAAAAGTATGGAGGACCATTTAGCCATTTAGGACATGTTATTTTTGGTTTTGGATTCAAATTTTGGGGATTGGGGGGCAAAATTTGTGTTTGGCCCTAGATTTTTGAGAATTAGCACCAGCTGTGTCTGGGTCATTGGTAAGTATAAAAAATATATAAATTACTATAAATTTTTTAACTTTCTTCATTTTCCGTCAAAAAATGCCACGGCCAACGTTCTTAGAACTCAGTTTAGTCAGACCACAATATTTCCCTTTGGCACACCCTTCAGTGCACATTTATGATTGGATTGATTTGAAACCTGGTATGCTTATTTGGAGTGACCTTTAGATGGGAGCTATCGATTTTTAGCCCGACAGTTTACAGTAAGGGGTATAGTAATGACTTTTGTCCGTCCGTCCATCCGTCTGTCTGTCCGTCTGTCCGTCTGTTAACATTTTGAGTTTTTGGTTAAAGTTTGTGGTTAAAGTTTTTTACTGAAGGTTGAAGTGGGGTTTTTTTTGTTTTTTTTTTTGTTTTTTTCTTATTCCTGTTTAGTTGACATTTGGAGTTTTGGTTAAAGTTTGTGGTTAAAGTTTTTTGTTCAGCCTTCAAGTACAGACTATACCCAGTATTTCTTGTCTGATCATCACGAAATTTCATACGCAGGTTTTAGGTCATGTCTACATGAGAATGTCCCCTTTTGGTCGTAATCGATCAACCGGTATGGCTGCCCGAGCCCAAAACCCGAAAACCATTAGCACAGTCTACAGGTTGTATTTATGAAGGGATTTCATTGCAACTTCATAGAATGCCTTTGTATAATGCCTAGATGACAACGTCCCCGTGTGGGCATGATCTGTCAACCGTGATGGCTGCCCAAGCCCGAAACCCCAAAACTATTAGCACAGGCTGCAGGTCATGTTTAATATGGACGGATTTCATTGTAACTTGATACGATGACTCCAAATGAGTCTACATGAGAATTTCCCCATTTGGGCGTGATCTATCAACCATCACGACTGCCCGAGCCCAAAACCCGAAAACTTTTAGCACAGTCTACAGGTCATATTTATGGAGGGATTTCATTGTAACTTCATAGGTTGACTTCATATAATTTCTACATGAGAAAGTCACCTTTTGGACGTGATTGGGCAACTGTGACGGCTACAGGTACCCGAAGCCCGAAAACCTTCAGCACAGTCTACAGGTCATGTTTATAAAGGGATTTCATTGTAACTTTGTAGGATCAATCCACATGATGCCCAGATGAGAATGTCCCCTTTTGGTTGCGTTCATTCATTCTCCATGATGGCTGCCCGAGCCCAAAGCTTGAAAACCTTTAGCACAGTCTACACGTCATATTTATGGAGGGATTTCGTTATAACTTGATAGGTTGAAGTTGACTTCATATAATGTCTAGATGAGAACGTCCCCTTTTGGGCAACTGTGACGGCAACAGGGGCCCGAAGCCCGAAAACCTTTAGCACAGTCTACAGGTCATATTTATGGAAGGATTTCATTGTAACTTGATAGGTTGACTCCAAGTTTGTGGTTAAAAACCCACACAAACACCATCACCCCCTACCCCCCCCCCCCCCCCCATTAGGTTTTTTTTCTCTTGTTTTCTCCAATATGCTTTTGAACTATTTACAGTCACTACATGTGGAACCTTTTTTTAAACTCCCTCCCCCCCCATACCCCCCCCCCCCCCCCCCCTTCCCCCCTGCCAGGGGCCAATTAGGCACTTTTTTTTTCTTTTGTCAAAAATGCTTGTTTACAGTTTTGGTTAAAAACTCAAACACCACAGCCCCGCTCCTCCTCCCCCCCCCCCCCCTCCCCCCCCCCCCCCCCCCCCCCAATTAGGCATTTTTTTTTTTTTTTATTTCCTCCAATATGCATTTTGAACTATTTACAGTCATTACATGCAGAACCCTTTTTTGCCTTTTGTCAAAAATGCTTTTTTACAGTTTTGGTTAATTTCTGTCAGGATTTTTAACCACAAACTTTATCACACCCCCCTCCCCCCATTAGGCATTTTTTCTTTCTTTTTCGAATATATATTTTGAACTATTTACAGTCACTACATGCGGAACCTTTTTTTAAACTCCCCCTCCCCCCCCCCCCCCCCAAATTAGGCACTTTTTTTTCTTTCGTCAAAAATGCTTTTTTACAGTTTTCGTTAATGTTTGTGGTTAAAAACCCAGACAAACACCATCACCCACCCCCCACCCCTCCCCCCCCCCCACCCCCATGGTGCCCGTTAGGTATTTTTTTTTTCTCTGCCCAAAATGCATTCTGAAGGATTTAGACTGACCACATGTGAAAAAAAAAAATGGACTCCCCAAACACACCCCCACTCTCCCCCACCCCTCATCCCCACCCCACCTCCTCCTCACCCAGGGCCATTCATACAATATTTTTTCTTTGGTACAAAATGCATTTTTAGCCTGACTGTATATAGTCAGGGCTATAGTCATGACTTTCGTCCGTCCATCTGTTGCTCCATCCATCTGTCTGTAAACAATTGGTTTCCGACTGATAACTCCAGTTTGGATTATTTGATTTCAACCAAAGTTGTTATGTGTATTTTCCAGCTAGTAATACAGGCCAGGTTTCAATATAGGTTCCACAACTGCCACACACACACACACACACACACACACACACACCACACACACAAACACAAATTGTCACTTAGGCAATTATTCCCAAAATGCATTTTGAAGGATTGGGAGTTATTAAATTCAAAAAAGAAAATTGACTCATATAGCCCAACATTGCTTTATGTACTGCATCTTTATTCCTTTACCTTACACAAGTTGAAGCCAACAGTTCAAATTATTTTTCTGAAACCTCAGATTTTTTCATTTTTTATTTACTTTTGACCATGGCTTATTACTCCTTATTGGAACAAGCTCATCAAGTTTGTTCCATTAGTAGGTCATGAGGTATGTTTTGAAGGAGAGAAATGAAAAAATAAAATTTGAATAGCAAATTTTGTATATCACGAGTGGAGATATGGCAGATTCGTTAGGTAAACAGTTAACAAAAAATGGCTCCGACTATTTTGCGTCTAAGCATTGCCATTCCTGGGACAGTCGGGCCGTATGCGTGACATCACTCTAGTTTTCCATTTCCGTCAAAAAATGTTGCCACAGCCAACGTTCTTAGAACTTAGTTTAGTCAGTCCTCAATATTTCCCTTTGGCACACCCTACAGGGCACATTTATGATCAGATTGCTTTGAAACCTGGTATGCTTGTTTGGGGAGACCTCTAGATGGGAGCTATCGATTTTCTTCAATTTCCGTCGAAAAATGTTGCCGCTGCCAACGTTTTTAGAACTTAGTTTTGTCAGAAGACCTCAATATTTCCCTTTGGCACACCCTACAGGGCACATTTATGATCGGATTGCTTTGAAACCTGGCATGCTTGTTTGGGGGGAGCTATCGATTTTCTTCCATTTCCGTCAAAAAATGTTGCCACTGCCAAAGTTCTTAGAACTTAGTTTAGTCAGACCTCAATATTTCCCTTTGGCGCACCCTACAGGGCACATTTCTGATCAGATTGCTTTGAAACCGGTCATGCTTATTTGTGGAGACCTCTAGATGGGAGCTATCGATTTTCTTCCATTTCCATCAAAAAATGTTGCTGCGGCCAACGTTCTTAGAACTTAGTTTAGTCAGACCTCAATATTTCCCTTGGCACACCCTACAGGGCACATTTATGATCGGATTGCTTTGAAACCTGGCATGCTTGTTTGGGGTTACCTCTAGATGGGAGCTTCGATTTTCTTTGATTTCCGTCAAAAAATGTTGCCACTGGCAATGACCTTCAATGAATTTAGTAAAAACTTAGTGCAGGTAAGCATCAATATTTCCCTTTGACACACCCTGCAAGACACATTTATGATTGGATCGCTTGCAAACTTGGTGAGCTTCTGTGGGGTAACATCTTTATGGGAGCTGTCGATTTTCTTCCGTTTCTGTCAAAAAATGTTGCCGCTGACCTTTGAACTTAGTCAGACCTCAATATTTCTCTTTAACATGGCCTTCAGGGCACATTTATGATCGGATCACTTTGAAACTTATGTGTGTTCGCGTGACCTCTAGATGCGAGCTTTTGCTTTTTTTCATTTCCATAAAAATTTATTGTCGTTATCACCAACCTTTGAACTTACTGCATTTGTGCATCAACTTATCCCTTTTGCACTCTCTGCAGGGTATATTTATGAATTTCCATAAAAAAAAAACCATTGCCACAAGCAATGACCTTCTACTTAGTGCATTTGTGCATTAACATCTTCCTTTGGCATGCCTCAGAGGACACCTTCATTAATAGGTTGTTTTGAAACTTTGTATGCTTATGCAGGTTGACAAAGATAGGAGCTATTGATTTTCTTTTTATTTCCATCAAAAACTGTTGCTGTTAGCAACAATCTTTGAAATTATTGCTTTTGTGCATCAACATTCTTTGACATGGCCTACAGGCCACATTTATCATAGGATTGTTTTTGAACTTGGTGTGCTCATTAGGCAAGAACTTTAGATAAGAGCTGTTGATAAGCATTCATTTCTGTGAAAAAAGTTGCCATTTACAATAACCTCTGAACATACTGCATTTGTGTATCAACATTCTTCCTTTAGCCATTCTTACAGTTTACATTTAAAAATGCATGGATTACTCTGATGTTGTGCTATATTTGCCATTTCATTTATAACTTACCAAATTCAAGTTTGTCAAGTTGATCTACAGTGTCATTGACACTTTAATTTCAATTCTTCAGTATTTTATTAATTACCTGAAAATGATCAAAGGTGACACTCGTTAACTACCTGTTTTACCTGTCCTTCATTTGTATCACAAACACCTGTCATTTGTGATAACACATTGCATTATTGCAATATTTTGGGAAGTGTAGTGAGCATGAAGTATTTCACATATTGATGCATTGCCATTATTTTATAATTTTCACCTGTCTTCTCATTAACTTACCTGTGTTACCTATGAAAATTTAAACGAAGGGTCCCAATAGAAAATGTTCCATCTATGAATGTATTTGGTGATAAAGAGGAAAAAATCCAACCTTTGAAATGCAAAGAAAAGAAGCCAGCACAATTTGTAGTTTTAATACATTTTTACCTGTAAGTGATCAAAGGTGATCCTAATTAACTACCTTTTATCCTGTTATACAACCCCAAAACAACTCATTTGTTACCTGTCATGATACAATTTGTAATTACTGAACCTCAGTTATGTTGTGCACTGGGAATACTGATGCTTTGATGGCATAATACCTTCATTTTAATTTTTTTTTACGTTTTCTAATTAATTTACCTGTGTTCCCTGTAAAAATAGGATTTAGAGTTGAAAAAATTGTCACATAATGTAATATAAATTCAGACCTCTTCAAAAATGTATACATTTTCAAGAGTTAAATAAAAAAAGTTACAGAAAAATATGTAGAACAACCAGTATGTAAACCTCAAACTATTTCCCCCAAAAAACCTACATGTTTCAATAGAACATTGTGAGAATTGTAGCACTCTACCAGTTAAGCAACTTTGTCAGGTGAGCTCCTCAGACCCTAGGGGGCCTATTGTTTATTTCTTTATTGCTGCTTGCAAGTTTGTCCTTATAAGAAATGAGGTTGGATAATAATAAACAAAAATCAACTATTTCGTCTTTGAAAAAAATTCTGAAAAAAATTCTCCTACTGAAAGCCTCATCAGATGGGAGGCGCTTGAACAGTTCAGGAGACTTTATCATCAGACTTTGATGATTTTAGTTGAAAATTTTGTTGTTTTGTTTTTCTTTCTGAAGTGCTGATGATCTGCTAGTTCATTTTTTTTTTTTGTTGCTGTAGATCATGCAATTGATTGTTTCAGTGCACAGAAACTTTAAAAATACAGACACTGATATTTATTCTTAACCCTCTGCACTCTGATGTCAAAATGGCAAAGTTATCAGAAGCAGATGTTTCCCATAATGCAGCTTGATATTTAACCAAATATACCTTGTTTGACAGAGCTCAGTGAGCTCGGTCAAACAAAATAAAATTGGTTAAATTTGTTGATAAACCAGAGAAAATAAGAGTCATTGGAGACAATTCTGTTGAACTACCAGAGTGTTAGGGGTTAATTTGTATTTTTCGTTTGAAGTCCGCAGAAAGCCAAGAGTCCATAAAAGATCCATGAATGAATGAATGAATGAATCTTTATTTAGCAGTATACAACAGAAAGCAGAAAATTATACATGCATCATTATAGAACAAAAATATACATACAGAATTATAGACAAAAATAATCTAATAAACCTGTATACCGCAGGGAGACGGCATAGCCAGATTGGCTGTCTACCTGTCGTCTCCCGGGGATTATATAATGCAACATTGGAATCGGACTGTCCAACAATCGTTCATTTTTACTTTGTCTTGGTCGCTGGTGGCGAGTGTAACTAGTTAAGATACGAGCATTGAGTTAACCCTTTACCCAACATAAAAAGCAGATGACACTTGCAAAAAAAAAACAAAAACAAAAAAAACAAAAAAAAAAAACAAAAAAAAAAACAAAAAAAACCCAACTTTTGAATCACTGTATTCTTTCATTCCCCAAAACACAGGTCACGAACCCCCACCGGAACGAGCTCGACGAACACGCCCCAATGAGGGGCCACAACCCATGCTCCTGAGACAAAAAACGAAAAAAAATAATGAAAACTGATTGGCAATTTTTGAGAATAGCGCTGGCCGGCTCCGGCCGCCACGTTGGGCAAAGGGTCAAGAGACGAGAATTTGTCCAGTCGTATACAGTACCAGCAGAAATGTGTCAATAGTAACTACTTCTCCCTCTTTGACAACTCCAAACCCCGACGCCTCTCTGTGGGGTGCTCTCAGAGAGAGACTCCCGCGGACCGACGCCGAGAGTTGGAGTTCTCAACAGGAGTAGACTAGGTACAAAATTCCCCCATTGTTATTTCACTGCCCACGTCTGTCGGCTCTGCACTTGGAAAGCTTTAGATTTGTGTTATCTTGGAAATGCATAAAAATGAAAATGAAAAATGCATACCCACTCGGTTTATTCTGAAAATATTCTACCTATTGTTAAAAGCACAGTCAGTACAGTAAGGATTATTACAGTCGATGTTGTCGGAGTATTGGGACAATAATTTTGTGATTAATTGTTTTTTAAAAATGTTTCTGTTGTTGATATTACGTAAATCAAGGTCTAAATCGTTCCAGAGTTTGGGGTACATGTGTGTTGGAAAATTCTCAAGAGACCTTGTCCTTGTTCTAACAATTTGGAGAGTATCTCTCCTTCTACTAGCTCTACCCGTAGTATTGACTACTGGGTGGAAATAATGTCTAAAGGATATTGGCAGGTTATCGTGATACCAGTCAAAAACGAACAGGCACGCGTGAAGTTTGAAGAGATCATTTACTTTAAGAATCTTATTTTCCCGAAAGAGGGGATCAGTGTGTGCATTATATTTCTTATTGTTTATTATACGGATGGAGCGTTTCTGAAGAAGCAGTATCTTTTTGGTCGTTCTAGCATTACCCCATACGTTTATCCCATACACTAAATGTGTGTGTATCAGGGCATAATAAAGTGTTTTCAGAGCTTCACGGGGAAGTGTGGTCTTCACTCTATTTAGTGCGAAGTTTGCCCGAGCAATCTTTGAAGAGAGTTGAGATACATGATGTTTGTAACATAAACTATCATCAATATGTATTCCTAGGAATTTAAGAGATTTTTCTGCATTATTTGAACCTACTCTACTTATGATTTGGCCATTTAATAATACATTTTGGTGAATTGTTGTTTTATTTTTGGCGGAAGGGTTGATTAAAATATATTTAGTTTTTGTTGCATTTAGTGCAAGTTGATTAGCACAGCACCATTCAAACACTTTTTCAAGCTCTTTATTTATGAGTTGGACCAATTCATTTGGGTCTGGACCCGAAGAAAGCCCAGTTGTGTCGTCAGCAAAAGATAGGAGATTTAGGCATGTAGCATGATAGATGTCATTGACATATATCAGGAACAGTGTTGGGCCGAGTATCGAGCCTTGTGGAACTCTGTGTGATATTTTTGCTCTGTCAGATGTATGGTCGCCGTATGTGACATACTGTAACCTATCAGATAAATAGCTTTTAAACCAGTCATTACCCAAACCTCTAATACCATATCTATATAGTTTATTTATTAAAATGTCATGGTTTATTGTATCAAATGCTTTTGAAAGATCTAAAAATAATGCAAGTGTGCTGTTTTTGCTTCTTTTATTATTTTCTTCTGATATAGTTTTCAACAATTGCATGACAGGATGCACCGTACTATGATTTTTCCTAAAACCGTGCTGATTTGGATGTAGGATACTAAAACGATTTAAGTATTTTAAAAGTCTTACTGACATAAGTTTTTCTAACACTTTTGAGAATGTTGGAAGAATGCTAATGGGTCTGTAATTTGTAAAGTTATGTTGGTCGCCTGCTTTAAATATTGGATTAACTTTTGCGATTTTCATTTTGTCTGGAACAGTGCCACATGAAAACGAACAATTGAAGATGTGTGTTAAAGGGTTCATGATGGGGTCAATAGTTTGCTTAAGTAGATTTGAACTAATGTCATCACAGTCTTTGGTTCCTTTTGACTTTAGGGATTTTACGATATTCATAATTTCAAGATCACATGTAGGGCTTAAGTAAAAAGTATTAGTAGAGTATGCCTCCATGAAGTCGTGAAATGACTTGTTAGTACCAGGTATTTTATCACTTGTTCGTTTTCCTATATTCGCAAAGTAAGTATTGAATTCTCTAGTTATTTCTGTCGGGTCACTTATTTCTTTATCATTATGTATAAAAATTTGAGGTAAGTTGGTTGTTCCGTTGAACTTTTTAATGGCGTCATTAAGTATTTGCCATGTTTTACGCATGTTAAATTTGTGCTCGTTTAGAATACTTTTAAAATAACTTGCTTTGCATTGCTTTTTCACTTTATTAAATATTTTACAGTAGTTTTTGTAGTTTTTTATATTAAGTTCAGTGGGGTTTTTTAACTTTTTATTATAAAATTTGCTTTTATTATTAGATGAGACAACTAACCCTCTTGTCATCCAAGGTTGCCTCTTTATGAATTTTTGATGCGTACAGACGCGTATTCACATCAAATAATCCTAGATATATATGTAAAAAATTGTTATAAGCCGTGTTTGGGTTATCTGAACATACAACAGAGGAAAAATCACATTGTGATAGAAGTAGTTTGAAGTTTGCAATAGTTTCAGCATTTACCTTTCGAGTCCATGAATATGATTCTTTCTTTGTTTTGAGGGGAACGGTTTCTACGTGAAAGGTACCAAAGTGGTCGGAGACGTCAGTTATTATTATCCCCGATACTGCAGTGGATAAAATATTGTTAGTAAATATGTGGTCGATGAGTGTGGCTGAATGTGTAGTTAAGCGGGTGGGTTTAGTAATGGCAGGTAAAAATCCCTGGCTGAACATTTGGTTGATATAATTATCTGTTTTAGTGTTGGAGTCATATTTAAGTAGATCAATATTAACATCGCCCATTATATAGGAAGATACATTTTCCTGATTTAATTTGTCAGTTATTTCGTTTAGTTTATTTAAGAAGATATCAATGTCCGCTTTCGGTGGTGTGTTGGGTCTGTAAATTACCCCAATGATTCTCCGAGATTTATTAACATTAATTTCGATAAAAAGAGTTTCTATGATATGAGGGATGAAGGTCGACAGGTCATGACGAATTTTAATATCAATATTCTCTTTAATAAGGAACCCGACTCCTCCTCTACCGTCATCACCTTCAGGGCGGTTGCGTTTTATAAGATTATGATAGCCATCAAGGCAGTATGATATATTAGAGGGGACATTGAAGATTTCTGTTAGGCCAATGATGTCAAACTTATTTTCTGTTCCTTGCAGGTTGAACAGAAGATCATGTAAAGATTCCCAGTGGGCATTAATACTTTGACAGTTAATATGTAAAAGCGAGAAAGATTGGGTTTCATTATTGATAAACGATCGAAACTTTTCTGGCAAATAATACTTACATTTGGGCTTATGACTATGGAATGGAGAATCCTCACCATCGTCGGGAGAGGGGGATGTATTGTTATATTGGGCTATGAAGTCGTATTCCGAGCCAGTCTGGACCTCGTCTAAAGTTATGTTACCCGCCATATCGATTGACAGCACCATTGTCACCAGCTTCAGCATGTGTGTTAAATTGGAGCGTTGAGCTATTTGAAATGTGTTTGACAGCCCGATTCCATGTGCTCATATAGAGTTGGATGGAAGAAAAGGGAATTATGTACAAGGAAGAAGTGAATGGAATTAATGTGAGATAGACAAATAATTTCATTTTTGTGTGTTTTAAAATGAATGAGGATGAGCTCACGAGTTGTGCTGCAAGAAGTGAGTGGGTGAGTGAAACAGATTAATCAATAAACAGATTGATGGAAATATGAATTGAATGAGCCATTATACGTATACGTCACAGAATAAACGAATGAATGCACGAACTGAAAAATACAAAATGTCACGTTGTAATATACACTAAACTTGTAGAAGAGGGCATAAGTTGGGCCTGGAGATATGCAGGCAGGTAGGACGAAAGGACGCATGTAATGGACAGACTGACAAATTTAGAGATGGACAGAAGGTCAGGCGGAGGAATGGATAGACACGGACAAACAAGACGGTCGGCCATCTGACAAACAGATAAAATGGTCATGACAATGTATCGATTTTCCAGCAGATTGTGCCTCCTTACCTCCCATTGTAATGCACTATATACCTAAAAATGACAATATGTAATGTCAAGGTGAGGGTGCTATGAAATATGTCACTTTTTTCACTGCATTGGGGCCCACTTAAATGAATACCTCCTAATTTAATAACCTTATCAACAGAGTGCAACTTCCAAAAAAAAAAAAAAAAAAAAAAAAAAAAAAATTGTAATATGTCGAGAAACTATCTTGACAAATCACGTAATGTATGCACATAGTAATCGAGAAAGGTGAAGTGAAGGTAAATAAATTGAAGGAATGGGACCTACAAATATGCAAGTGAGCATATATGAAAATATTGTAATATGACGATAAACTATCATGACACACACCAATTGTCCAATGTTTATGGACTATTTTTCCTCAGTTTGTCCAGGACAGGTACTTGATCCATTATGTCCAGCTTGACACAGCTCTATGCGCTTTGTCAAGCAAGATACAATATAACAAATGCTCATTTTATCTCAATAATACAAGAAACTGACCAAATTCCTGTTGATCGAATAAGGCATTTAGTCCACTATATCCCGTAATAAATACTCAGTTTATCTCCAGAATATAGGAAAGTGACCAGATTAATGTTAATCAAGCCCACTTAAATGAATAGCTTTTAATATAATAACTCCGTCAACTGCATACAGTTTCTAAGCACAAAACAATCTACCTTGCATTCAGTGCAAAATTTATCTGTTAATTACTTATCAGTTGCAGAGTAAACCCATGAGACTGGAATAAAGAATATTGTAATATATCTAGAACCATTCGTGACAAACACCAATTTCCCAGTGTTTATGGACTATTTTTCCTCGGTTATCCAGTACAGACTTTTAATCCATTATATTCTGTCTAACTCATGTTAATGGAATAAAAATATTGTAATATGTCGAGAAACTATCATGACAAACACCAATTTCTCAATTTTTATGGACTACTATCCAGTGCAGGCATTTAATCCGTTATACCCTGCTTCACAGAGCTCTATGAGCTTAATGAATAGCTTTTAATGGAATAACCCCGTCAACCACATACAACTTTCAAACACAAAACCATGTACCATACCATCAGCAGAAATGTATCAGTTAATTACATATCAGTTACAGAGTAAACTAATGTTAATGAAATTGAAAATATTGTAATATGTTGGGGAACTATCGTGCCAAACACCAATTGCCCAATGTTTATGGACTATTTTCCCCCATTTTGTCCAGGACAGGCATTTGATCCATTATATCCTGTCTGTCAGAGCTCAATGATCTCTGTCATGCAAGATACAATATAACAAATGTTTATTTTACCTCAATAATACAGAAAAGTGACTAAATTCCTGTTGATCCAATAAGGCATTTAGTCCACTATATCTCGTAACAAATGCTCAGTTTACCCCCAGAACACTGGAAAGTGACTCGATTAATGTTAATCGAATAATCCTGATAACTGAATGATTTTCACTTAAAGGAGCCCACTAATGAACAGCTTTTAATGAAATAACCCCATCAGCTACATACAATTTCCAAACACAAAACCACTTACCATACCATCAGTAGAAAATTATGTGTTAATTACATATCAGTTACTGGGTAAACTCATGTAAATGGAATTGAGAATATTGTAATATGTCGAAAAGCTATCATGACAAACACCAATTTGCCAATGGATATGGACTGTTGTTTCCTCAGTTTATGCAATACAGGCATTTAAACCATTATATCCTGTCTGACAGAGCTCTATAAGCTCTGTGAAACAAGATAAAATATCAAAAATGCTCTGTTCGACTCCAGAATACAGGAAAGTAACAAAATTCCTGTTAATCGAATAATGCATCTAGTCCACTATATCCCGTAACAAATACTCAGTTTATCTCAAGAATACAGGAAGGTGACCAGATTCAAGTTAATCGAATAATCCTGATAATTGAATCATTTTCACCAAAAGGAGCCCACTTAAGTGAATAGTTTTTAATAGAATAACCCTCGTCAACTACATACAACTTCCAAATACAAGCTATTTAACCCTTTACCCAACCTGAAAAGCAAACGACACTTGCAAAAATAATTCTTGAATAACTAATTTTTTTCACCCTTTGTCTCAGAAACACAGGTCATGACCCCTCGTTGGACGAGCTCATTCCAACGAGGGGCCATAACCCACGTTTCTGAGACAAAAAATGAAAAATATAATGAAAATTAATTGGCGATTCCCTAGAATAGCGCTGGCCGGTTTTGGCCGTTACGTTAGGCAAAGGGTTAACAGATGTACAGTTTATCTCTAGAGTACAGGAAAGTCACCAAATTCTTGTTAGTAGAATAGGGCATTTGGATTAATCAGAATGTTTGTAACACAAAATACTTTGACCTGTTAATAAAAGAAAGTCTTAAAAATATATTCATACAGGAATGGAGAGCAGCACTCGAAAAATCAAACAAATATCGATTTTATAGAGCAATAAAGACAGATTTTGGATTTGAAAACTATCTACAGAAATTATCCCTATCTCTGGCAACTCCTCTTTTACAGTTTAGACTAAGGACTCATAGGCTCCCTATTGAGACTGGTAGCTGGAAGGGGATAGAATTATCCCAGAGAAAATGCAACTTATGCAAAACCGACATTGGTGACGGATACCATTTCGTATTAATCTGTGAAAAATTAAGAGACCTGTGTAAGGAATATATAAAACCCTATTATTGGCGACATCCAAGTATGTATAAATTACGAAGCCTCTTTTCCAGCACATACCTTAACCGAACTTAACCGAGCTTATAAACTCGCAAAATTCATAAAAATAGCACAAGACTCCATAAAAACTTCTCAGGGCTGAAACCCAACACTCTAAACTACATATTCTCCATCACTGATTTTGAATAGATACATGAACAAATATTGTCATTGCAAACGAAACTGAATGTAAGCATAATTATATCATTCGCCTCTGATTAACTTCCTTTGTGTAATTGGCCCTTTGAACCCTGACGGTTCCTTCCATATCCGCTGAATGGCATTAGCTAAAAATGTCCATAATCACTAAGGGTGGAGAGTGGACCGGTCAATATTTCTAGCGTGCAGCTTTGGGGCTGCACGTCGGAGATACTGACCGGTCTGCCCAACAATTTTACAGAGCCGCCATTATACTTTTCATTTGTACAGTGTGTTATGATCCTGGACCGGGGAAGCGCGCTTGCCGGTTCTGGGTGTGGTGTGGTGGGGTGGGGTGGGTGGGGGGGGGGGGGGCTAAGGCACAGTGGTTGGATCAGATAAACGCAAGCAGATCAGAACTGAAAGAATTGTAAATAGTAACTACACATATCATTAATTGCCGATTTTGTTGACGGCCCGATGTGGTAACCGTGGAGCCGGTTACTCTAAACATGACTGTCATATGACATATGCCGTACTGAGTCGCCATTAAGCTGCGTGACTGTTCACCCCGAATGCTGAACTCATTGTTGCACCTGAAGGGAGGAGAGAAAATAGTTTTTTACTTATAAGAAGATGTGAGAAAGACGTGTGCGAGAGTGTATGTGAAAATGCCGGTGAGTGGCCATAGGGTTCTTTAGAAGCCACTATTTTCAATTTGAAATGTTTGATTGGCAGTGATCTGTGTTTTGGAAGAGGAAAATGAAAATTAATATTTGGTAATTTAAAAAGAAATTTTGGCTGATTTGGCCATTTGATGAGATATGGTTTCATTGCACTGTCATAATTGTCTTTTTCAGTAGCTTTTCAAGTTTTGCATATACATTGTACATTATTTTGTCATTGTAGGATCTCCTAAAGAACAGATGGGCTGTTTTGTATTTATTGATGTCACTAAGTGACTCTGAAACCAAAACCAAAGCTCAGGTGAGCCATTTTCGAAGAAATCACAGTATGCCATAACATTTTTTAAACAAAACTTAGTAATTAAATGCCTAATTAATAAGCTCACTGGAAGAGTTTGTCAACCTACTTTTTTGTGTTGGTTACACAGGCTTCATTCTTCACTTGTCTTTTTTCATAAGCTATAAATCTGACTCCGTGAAAAGATTATGCGTGAAAAATTTTGGAAAAAAATGGGAGCATCCATCTGTCCATCCATTTTTTGGTATCCAGGCCATAACTGTTCAATCGTGCGAGATATTATGATGAAGCTTACACAACATATGTATCACCACTTGATGTCTCATGTACAAAAATTTAAGACCAGTCCAGTGAGGTAAAGGTCACAGATATAGATAGGTCTGTACATGGAATCAGCATGCACATTAACTTTTTTGTGTCTGAGACATTACTTTTTAGTGTTAGGAGATATCACAATGAAACCTATACAGCATATGCACTACCACCACTAGACAGTGTGTCACATACAAAATTCATGACCAGCCCACCTAGATCAAGGTCACAGATAGAGGCCAGCACATCAAATCAGTATGCAAATCTACTTTATCATGTGGGGAATAACATTTTAGTGGAGGGAGCTATTAAAAAGAAATTTACACAACATGGATCAACACTAGATGGTGTGTTGCGTATAAAATTTGCGTCATTTCATTAATGTCAAGGTCACCAAATGAGGTCAACACATGGAATCAATATGCAGATCATCTTTTTTGTGTCCGGGCCATAACATTTTAGTGGAAGAAGATATCACAATAAAACTTGCACAACATATGGTCCAATATGAGATGGTGCATTGAATATAAAATTTGTGACTGATCCATCAGGATCAAGGTCACCGATAGAGGTGAGCACATCAAATCAGTATGCAAATCTACTTTAACATGTCTGGGGAATAATGTTCTAGTGGAAGGAGCTATTAAATAAAATTTACACAACATATGGATCAAATCTATATGGTGAGTTGCATATAAAAGTTGCGACACCTCATCAATGTCAAAGTCACTGATAGAAGTCAAAACATTGAATCCATATGCAAATCAACCTTTTTTGTGTCCTGGCCATAACGTTTCAGTGGAAGAAGATATCAGAATAAAACTTACACAACATATGGACCATCACTAGATGGCGTGTCACTTTCAAA
This sequence comes from Pictodentalium vernedei, assembly GCA_031216915.1. Classification (NCBI taxonomy): domain Eukaryota; kingdom Metazoa; phylum Mollusca; class Scaphopoda; order Dentaliida; family Dentaliidae; genus Pictodentalium; species Pictodentalium vernedei. Next base: position 234,097,179 of record CM062290.1, on the reverse strand, counting down.
ATTCATGACTGGCCAACCAAGGTCAACACATGGAATCAGCATACACATCACAACATCCAGGGCCTCCACCAATTGATATATAATGGGCGTATGATGCCTCTCTAGGTGGTACTCTTGTTGATAATACTATAAATTATTATAACTCCGAACACTGGATTCCACCAATATATCATTTACTTGTAATTATGATGAATTGTATTTTGTAGCCCAGTTTCTCATCACTGTTTGGTCATGCCTTACCTCTCCATGCAACCTCCACTCCAAATACGGGGCCACAGAAAACTCCAGCAGATACACATGGTCGAAGCTATCAGTCAGCGACTCAGTCTCTTGGAAGCAGTGGTATCAGTAGTATTCGAAGTGACATCAGGAGTGGTAGACCATCTCCTGTACCTCAGTCATTTATTCCAAGGTGAGTTCATTTCTTTTGCATGTACAAATGTCACTCCATCTTCTATCTCAGAAAGTGGGCACATACAAATTGCTGAGCGCAAGTTATCCGAGATAAGGGTTTATGCACATCATGGGATCATGGAATGGTCATAAAAAATTAAAATATATATATTTTTATACTGTACCAATGACCCAGACATAGCTGGTGCTAACTCTTAAAATATAGGGCCAAACACAAATTTTGCCCCCCAATCCCCAAAATTTGCATCTAAAACCAAAGAAAACATGTCCTGAATGGCCCTCCACACTTCACCTCTACTGCGCATGCGCAGTGTCAAGGACGTTCCGAAATTGGCGCCATTAATCATTCTAAGTTTGGCCCTTCATCAGTTAACATCTGACTGATCTTTGTGCTTGTAAATCTCAGTTTAAATGATGCCAGACACATAAATATTAGTGAAATGGTGATTCTAAGGAGGATAGAGAAGGAGGAGAGGAAAAATGTGTGACAGAATATTATCAGGGCTGTAACTTAAAATTTTTTAATGAAATTATGTTAAGTTACCTATTTTCGAGGCAGCAGCCATTTTGTTGTCATTCTGATTATTTAGTTACACTGATTTTTCAGTGTTTTCCTCTCTCCCTGTCCTTTAAGTCCCCCCTTGCTATTCTCCCATGCTTTTGGCATAGTTTCTGTAATTATTATTACTAAATTTTCTTGGGAGTTTTAGCTGAATAACAGAATGAATTCTGTTCTTTTCCCCATGTTTACGTCTTCACCTACGGGTGGTTAGGCGTTGTGTTCTGCATCTACCATCTGATGTTCTGCAGTTTCTTCCCTGGAAGTCTCTGTTTTGCATCAGATAGTGTATTTTTGGTAACTGATTCCGGGCCTGGGTGCCTGGAGTCTTATTTTAGTGTTTTTACATTCATTGTTTACATTTACAACAGCCCTCTGTGTGAGGGGGGGATTTCTTGAAAATAATATCTTGATGTTATTTTAATCATAACTAGATACATTATTATCGTTCGTAAGTGTTGAATAAATTGTTTAAAATATTTTTAAAATTTTTGTCCACACTTAGGCTTGGGATCCATTGGGGCTCAGCGTTACTTTTCAGAAACTTGGGCTGTTCTGAAAAAATATTTTTTCAAAATATTTTGATTTCAATTATTTTTTCTATATTAATGGATCATATTATTATTATGTATTTTGATTGACAGGGGTTGGTGCGAGTACCAGGACTTGTTTTCTTTTCACATTGAAAGGATTTTGATCAATTGTAATAAGAGGATGTCTTCCTCTGACTTTTATAATCATTCTGTATGTGGTCAGTGTACTCGCATTAACTCTTGTTCTGTATCGTATGATTTCGATGACAACATGGGAAGCGTATGTCACGGTATGTTAGTGGGGAATTGGACACTCCGGTCCTTTCCCCGCAGGGTCACTCTACTTTATCAATTTCTATTTCAGACGATCAAGATTAGGGTGATGTATCTGTGATGTCTTCCAACAGTGTGCCTCCGTCGTCACAATTAATGAAGGGCTAGCGGAAAAGTGCTCGTGTAAATACGCCAATTGCCTAAGAGGACCCTAGTAGGTTCGACGGCCTTTGACGTCCGCTAGCTCGCCCGGTGTAGCGTCCATTCATCGAATGGTTCGGCAGCCGGGTTCGTCCGTTGCAGTCTAGAAGGAGTTTTGGGGTGATGCGAGCACTATAAATCAACCAAATGCACACCCAGTGACGGCGGATTAGAGGGAGAACGGAGGAAGCCTTTTAGTCCGGTTCATAGCTCGATCTGGTCCATCCGGACGACGAGCGAGAGAGCCCCCTCTCTCGTACAACAACATCTGGCCCCAGATGTTGTGGTACAAAATGTTTCGCATTCGGAGCATACGTCCGTCGCTCGGGACGCTCCGACATATAGGCAGTCCGGAGTAGACTGTCAATAAGGCTTCCTCATTCTCATGGTAGCGCACACGACCGCTCTTGGCTACGTGACCTTGGATATCCAGTCAGCTTCGCCAGTCAGAGAATCATCGGCAACCAGGTCACACCATCCGGTAGCCAGGGACACGAGGCCTGCAGACTCCGGACGTTCGCATAGGAAAGTGTGCGGGAGTCAACGTACACGGAGCTTCCGGCGGCAATGCATCGTAAGACCGCTACTGCACAGGCCTCGGGAACGAAGTGCTTTCCTAAATAGCACAGTTTATCGCAGCATCCCAGCATCAACTGAATCTGTCGCATATTTTTTATCCGACGATGCTGGGTCGGGACGCTCCGCGGAAGCGGATACGGACGTCCGAAAATTTCATCCGGTCCGTCGGGATACCGAAAGGGATTTGGAGGATTTCGAGCTTTCCCTTTCGGAACAACATATGCTGTTGTGTATGTCATCTGACTTGATCTTCTACAGCTTCTTTCGTCGGACCAGAATGCTGCGATGCCGGATAAGAAACTGATAGCGTCGGTGGACTTAGAAATTTTTGGTTCGGTTCAGGGACATCGTCCCTCAGTTCTGACATAGTCCAATAATGTCACACAAACTTTCGAATTATTGAACGACGCTATATATATTATTATTATATGCTTGCTATAACCAAGCATTTCTGGTTTCTTGTTCGCAAAGTTACGGAGATGTCTTTCAAAAGTGTGCCTCTGTCGTCATAGTTAATGAAGAGCTAGCGGCAATAAGTGCTCATGGAATATGTCTATCGCCTAAGAGACCCCTTGTAGGATCGACGGAGTGACATTCGCTAGCTCACCCGGTGTAGCGTGCATTCATCGAATGGTTCGGCTGCCAGGTTCGTCCGTTGCGGTCTAGGAAGGAGATTTGGGTGATGCGAGCACTATAATTACTTTAGTACTCACCCAGTGACGGCAGATTGAGGACAGATCGGAGGAAGCCTGTTAGTCCGGTTCCTGGCTTGTCCAGGTCCGTCCGGGCTGTGAGCGAGAGAGGTCCCTCTCTCGTCCAACAACATGGGGGACCGCATGTTGTGGTTCAGATATTTTACATTAGGAGCATAGGTCGGGACGCTCCGTTATATTGACAGTCCGAGAGACTGTCGATAATGCTTCCTCATACTCACAGCAGGGCACACGACCGCACATTGGCTACGTGACCTCGAGTATTCGATCAGTTTCGTCATTCAGTGATTCCACGGCGAATAGGTCACGCCATCCGGTAGCCAAGGGACACGAGGCCTATACACTCCGTTCGCTCGCATATTGGTAGTATGCACGGGGTAACGATCACGGAGCTTCCAGCGGCAATGCATTGTAGAACGGCTTCTCCTCAAGCCTCAGTAACGGACGTGCTATCCGAGTTAGCACAGTTGTTTCGCAGCATCCCAGCAATCGACAGTTTCTTACTCGAATCAGGAATTTTCTGACGGCGCTGGGTCGGTGCGGTGCGCGGTTGCATCAGGTACGGACGAACGAACGCTTTATAGGGTCCGACAGGATGGCGAAAGGGATTCGAAAGATTCCAGTTTTCCCTTTCGTAGCATCGGAAGCTGCCATTCTTATCTTCTGGCATTATCTTCCAGTGATTGTTATTTCGGACTACATTGCAGCGATGTTGGATAAGAGACTTATAGCGTCATTGGACACGGAATTTTGGATCGGTTCAGGGACATTGTCCCTGACTTACCGACACAGTCCAATAATGTCATTACAACATGTGTTTTATTTTTTGACGCTATATATGCATATAAGCCTGCTACCAAGCATGATAGTTTAGTTTCTTGTCCGCAATGCTCATTTCTGCCGTTTTATCATTTATACGAATAATTTATTTTGGCAGAGCAGGGCATACCGAGAGTTCATATGCGTCTAGACGGCGTGGTTAAAGACTGGAAATATTCTTTTTCGCTGTCTATGTCTTTTCCAACCACAATGTTGGAAACGACAATGATGTCTAGTAGACTTAACTTAGACGCTTTATCATACGTAATCCACCTTACTGAGGCGTTATCATTACGTCTTCAAGAAAAGATTTACGGAATATTATTCTCAATGTGATTTCTTTTGAGGGCAGTAGTTTGTTCACGTATAACTCCGCCCTTCAGTGGCTGATTGGAGTTGGTTAGACGTGACGCAGCCCTAGCTACATCCACGCGCGTGGATAGTAAGGTGAAGAACTCTCTCAGAGTCGCTTCGTTCTCGGAGAAGCCTCTCTTCGACGCAACTTTTCGGCAATCCATGAATTGCTCGATTTACACGTTCTCTTGTCTATCTAGTGTTACAAGAGATTCAGACTGGGGCAAACATTCGGTGGTTGACTCAGAGTGCCACTGCAGTTGACGGATCCGAGTGTTATGGTTATGACGGTTGCCAGTCAAACAGATTGGGATATAATATTGATCCCAACGGATTCGAAGTGCCAGGGTCTTTGGGTTCCGCAGTCTCTAAGCAAGCAATTATCTTCCGCGGAATAATGTTTTTTAGGCTTGCTTTATGTCATTGCATGAACATTATTCAGAAACGCATGTCCAAATCCTGTCCGTTAATTCGACAGTATTGGCGTATCTCCGGAACCAGGGAGGCACTCATTCGTTTCCGTTATTCAATTTAATGGAAAGAATCCGTCTGTTGGTTATAGTACACCAAGTTCTGTTTCGGTCCGTCATATTCCGGGTCGTCTGATTGTTTTACCGGACTCCCGTTCACTTAGGGGTCGCTTGTTGCCGTCAGAATGGCAACAAACAAGTATTCAATCAGATTTGCTATCTATGGGAGTGCCCAATGATAATTTATTTACGACACAGCTTGCTAATCAATTGCAGACGTATGTGTTGGCTTGTCCGGATCTCTGAGCTAATGTTGTTAACGCTCTATTGATCTAATAGGACGGAATGATAGGATACACGTATCCTCCGGCACTGTTGTTTCAGCAGGTATTGCTAAGATAAACAACCACAATACATTTCTGTTGATAGCATCTCTATCTTCACAGAGACCGTGGGTAATTTACTCTGATGTCTACTGTGGGACTTAACGCGAAATCTTCCTCAATGAGAGGATCTTTTTTCGCTGGGTAAATCGTGTCATCTTTATCACAACCCGCAAGGTCGCAACCTTCACGTATTCCATTGTGTGGTCCATATTGCATTGTAAGCATTGTACTGGACGAGCTTTGGACGCGATTTCTTACTATAGGAGATCCTCTTCTTCGCTATTCTATGCGGCTAAAGTGGAGGCTCTTCCGTCGTTGGTGTAGGGATTACTATGTTCATATTGTTGATCCCTCCATACTACTCATTGCAACTTTTTAGTATACTTGTTTGACAAGATCTACTGCAGCCTGTTATTATTAAGGTTATAGGTTTATGTTACCTTATACCTATGCACTCTTTGATAGTTTACAATTGAGTCTTATGTCTCTTTATCTAAGTCAGTTAGTAACTTTTTGATAAATAGACTTAGAATCTTTAGATTAAATTCCTATATGGAATTTAACTTCGGTTCTTATTTAGCTAAGTAATCATTTGAACCTCTGGAAACAGTAGTTTTCAAATTCTGACCTTTTAGACAGTAATTATGTTGGCTTCTCTTTTACTGAAGAGTCAGTGAGTTTCATGCACTATCGATGGATGATTTTCACTTTCGTAGTTTCGGAATCAACACTTCCTTTACTATTTAGGTTGGATTTTTGCATAAGAGTTAGGCTCCTAATATCTGGAACCTATTGTTATTAAGGTCCTTCCGTCTTCGTACGGGCATAGGCCTTTACTCTGTCCGGTTAGAGTTTATGTATTTATATACAGATATCTGTTTATTACTACGGGTGTAAGCTTCTTCTGTCTTTGATGCCTAATAGAAGGACGTTACGCTCCATTCTATTGCGAATGGATTCAATTAACTATCGGTACTGCTAAAAGTATATCATTGACTCAGCAGTTGTGCTTAAGATTTCGGCTCATAAAGTAAGAGTTCTTCTACATTTTGGGCTTACATTAATAGTGTCGCTATTATAGATTTTTGAAGGCTGCTCATTGCGCTCAGCCATCCACATTCATGAATTTTTATCTCAGAAATATCGAGTCCATTTCTGGAGGCCTCTATTGTTAGGTCTATTATCTACTGCTCAGAATGTCATTCACTTAACAGTTGTTACTATAGCTAGGTAGGCTGTCTGTTTCGGCAGTGACTCTGTTCTGCTGCCCTCTTCGCTCTGGGCTATTTGACCCAGGGCAAGAAAAAGGGGGGGGGGGGAGGGTGTTCCCTTGGGTCACCTGTTTTACTATGAAAACAAGGGGATACCTCCTCCGGAGTTAGTAATTCTGAGCTGTTATTGGGATGGTTGTTTAGTGAGTAGTTATGTTTTAAAAATTCATTCAAGTCTTAATTTTTAAAGTATAGCTTTTGAATATAGCACGTGTCAACGGACATGATTATGCAATCCTCAGACACTTTTAAGGAGTATAAGAGTCTCTATTCTCTAGACTTACTTTATTTATTGGCTTACTTTAAAAATTATTAGTATAAGGATTATATTGGATATTAATAGAGTACATGGATGTATGATGCTCAATTTTGGAAAGTGTTGTATCTTTCTAATTTATCATAAATAAGAAAGAAACATGTAAGGCCTATTACTTCTTTTTCCCTAGAGGGGATGACTCTATTTTATATTATTGAGCGTATTCCATCTTGCTCCATGTCCTTGGCCCTCCAGCCTTTTTACTATTTAGCTATGTCTGGGTCATTGGTACAGTATAAAAATGTTAAAAAATTTATAGTAATTTCTATATTTTTTATACTTACCATTGACCCAGACGGGGATGGCCCTCCCAGGAGTTGGGAACTCTTGCCTCCCCGCTGAGTACATAGCGCTTACCATGCACTGGTTATTAGAATGATTAATGGCGCCAATTTTGGAACGTCCTTGACACTGCGCATGCGCAGTAGAGGTGAAGTGTGGAGGGCCATTCAGGACATGTTTTCTTTGGTTTTAGATGCAAATTTTGGGGATTGGGGGGCAAAATTTGTGTTTGGCCCTATATTTTAAGAGTTAGCACCAGCTATGTCTGGGTCATTGGTAAGTATAAAAAATATAGAAATTACTATAAATTTTTTAACTTTTATACTGTACCAATGACCCAGACTTAGCTTAGTTCTGCTCATAGCTAGATACATAATATTGTCCGTAAGTGTAACATTAATTTTTAGACATGATTTAAAATTTTTGTCCACACTTAGGCTTTTTTGGGATCCATTTGGGCTCATCTTTCCCATTGGGAACTTGGGCTCAATTTGAACATTTTTTCGAAAATTTGTTCTTTCGAATTATTTTTCGAAATGTTTGTAATGGGTTATATTATTATCATGTATCTTATTTTCAAGGGTTAGTGCGAGTACGTTGACTGTTTAACTTTTTTCAAAATGAAAGAAGTTTGTTCAAATTGTAATTCGAGGAAGTCTTCCTCTGATTCTCATGTTCAGTGTATTAATTGTAGTCAGTGTACTTGCACTAATTCTTGCTCTGTGTGTGCCAATTGGAATGTCAAACGTTGGAGACATGTGTCACGGTATATTATTAGTGATGAGAGGTCCATGCCGGCCCTCTCACCACAAGGTCACTCTAGTTTTTCAGTCTCTTTTTCAGAGGAACAAGAACAGGGTGATGTTTCCGTAATGTCTTCACGAAGTGTGCCTCCATCGTCGCAGATAAATGAAAAGCTAGCAGAAAAAGTGCTCAATAAAATTCGGCAAATGAGGTCCCATGTAGGATCGACAGCATTGTCGCCCTCTAGCTCGCCCGGTGTAGCAATCATTCACGAAATGGTTGTGAAGCCGGGTTCGTCCGTTGCATCCAGGAAGGGAGATTGGGTGTTGCGAGCACTATAAACATGGATTGTGCACACCCGGCGACGACTGATTCGAGGATAGTACGGATGAAGCCAATCAGTCCGGTACCTAGCTCATCCAGGTCTGCCCGGACCACGATCAAGAGAGCCCCCCTCTCTCTTACAACAACATCTGGGACCAGATGTTGTTGTATGTAATGTTCGTCAGACGGAGCATACGTCCACCCCTCGGGACGCTCCGTCGTATAGACAGTCTGGCACGACTAATCTGTTGGCTTCCTCATCCACACGGCAGCACACACAACCACAACTTGGCTACGTGACTTCTGATATCCAGCCTGCTTCACCGACCAGGGATTCCACGTCGATCAGGTCACACCATCCGGTAGCCAAGGACACGAGGCCTTACCAGTCGGGACGTTGCTATCACAGATAGCTCAACTCATTGCCGCATCCCAGCAGCCATCAGAAACTATTTCGGAGCAGGAATTGTCTGAGGAAGCTGGGTCGGTTCGCTCCCCTACAGAGTCAGAAAGGGATGACCGAGAATCTCATATGGTCCAGTCGGATGGCGAAAGGGAATCAGCAGAGCTGGAATATTCTCTTTCGGAACAACATAAGGTGGCCGTAGATTTCATCCGGCAACACCTTCCAGATGTTGTTCCTCCGGACCAAAATGCTGCATTACCGGAAAAGAGACTGATAGCGTCACTGGACACAGACTTTTTCGGCCGGATTAGGGACACTGTCCCTGAGTTTTCGACCCAGTCCAGTAATGTCACACGGACATTTGAACTTTTTAATGACGCTATATTCAAGCTAGCCTCTAAGACTGGCAAACCCGGTTTCTTATCGCCTAGCGCTATACAGCTGCCTTTCATCAATGCGAGACATAGATTTGAAATGGCAGGACAAGGCGTGGCGAGAGTTCCCCTGCGTTTGGACGACCAGGCTGAAGACCTGGAATTGTCATTGCCGAGGTCCATGTCTATTAACTCCAGTATACTGAAGACGACAATCTCGTCTAATAGAATTAATTTAGATGCATTATCTTACGCAGATCACCTTACCAGAGTGTTATCATTACGTCTTGAAGGGAAAGAATTCCAGGATGTTCAAACTTCCTTAAGAGTTCTTTTGAGGGCTATAGCATATTCTATGTATAACTCCGCCCTATCAGTAGCAAATCTGGAGTTGGTCAGACGTGATACTGCCCTGGATGTGTCCACTAGAGTGGACAGTAAGGTGAAAAACTCTCTTTGAGTTGCTCCGGTCTCCGGAGAGCTTCTCTTCGACGGAAAGCTTTCTATTATCTATGATCAGATTACTAAGAAAGCTTCGGACTCTCTGCTTTTTAAATGCGCTTCTTAAAAATCGGACTCAGCAGAGAAGAGTAAGGCTGGTACTTCGGGGATGAATACGTCCAAGGGAAGTTCCTATAGAGGATCTAAGAAAGCCTCTACGTCTTACTCTAGAGACCGTCAGAGTAGCGACTCACGCAGGGGCTGTTATACTGGCCGAGATAACAAGTCAGACGCCCCAAGGTCGATGGGACGAGGTGTGGGTCGTGGAGGACGTGGTTTCTCCTTCCGCAGGCCTCGCAGGTCCAGGAGGTGATGGTTTAAACCTCTATTGCGTTCCAGTTGGCAGAAAGCTGTCGAGATTCTTAACCAATTGGTTGTCAAGTACGGACGACCCATGGGTGCAAGGGGTGATTTCCGAAAGTCTAAAACTGTCCTTCAAGGAAAAACCTCCGTTAACTCGAAGTCCACGTTGGACTCAGCTTCCGTCAAATGTTCAGAAGAGAGAATCACTTCTACCAGAAGTTCAATCTCTTCTTGACAAGAACGCTATAGAGGCCGTAGAAACCAGGAATCTCCAGGTTTCTACAGTCACCTGTTTCTTGTTCCAGAACCAGATGGCTCGTTTCGTCCAGTCATAGATCTGAGCTGGATAAACAAGCTGATCGTGGCTCCAAAATTTTATATGGAGACCATCCGATCGGTCAGAGCGAGCATTCGAGTGAACGATTATGCTGCAAGCATAGATCTCAAAGATGCGTACTTTCACGTCATGGTACATCCAGCGTTCAGAAAGTATCTTTGCTTTCGCTGTCCTAGGAGTCGTTTATCCGTTCCGAGTGATGTGCTTCGGTATGAATCTAGCGCCCTGGGCATTCACTCGAATAATGAACTTGGTAATGACTCACTTCCGAGCTCATTCGTCTGTAGTAACGTCGGCCTACCTGGATGACATTCTTCAGAGGTACGGCAACGAGTTAACGCTTCAGAACGCTGTTCAGAGTCTGCTTTAACTGCTCCGACATCTCGGTTTCATAGTAAACGAAAAGAAGTCGGATCTAGTGCCGTCCAAGTCATTCACCCACCTGGGAATGAGCTTCGAGATGCACAACAATCTCGTTCGTCTGCCGTTAACCAGAGTGAAATTAGTCAGTTGTTACACTCGCTTTTGTCTTCACTCAGAAGTAGTAACAGCGAGAGAATTGTGCGGAGCCGCTGCAGATCTTATTCCGATGGGGCGGCTATGAACTCGTCCACTCCAGATATTTTTTACACAGAACTGGAGTGTGAAGTCTCATTCGCTCGAAACGAACATCGTCTTGTCGAATCAAGTGAAACAAGAGATTCAGACTTGGGCAGATATTCAGTGGTTAACTCGAGGAGTACCACTGCAGCTGCCGGATCCGAGTTTTACGATAATGACGGATGCGAGTCAAACAGGTTGGGGTGCAACTCTGAGCCCAACAGATTCCAAGTGCCAGGGTCTTTGGGATCCGCAGTTCCTAAACAAGCACATAAACATCAAAGAGATGATATCAGTATGGCTTGGGCTACGTCAATGGATGAACATTCTTCAGAATTCGCATGTTCAAATTCTGTCGGACAATTCAACAGTAGTAGCATATATTCGGAACCAAGGAGGCACTTATTCCATTCCGTTATTCAATTTAACGGAAAGGATCCTTCTGTTTGTCCTAGAGCACCAAGTTCTCCTATCGGTCTCTCATATACCGGGTCGTCTGGACATTCTAGCAGACTCCCTTTCTCCGAAAGGTCGCATGTTGCCGTCAGAATGGACTCTCAACAAACGAATATTCAATCAGATTTGCTACCAATGGGATTGTCCTATGATAGTCTTGTTTGCGACGCATCTCAACAATCAGTTGCAGACGTATGTGTTGCCATGCCCAGATCCTCGAGCATTTGCAGTAGACGCCCTCTTGATCTCTTGGGACGGAATGATAGGATACGCGTATCCCCCAGCTCCGTTGATTCAGCAGATATTGCTAAAAATCAAGCAATCTCACTGCAAGATTCTGTTGGTAGCATTTCTGTCACCCCAGAGACCATGGATAAATCTACTCAGGTATCTGTTGTGGGACATTCCGCGGAAGCTTCCTCCACGAGAGGACCTTCTTTCGCAGGGGAAATCATGCACACTGCATCACAACCTGCAAGGTCTCAAACCTTCACGTATTTCCATTGTGCGATCCTTCTTGCACGGCAGGCATTTTACAGGACGAGCAGTGGACGCAATTTCTAACTGTAGGAGGACCTCCTCTTTGCTAAATTATGCTGCTAAGTAGAAGGTTTTCTTTTGGTGGTGTAGGGATAATTCTATTGATATTTATGATCCCTCCATTCCAGATATTGCTACTTTTCTGGTCTACTTTTTTGACGAGATCAAACTGCAGCCAATAATCATTAAGGGTTATAGGTCTATGCCATCGGATACCTATGCTCATCATGATAGGTTACAGATTGGATCTAATGTCTCTTTATCTAAGTTAGTGAAAAACTTTTCGATAAATAGACCTAGAACCCTTAGGTTAATTCCAAAGTGGAATTTAGCTTGGGTTCTTCTGAAGCTAAAGAAGCGCCATTTGAGCCACTTGATACAGTGGACTTCAAATTCTTTTCTTATAAGACAGCTTTTCTCTTAGCCATCTCTTCTGCCAGAAGAGTTAGTGAGCTTCATGCACTATCGGTCGATGATTCTCACTATCGTATTGTTATTTGGTAATACTATTACTTTAACTACTAATATTGGATTTTTGGCTAAGAATCAGGCTCCTAATAAGTAACCTGAACCTATTGTTATTAAGGCTCTTCCGTCTTCAGAGGGTCGAAGGCCTTTGCTCTGCCCAGCTAGAGCCATGCACATTTACAAACGCAGATCTGAGTTTATCAGAAAGGGACGTAAGTGTTTCTTTCTGTCTCTGCTGCCTAATAGAAAGGACATTACAGTCCATTCTATTGCAAGGTGGATTCAGTTAACTATCCGTACTGTTCATGAAAAATTATCTTCAGCTCAGCAGTCTGTGCTTAAGATTTCAGCACATGAAGTAAGAGTGCTGTCTACATCTTGGGCTTATGCTAATAGTGTTGCTATTACCGATCTGATGAAGGCTGCATATTGGTCTCAGCTTTCCACGTTCACAACTTTTTATCTTATACATTTTGAGTCCATTTCTGGCGACCTACGTCGTTTAGGTCCATTATCTGTTGCTCAGAATGTCGTCTTCTTCGTTCTGGGGTATTTGACCCAGAGCAAGGGGAAGGGGGGGGGGGGGAAGGGAGGGGGGGCGTGGTGTTCCCTTATATCACCTGCTTTATAGTGAAAAGCAAGGGAATACCTTCTCTGGAGTCAGTAATTCCAAGTCGGTGCCGGAATGGTTTTAAAGTGTAAAGCTAATGTCTATCTCATTTATGTAATATTTTTAAAGTGTAGCTCGGTGTTAAGCATTTGTATATGTCACGTGTCATACGAGCGCTAATATACACTCCTCGGACACTTTTAAATGAGTATAAAGAGTCTCATTCTCTGGTCTATCTTTATTTATTGGCTTTCCTTTAAAAAGATTAGTATAATGTGTTATACTGAATGTTAATAGAGATCATTGGTATTATTGTGCTCAATTATGGAATGGTATTGTGTCTTTCTTTTTTGATACAAACAAGAAAGATACATGTAAAACCTTTCTCTCCTTTTCTCCTTAATTTTTTCTCATAGATGTTATTCGGCTCAATTATTGATTGGTGATGTGTCTTTCTTATTTTTAATAAACAAGAAAGACATATGTAAATCCTTTCTCTCCTTTTCTCCTTGAGGGGATAATTCTGTTTACATGTAATTGAGCCTATTGGATTTTCCTTTATGTCCTAGGCCCTCCAGCCTTTTTTCTATTCAGCTAAGTCTGGGTCATTGGTACAGTATAAGAATGTTAAAAAATTTATAGTAATTTATATATTTTTTATACTTACCAATGACCCAGACGGGGATGGCCCTCCCATGAGTTGGGAACTCATAGCTCCCCGCTGATTACATAACACTTACCAGGCTCTGGTTGTAAGAATGAGGATTTGGCTCCAATTTCGGACTTCCTTGACTACTGTGCATGTGCAGTGGATAAAAGTATGGAGGACCACATAGGACATCTAATTTTTGGATTTTGATGCAAATTTTGGGGATTGGGGAGGCAAAATTTGTGTTTGGCCCTAGAATATTAGAGTTAGCACCAGCTAAGTCTGGGTCATTGCCAAGTATAAAAAATATATAAATTACTTTTAATTTTTTAACTTTCCGGATCTTGGAAAATGACAAAAATACAGTTAAAATTTTGGAATAGTTAAGAAATTTTTCATTTGTGAAAGTGTGCCGTCATGTCACACAATTTATGAAAAATTGACAGTATTTTTGGTTGAGCTGTGTTAACAACCGATACCTATGGTTTGGCGACTGTCGGTGGGCATCCGAGCATCCTCGCACTGTTGGCACAATAACTTGAACAAACATTCTCTGATTTGATTAAAATATATTTTCCGGCTCTTGAAAAATGACAAAATACAGTTAAAATTTTGGAATAGTTATCAAATTTTTCATTTTTAAAAGTGCACTGTCATATCACACAATTTATGCAAAATTTGACAGTTTTTTTGGCTGAGTTATGTTAACAACCGACACCTATGGTTTGGCAATGGTCGGTGGGCATCCGAGTGTTCTCTCACTGTTAGCGCAATAACTTGAACAAACAATCTCTGATTTGATTAATATTTGCCATACAGATTTTTTGCAATAATATCTCAAGCGAGTTCGAAAACTGGTCCAGCCCGATTTATCGTTACAGAGTTATGGGCCTTAATTAGTAAATTTTTACGAATTTACAAATTTTTAGCTCGTTAGAACAATAACTTGAACAAACGTTCTTCGATTTGACTAATATTTGCCTTACAGGTCTATTGCAATAATATCTCAAAAAAGTTCGAAAACTGGCCTTTTTCATTACAGAGTATGGACCTTAACTAATTTTTCTGAATTCTGAACTTATTACAATTATAACTTGAACAAAGTTTTCAGATTTGACAACCGCCTTATGATAACCAGGTTATGGACATACACACTCACTGATTGCCACCATAACACGATGCCTGCATTGCCAATGCGCACCTCTTGTTTAATATTAGTCATCTATGATCCAATATCTAGTCTATGTGACTGGAGAATATATTGAGAAGCCTCTGCGTTTGATGTTTTGCCATGTAGAAATCATTCTTGAATGCTTCTTAATAACCACGGTTAATTTAGATTAATTTGCTTCTAAAATAAATATTGTTTAAACTAATTTATGTTCATTAAAATAATTCGAAATACAGAATAGTCAATGAGTTTGCATGTTATAATTAAGGAAGCTCTGTTAACACAATAACTTAAACAGTCTTTGTGTTAATTGAGCTCCCCTAATTAAAGCGTGTAAAATCCAGTTGTTTAGCATTTGTCTCAACAAGACTTGACAACCCATTATCAAACAGTGCTGCAAGATAGTTTAATTAGCACCTATTACAGCAAATTCGAGATAAGCCACTAGTCGCTTTTCATTACCAATAGAAACAGTGAATCTGGTTTAGTATATAATGCCCTACACAGACATTTGAAGGGAAATTGCAATACTCGATGAAGCTAAAGTAGTGTTAATATTTTTTGGGTGGTAAGCGGCCAATGTCAGTGCTATCATTTGGATAACAGAAGATCAAAGTCATATGGACTCTGAGGAAGCTGGACAATTGACGCCAAGTAGTATTAGTATATTATAATGATATTTGTAACAACTATGTGAGATAGTAAAGATAGTTAGCGATTCATTATTGTGGTTTAAGGGCACTTTCAGCATCCGAGGGTCAAATATCCTAGATAGCGGCATATGCATTGTTAAGTGAGTGAAGCGCATATTATGGTCAACGAAGGACTCGATAATTGGAACAGTTTTATTTAATAACTAATTGGTAAGCGCGGATAGGTGTAACTGAGTAAAGTAATAAGTTGGCAGAAGTTTAAATGTAGTTCCAATAGTTCTTTACGAATTCGAGTTTGGGAAGCAATTTAAATATACACAAAGAACTTAATCAAACACCACCCAGCATTTTTTATTGCATCAAGATTCATAATCGAAATTTGGAAATGGTAGATGTAAATTGGAATCGAACTGCATTTCCTCGCAATATTGGTGGGGTTTGTGGTTTGGTCAGTCGCACAAACACACCACTACATGCACGTGTGTAGGTAATAAAGGCCGATCTACTATCACTTGTACATGTACGTGTACAACATATGTTCACGATGCATTCACCAACGTGGAATTCAGTATTAAATCACACGCTTGTTCACAAAACTGTACATGATCTTGAATCCCCCCATGTACAGTTGTGACTCCTAGATCGCGCTTTTAACGTTCAAATACTCGTGGTGAACGCGCATTTTTAAAAAAAGGGTGAAATCGTACATCTTTGCTTGTATCTTGTACGTAATTTTTCGTCGACGTTCCCATCGCAGATCAGACCATCGGTCCATCGTTGGCGAACGCGAGCAAAAGCAAAAAATTCTGGGTCATCATCAAAAAACAGTTTTGGGGACTCTAGATCAGCGATTCAGAACCCGCAATTGTGTTGAGACAGATGATTCAGAACCCGCAATTGTTTTGAGGCGGTGGTTTTTTTTTTTTCTCCCATTTATGACATTATTAAGGGAATTCCTCCACTATGAGAAATTCTCAAAAAAACTCAGCTGATCAAGCGATCGGATCGCTCGATTCTCGTAAAAACTCGATCTGAACGAAGAGTGTTGTTGTCGTCGGTGTGTTGGAAATTCGCGAATCCAGTCACGTCTTCCTGAAGTAAAAAAAACTAACACATGTTATCGTAATGAGTGAATGAGGTTTTTTTGTTCAAAAGAGTCGATTATGAATATGGTCTGTATTATAGACATTCCTGTTTTCTCTTGATGGGACGGATAGAAATTGAATTTTGAGGGTTTTTTGTTCGAAAGAGATGATCTGTAATAGATATTTGTGTTTTGCCTTGATGAGAGAGATTGACTGTTAAGCGTTCGTTCAAACACTTATCGGAATGTTTAAAACGCATTTTCCGCTCAATTAGGTTTTGAGTGGTAAAATTTTTAATATATTCATGATAGCAATCGCAGTCATCAAAAGGATTCTCTCTTAATTCGACACTCAGTGAATTGATGTGTGAATGAAAAATCTTTTGACAAATGTAAAAACTACTGTCAAAATGCGTTAAATCAGAAACCGGTTTGTCATGTACTGTTTAAACGTATTTTTTTAAACTTCAATTAACACAGTCAGTTGAGATGTGAATATTTTCAGATTATTATATATTAAGATGGAAAGAGTTTTTTTATTACTTAAAAACATAAAAAAAATATATAATTAAACATTTAATTTTGAAAATAATAAAAACGATTAAAAACGAAAGATGTTTTTACAGATGGATCCTAGACGCCGAGATTTAATTTTAGGCGAGTATGAACGTGCTAAGAAGAGCATTCAGTCTGCTGACAGAAGCAGACGTCTTGGTGAGATGGAACTCAGACGCGAAGCCACAAAAATATTTAAACCCGTGACAGAGGGTCAAGAGCGAAGCAGGAAGGAGATAGTCGAAGAATTGAGACCAATAAAGGAGAGTTCTTTGAGAATGGGTTCGTTGCCTCTTAGTTTTGGAAATCGGTATTCCGTTCAATCTACACCGGATTACGTTCCCACGGGAATTCAAACAGATATGAGCGAGAGCGACACCGATACGGCTTCGACTATCACCACTAGTAGCGTCGCATCGTACGATGATGATGGCGGTAAGAGAGATCAGTCGTATGGAATTTATAAGGATTCTGAAGGTAGAACTTCTGTGGGCGACACAGAAGTGGAAATGGATGATGATGAATTGATCGTGGGTTCGAATAAATATAAAGTAACTGATGGTCTGCGCAGATTGCTCCTTTACGACAAGCCCAGCGATCACACGGAACAGGATTTCGACAATTACGGAGACATTCTGGTCCAGACCCACGCCATGAAGAGAAATAACGATGCCAGAGAGACGAGACCCAAAGCCAACAGAGGTTACAAGTGGACGAAAGTGGTGAAACCCATATGGGACATGAACAAGAAGTTCGTCGAATCGGTGACTGGCAAAGGGGTGAAAACCACTTTTCTTCCGAGCGATTCCGACGCTCTGTCTCAGAGATTGAGTTTGTTGATGGCGAGCAGACGGGCTGGTAACACGGGATTAGATAATCAGATAGTTGCTGTATCTGACGAATTGTTAAGACAGAAGGTTTTAAATAAAAACCAGTATAAAAGGCTGATGAACGAATTGAAGGATTGATGTGTATATAATAAGTAGAGAGAGAAACAAACAAACAAACAAACAAAAATAAAACAGTAAATTCTTACACTAGAATAATAAAAGTATTTAAAAACGACAAAACGATTTACCAGTGAAAAAAACACAAAATATATCATAAAAATAAAATATGTTGGTGATAAAGAACAGGGGATACGTCAGAACTTACGTTCAAGGTGGTTCTGGCATCGTCGATTGTATAATGCGAGCGTTCACGAGCAATGCGGGTAGAAAACTCGCATCGACCTCGTTTGAGGTCGGTAAGAAGACGGCTTTGGATGCTGGTAAGAAAGCCGCTTCCGAAGCCAGTGGTAGGATAGCTTCTGTGGCTGGCAAGAGGGCAGCCGACGCGTTGATCGACAAGTTGATCAGTCCGCCGGCGAAGCGAGCTGCGTTAGAGCGAACGCCGAAAAGTTGGAAAGATTTTAAGGATGCCGTGGTGCCCATACAAGATTTAGCCAAAATGACGAGTGGATCCGGATTGAAGAGAACTCGCGACGGTGCGATATAAATAAATAATAATAACATTAAAAACAGAGTTTGAAAAACATAAAAAAAAATTTGTGTTTGAAAAGAATCTAAAATAACAAACAAAATAAAAACAAAGATGAACATTAAAGATATGTCTTGGAACGACGCCGCGACCAAGAGGTCGAATAACGAGTTTTTTCCCAAGAGCATAAAAGGCTTGATAGTGGGAAAATCGAATTGTGGAAAGACCAATCTGTTGATGAATCTGTTGTCCCGACCCGACTGGTTGGATTACGACAGATTGTTCATGTTTGGCAAGAGCTTGTTTCAACCCGAATACAGATTGCTTCGAGAGTGCATGGATCGCAGATTGCCCAAGGACGTCATAGCCAGAATCTTTGACAGTAGGGAGGAATTCGACAAGAGTGGAGCTCCACTCTCGACCATTTTGGACGGCGCGGCGACGGAGCTGATGAAGAGAAATGCATCTTCGAACGTCGAGTGTCGATTTTATGAGAACGCTAGCGACGTTCCGGATCCTAGAGAACTGAAATCGGAAGATAAGAATCTCATGATTTTCGACGATCTGCTTTTGGAGAGACAGAACTGATGCGAATTGTATTACGTTAGGGGTCGACACAGCAACGTGGACTGTTTCTACCTGTCGCAGAATTATTTTCGATTGCCCAGACAGACGATAAGGGAGAACGCTAATTTTCTATGTCTCTTTCGCCAAGATCTCAAGAATCTCAATCACATCTACGGCGATCACGTCGCAAACGACATGAGCGCTGCGGAATTCAGGAGATTCTGCAAGAGGGTTTGGGATGGTGGACTTTACAATTTCGTCGTGATCGATTTGACAAGCGAATTTAATCGCGGAAAATATCGGTGCGGATTCGACAAGTTTTATGTTTCCGATGATAATAATAAGATAGAGCGTGAAAATAAAAAAAAATTAGAAAAATAATAAATCTTCAAATAATTAGTTTTGAATAAAAAAATAAAATAAAATTAAATATAATGTTCGAACATGGAGAATTGTTAGGACGGATAGCCGAGAATACGGCTGCGAAACAATCCATTCAAATCGTGGTGAGTGGCGATTCGAATCGATTCGCTACGAAATTCGAACCTTCCATCGAATTGAATAGAGAGAAAAGTTACGAGATGGCTTTGGTGAATCTGGAGACTTATTATTCCTTTCCCAATGTCACCGAAAAGAATAACTCGTTCAAGTATTCCGATGGAACGGATTGGTTGGAGATTCGAATTCCCAAAGGGAGTTACGACATAGACAATTTGAACGATTACATTCAGACACGAATGAAGACGGATGGAAAGGGAAGCAACAAGATCAGACTCGCTCCCAATCCTAATACCTTACAGACGATGTTGGATTTGGAAGATAATTTTCGAGTGGATTTCAACACGGACGATTCTATAGGCAAGATGTTGGGATTCGATCGAAAGATGTATCGAGGCCAACCGGCATCTGAAAATACGGTCGACATTCTCGCAGTCAATAGCATTCTGGTGAACGTGGACGTGATTGCTGGAAGCTACATGAATGGTAGCGCTCAACCGACGATCTATTCCTTCTTTCCAAACGTGTTGCCGGGTTATAAGATCGTGGAGCGACCTCGAAATTTAGTTTATCTACCAGTGATTTTAGACACGTTGTATAGTCTCAAAACCACGTTGACGGATCAAAATGGTGAACTGTTAGATCTTCGCGGAGAGAGAGTGACGATATGATTTCACATAAGAGAAATATAAAAGCCAAAAAAAAAAAGAAAAATATTATATATATAGATAACAAAAATAAAATAAACGCAATATTAATTTTACAAAATTATTTTAATATAATTATTAAACAAGAAACAATTGAAGTAAATATATTTAAAAAAAAAAAAAAAAAATAGAATTATGACAGAATACGTGGTTAAAAACGTGAACATATCCGCAGGACAGAGGAAGAAACTTAAGAGAGCGTTAACAACTCGAGGCGAGGCGGTGAGATTCAAATTCACTCACGAAGATCTGACGAGAGGCGGTCAGGATTCGATCGCCTGGACCAGAAGTCAAATCAAAAGGATGGAGAAAGCGATTCGCAATGGAAGAGGGTTGACGGTGAGAATGAGTCCCGCTCAATTGAGATATAATTTGAGAATGAAAGGTGGTTTCCTACCGCTATTGGCAGGAATAGCCGCAAAAGCATTACCCTTCGTCGCAAAGGCGCTACCCTTTCTCGGAAAGAATCTCGGCGTGGGAGCTCTCACGGGATTCGCTAGTTCGGCGGTTGAGAAATTAATGGGTGGCAGCGGACTGTTTTTGAAGAAGGGAGGAGCCGTGTGTCACGTCCACGTAGACGACAGCGGTAAAGGATTGTATCTAGAACCCGTTAGAGGTGGCAACTCTCTGAGAGGAAACAGTCTCTATCTGAAGAGTGGACGGAACGTCGAGCGACTCGGCAAGGGTTTGTTGCTCGGTGAGAATTCGCCATTTAAGAACATACCGATTTTGAATATGTTATTATAATATAAAATTATATAAAATATATAAAATCATAGAAAGTATAAAATAATATATTTAAAATGGATAAAAAGGTGGAGAAACAAATTTATCACCTGGATGAAAAGGTGGAGAAACAATTTGACGACAATGACGAACATCGCGAGCCAGAGAGCGAAAAAATAAAAAAATGGTTAGACGCTAATGATGGATATCTAAGGAAAGAACTAATGAAAGAGACAGATGAAGCGCGGGATAGACGGTTGAGAATGAGACGATGCTTTCCACGGTCACCACTACCTTCTGAAGAGAATGGTAATGATGCGAGTGTTACCAAGAGATGCACAACATTCGTTCATAATTATGATTCGGATAAACAAAAATGTTACCATAAACGTATCACATCACAAAGAAAAAGAAAAAAAGAAGAATCAACGCTGAAATTTGAGAGAAAAGGAAACGTTATTATAATATATTATGATGATAGTGAAGAAGGAAAACAAAAAAAAAAAAAAAGTAATGAGATCTAAAGATGATCTTATTTTTTTTTTTTTTTTTTTTTCATTTTTCTTCGCTAAAAAATCAATCACTCTATTGTTTATATTTCCAAGTCCGTTATTAGCATGTTGACACTCGTGTCTTCTCCTTTTTCGAAAACGTGTTGAATGCTTATCTTTACTCTTTTGAGTTTTTTTACATCGGTCAACTCGCTCTCACCACCCAATTTCTTCACGAGTTCGAATGAGATGTTTGGAAATATGTAATTTCCATAGGGCAACGACAAATCGTCCTTGTCGAATTCTATTTCTTTGGCGATGACGATGTTCTGCAAATCGCTTTGGTACTCGTAAATCAAATCGAGCGCGGCTTCGTCCAATTTCAAAGGCATCTTATATTTCTCGTATTTGTGCTCTAAGCCCTTCGTCTCGACCTCATTCAATTCGATGGGATCGTGTCGTTGTAATCTATAGATTTTATGACCGAATTTCTTATACGTTTCGACTTGTTTCAATTTCAATTCGCATCTTTTAGGTGTTGTTGTCTTCATGATTGATTGTTTAGTATTTAAATAATAATTTGTTTAAAAAGTTTGTTTTTTTTTGCTCTTTATATATATAAAAAAGTTGTTTTTTTAATTTTTAATTTTCTTTAATGTAAAATTTTTTTAGTAAAAGTTTTTTTTCTCTTTATATATATATATAAAAAGTTAAATTTTTAATTTCAATCTCTCTATTGTTTATATTTCCAAGTCCGTTATTAGGAAGTTGACATTCGTCATTTTTCCACATACGAAAATGGTGTGAATGTTTATCTTTACTCTTTTGAGTTTTTTTTCATAGGCGAATGCGCTCTCACCACCCGATTTCTTCACGAGTTCGGGTGAGATTATTGAATATATGTAACCTCCATAGGACAACAATAAATCACCCCTGTTGAATTCTCTGTCTTCGGCGACGATGATATTAATCAGCAGTTCGCTTTGGTACTCGTAAAACAAATCGAGCACGGCTTCATCCACTTTCAAACACATTCGATATTTGTGATAGTAGCGCTCTAAGTCCACCATCTCGACCTCATTCAATTCGATGGGATCGTGTGGTTGTAATGTATAGATATTAAAACTGGATTTCTCATACCTTTCGTCTCGTTTCAATTTCAATTCACATCTTTTAGGTGTTGTTGTCATGATCGATTATTTGGTTTTTTATGAATTCTTACAAATAATGTATATTTTAAATTTTGTATTAAAAAAATTGAATTTAAAATTTAACTTTTTTTTTTTTTTTTCTATTATATATATATAAAGAGTAAAAAAGCAAAACTTTTCTTAACAAATTATTTAATACAAAATTAAAAAAAAAAAAAAAAATTCTTACAAATGAAGCAAACAGATAAAACAATGGTAAATTTAAATGAGAAAACCATACCTCAGTTAAACGAGATTTGTAAACTATTACAAATTTCAGATTTCAGAAATCATAGAACTAAATCAAAAAAAATTGAAGTCATACAAGAATATTTGCGAAACACTAGAAAGGCAAACGAAATGTCGATAGCAACGACGTCAAAAGATGCATCGGTTGTGAAAAATAAGACGACTAAACGAAAAGCCATTGAAGAACATCAAGTTTCCAAAGAAAAGAAAAGAAAAACTAAAACGAAAACGAGTGATGCACTTCAGATTCAAGACAAACGAGATATATTGAGCGAAATTCAACTAGCAATCGATGAAGAGAAAGGAGAAGAATATGTAACACGACTCGTTGCGGAACTATTCCAATCGAAACCCATAGAACGGGAGAGTGAAATCAAAGGCATTTTTAAAACTTTTGACGTGATTCCCTCGTTGAAGAAAGTCGATCCGAAATTGTTCATGGAATGGGTGAAGAAAGAAGTATTGGATTTGTTTCGCGAATACATGAACGTGGGATTAAAAATTAAGATGATACTCCATTACATAATGAATAAAATCGACGTGAAGTCCGGCGAGAGCATCGTGAAAAATGCATATTTCAGATCTAGCGTCGAACCCGTATTTCGAGGTTCAGATCTATCGGACGTTTTCGAAAAGATGAAAGACAAGATGTTGACGTCTCTCGCGAATTATCAACATGAAGGTAGTAATTGGACGTTCGGTGAGGTGTTGAAACTCGAAATTCACATGAATAAAAACGAACCGTTGAAAGGATCTTCCTACTTGGAGTTACTGTATTTCTTGACTAAGAAACACGCCGTGGTCAACGTGAGAAATAAAGATGATCAGTGTTTTAAATGGGCAGTCACCTCCGCTTTATACCCTGTCGAAATAAACTCTAATAGAGTTTCTCGTTACGAGGAAACTTCTAAAAATCTCGATTGGACCGGAGTGCCTTTTCCAACAGAGTTAAAACATATCGAACGTTTCGAGGTTCAAAATCCCACCGTAGCGGTGAACGTCTTGGGATACGACGACGAAAATCAAAAGATCTATCCTCTTAGACAGACTTCGTATCTCAGAAGAGAAACGACGATTATTTTATTATTGATTTCGAATGGTGACAGTCGTCATTATTGTTGGGTTAAACATCCGAGCCGATTACTGTCGAGAAAAAATAATAAACATAAACATAAGATATGTTTATGTTGCAACTGCATGAACATATTTAAGACTGAAAAATCATTAGCGAAACATCAGGAATATTGCAACGAAAATCAACGTGTCGCTGTCGAAATGCCTAAACCCAACACCATCGTGAAGTTTGAAAATCACATTAGAAGGTTAAAAGTACCATTCGTCGTGTACGCCGATTTCGAATGTTTCACCGCGAAAATGAGTTCCTGTCAACCCAACGCTCTTCAAAGTTACGTCGAAAGATATCAAAAACACATACCTTCGGGCTATTGCATTTACGTGAAATGCGCTTTCGACTCGCAACACGACATGGGTCCCTTCACCTACACGAAACAGTGCAAAGACGACGACGTGGCTCAAAGGTTCGTGGAAGAGTTAGAATCGAAACTTCAAATGTTATACGACAAATTCAAAACTCCGGCGAAAATGATCATCACGCGAGAGCAGCAGGATGAAAATAACAGAGCCACCGAATGTCACATATGTAGACAATCGTTCGACGAGAATTCGGAGGAAAATAAGAAGGTCAGAGACCACGATCATTACACGGGTCTGTATCGCGGTCCGGCTCACAGCAAGTGTAATTTAAAATATCGAGACGCCACTTTCTATCCGGTGATGTTTCACAATTTCTCGGGTTACGACAGTCATCTGTTCGTGAAAAATCTCGGCACCTCACACGAAGAATTAAATTGCATCGCGAACAGCGAAGAAAGATACATTTCCTTCACGAAATGGAAGCTCATGGAGAAGAAAAGAGTAATCAACGGAAATACGTTGAAAGAAAAAACGAAATTCATTCGTAGATGCATACGTTTCATTGACAGTTTTAAATTCATGTCGACCGCTCTGGAAAAATTAGTCGATAACATGAGCAAGGATAAATTTAAAATCATGAGCGAACATTTCGAAGAACGAGTAGACGTCATGTTGAGGAAAGGAGTCTATCCTTACGATTACATGAACGATCTAAAGAGATTTGAAGACACCGCACTACCTTTGAAAGAAGATTTTTATTCGAAATTATATGAATCTGACATTTCCGACGAGAATTACAAACATGCTAAAAATGTGTGGAAATCATTCGATATGAAAACCATGAGAGATTATCACGATCTCTATCTGAAGACTGACGTTCTGCTCTTGGCAGACGTGTTCGAAAATTTTCGAGACGTCTGTTGTCAAAATTACGATCTGGATCCCGCTTGGTATTTCACCGCACCCGGTTTGGCGTGGGACGCTCTGTTGAAGACCACCAAAGTCCAATTGGAATTATTGTCCGACGTGGACATGTTGCTCATGTTCGAAAGGGCTGCAAGAGGTGGCGTCTCGATGATCTCCCACAGACATTCTGAAGCTAACAATCCCTACATGAAAGAAGGTTTCGATTCGGTCGACTAAATACATACAGTATTGGGACGCCAATAATCTGTACGGTTGGGCTATGAGTCATCCTTTACCGATTGGAAATTTCGAATGGGGAAGGAACCGGAAGAGATGCAAAAATGGAGAGACTATCCTTGCATTTTAGAAGTCGATTTGAACTATCTGGAAGAATTACACGGTCCACACAATGATTATCCGCTGGCTCCCGAACGAATGGAACTGAACGAAGGAGACGAGGAAAAACTCATTCCCAATTTATTTAACAAACGTAACTACGTCGTCTACAGCGAGAATTTGAAACAGTACGTCGATTACGGGATGAAATTAGTCGACATACATCGCATCATTCGATTTGACAAAGAGCCTTGGATGAAAAAATACATCGATCTCAACACGAATCTCAGAACTCGAGCCGAGAACGATTTCGAAAAAGATTTCTTCAAACTCATGAACAACTGCGTGTACGGCAAATCGATGGAAAACATCAGGAAGAGAACCGACGTTCGACTCGTCATGTCTGAGAAAAGAGCTAAAAAATTAGTGGCGAAACCCAATTACAAACACCGAACCATATTCAACGAAAATCTAGTGGCCGTTCACATGCTAAAGACGCATCTGAAGTTCGACAAACCGTATTATCTCGGACCGATCATCTTAGATGTCAGCAAGCGATTGATGTACGAGTTTCACTACGATTACGTCAAACGAAAATTTGGTGACAAAGCCAAACTACTGTTCACCGACACGGACAGTTTAGTTTACGAGATAGAGACGAAAGACGTCTACCGAGATATATCTCCGGACGTGGCCGATTGGTTCGACACGAGCAATTATCCCGTCGATCACCCGTCCAACATTCAATCGAATGACAACAAGAAGGTGTTGGGTAAATTTAAGGACGAGAGCGGCGGTAAACAGATCATCGAATTCATGGGCTTGAGACCCAAACTCTATGCTTATCGTCTAGAAGATGATGAAGAGATCAAGAAGTGCAAAGGAGTTAAAGCGTGCGTGGTGAAGAAAAACATCTCTTTCCAAGAGTATAAAGATTGTCTGTTAGGAAGTGGTCCGGTGTATAAGACTATGAAATCGATTCGAAGCGAAAATCATGACTTGTATACCGAAATAGTCAACAAGATTTCGCTGACAGCCGACGACGACAAGAGATTCATGTTAGACGATAAAATAAGCACTTTGGCACTCGGACATTGGACTTTGGATCTAATTTTAGATGATATGAATGGAGATGATTGGATTCTAGATGCGATTGTGGATGATAAGATTCCAGATACGATTGTGGATGATAGGATTCCAGAAAATCAAGAAGAATTAGATGAACGCAAAATTATAGAAATGGATAGTGACATCGAGAAAGTTAGTTTAAAAAGAAAAAGAAAAAAATAGAAAAAAAAAAAATAACGTCATTTTTAGTAAATTATAATAAAATAAATAAAAATATATACTTATTTATGAATAAGAAAATAAAGATATCCGTAGAAGGTGTCGTCTTACCCAACGAACCCCTATCCAACATCGATCTGTTGAATGCGGCAAAAGATTTGAAAATCGAAGATTTTCTAGGAGTGTTTTCCAGAGATGCCTTGCCGAAGAGAAGACCTCGACAATCGGAATGCGGAATTTTAAATCTAGACTATTCATCGGGTGAAGGCATTCACTGGGTGGCGTGGATGAAGAACGGGAAGAAGAAAAATTATTATTTCGACAGCTACGGAATCTTGCCGCCAAAAGAAATAAAGAACTATTTCAACAAATCGATGGTTCGTTACAACACGGAACAAGTGCAATCACCAGATCAAGTGTTTTGCGGTCACCTGTGTCTCTACGTTCTCAAGAGATGGTCTGAAGGAGATCGATTTCAAGACATTCTCAATGATTTACATTAGAGAGAGATTTTTTTTTTTATAGTATATATAAAGATAAAAAATTATTTTAAAAAAATTTTAATCGAATAAAAACGAAAAATAAAATAACATAGTTCATTTTTAATAAACTGCGTTTTAAATATATTTTTTCTAAAAACAAAAAAAAATCCCACAACAACATGCCAGTCGATAAATTTGGTAGAAGTGACGACGAAAAAGTCAACCCGAGAAAGAAGAGGAAGACGTTCGAAGTCGACGATGGTTACGACGTTGCCAACTTGGACGAACGTTACGTTCGGAGATACGAACCTCGAGAAGAACCTTTGAACATGAATGATAAGAAGCTCTACAATCTTCCCGAGCCGATAGATCTCGCAGATGCTGCGACTAAAAAAATACGTCGACAGGGGGAACGCCGATTTCGAACGAATCCTGCTGGATAATTACGTGGATAAAACCATGACCGACAATCTCGATCTGAAATCCAAACGTTTGGTGAATGTCGCGAATCCCGTAGATCCCACCGATGCCGCGTCCAAGAAATACGCGGACGACTCTCACGCGAGATTGAGCGAACACCTGAGAAATAGATACGTTCTGAAAACGATGCACTCGGAATTGAACGCCAATTCTAACAAGATAACGAACGTGGCCACTCCCACGAATCCCAAGGACGTGGCGACCAAACACTACGTAGATCTGGAACAGAGAAAGTCTGACAGACGAGAAATGAAATCGGATCTGAATGCGGGGTTCCACAAGATATTGAATCTGTCGAAGATCGACGACACGGATGCGGACTCAAACGCGGTCAACAAGGGCTACATAGATTCTGCCATGATACAATCGCAAGAATACCTAGAATCGCAAGTGGACGATCTCTACCTGAACAAAGAATCTGGCGGAACCATGGAGGGTGGCATCAACATGAACGGTCACAATTTATTCGGTCTCGATCACGATCCCGAATTCGATTCCAGCGCGGTAAGCAGGAAGTACGTGGACGACAACTCGGTCTGGAGAAAGGGCGACATCATGGAAGGTAAACTAGACATGGGTGGACACGCGCTCACGAATCTACCGGATCCCGTGAACATGACGGATGCCTGCACCCTGATTTCGGTGGTGGAGAAAGTCAAATATGCTAGACAATTGATCACCGTGTGGACCGAAGAGGCCGGCGCCTTAGAGGAGGGAAAAGCCGAGTGGTCTTTCGGAAATGGAGGTAGCGGATCGAAACACGGTCAGGTGGGATATCCCATGCCGTTGGGAGGTGAAATCCTTCGAATGAGTCTGGCTTCCTCGGATTTGAATAACAGAGCGGTCGTCAATCTCATGGTGAATGGTGTGGAGAGCGATAAGAGATACAGCGTCGAAAAGACTGAGAATCAACACGCGAATGTTAGCACGTTCGGCATGCCTCTCAAAGTGAACGCTGGAGACAGGATTAATTTCGTCACGAAAACCAATAATCCCGAAGCCGCCACTTCCGTGGTGAGTCTACTGATCGAACTGGATCCTTTGAACAAACAGTGAACGCGTGGAAAATAATGAATTAAAAAAAAAATAATGTGTGATTATTAAAAAACAGAAAAAAAAAAGAAAAAAAAAAAGTAATGAGATATAGAGAGATGTTCAATCTCTCTAGATCACATTACTTTATTTATTTATTTTTTTTTGTTTTGTTTTTAATAATCACACATTACTTTTTATTTTTTTTTTGTTTTTTATTTTTTTTTATTTCACACACTCGTCTCTCATTGAATGATCGACATCTTATTTCCGTCCGATTTGAATTGTAATTCTCTGTCCGACAGGACCAGGGCGAAGGCTTCGGTTTTTCTCGGCACGTTCCTATCGAATTGCATCTTGATCTGAATGTCTAACACGCTACTCTTGAGTCGTTCACTCTGTTTACTGACGTCGAATACGAACATGGGATACATCGACTTGTATTCGCCGGGAGATATGTTGGGGTTGCTCATCAATTCGTCTAGACCATGATACTTCTTTCTAAAATCAGCGGCATCGCCGTACAGTCTGGAGAAATTGTTCTTGTCGAACGACGCGTTGTAATCGATTGCTGGATATCTCGTGGCGTTCAGAAACACTTGCATGTATCTCAAATGGCAGTGATCGAACAGCAACGCATTCTTTTCCTGAGACCCGTCCCTATCGGTCTGAAACGCAACCACGATGAAACGCGGTCTCTCGGAAGCGGATTTCACCGTCAATCTCCAATCGAAGTGATTCGTGGAGAGAGGAATGCTAGCCGTGTCGCACTGTCTCATTCTAAATCCCACGGGTAATTTACTCTTGGATTCTATGATCTTGTAGAGACGCGCTTTCTCCACGATCGAAGGCTCCACGTGCGGAACGAACCACGATATCTTGTGTAGAGTTATCTTGCCCGCATCGGTCGCGGTGAGTTTCACTATTGCGTCGTCGTTTCCTTTTCAAATCAACGTCAGATTGTGTTTGAATCCATACATGATCTTGTTGTAATCGTCCGCGAATCCGAAGATGTGTTTCAAAGGTATCCTGAACGAAAACGTTCCTTTAGGTCTGGACGTCTTGACGACATAGTCGAATATCGTGGCGGCGCCTGCGCTAGCAGGGCCTGCGGTGTCTTTCACCCACAACTGATTAAGTCCTCTGGATTTCGAAAAATCATCAGGATACGTCCAGAGTCCGAACATCGTGGTGGCCTGACCGGGATGAAAAACAGATTCTACCTCTTGTCCGGATAGCATGTATTTTATGTTACTGAATAGATGCATGATGCCATTATTGGCAAGAGTAACTGTGTCGTCGTCGGCGTAGTCGCTCCCATCTTCCTTGGTGAGACGTCCCTGCACCACTATGTAACTCTCGCTAGGATGTACGAATAGATCTTGAGTTTCGACGTTGATTCTTATCTCTCCCGCATTGTTCAAACTCGTCCCGGTTACCGGTTCGTATTCGTGAACCTCATATTCTTGAATACTTTCATCTTTCACTATGCTTTGTGCTATATCTAGTATATTTGTCATTTTAAAGGATTTTTAGTTTGTTTTTTTTTGTTTATTAATTCACTTGCTTTCTTTATCTAAAAAAATAGTTTTTAATTATTTTTTATTATTATTTTTTTTCTCTCTTATATATATATATGTGTGTAAACAAGAAAATGTCAAAGAGAGTGAATAAAAAAAAATTTTTTGTGTTCTTCATCAAAACTTCGTCTTCTGTAATTATTGTTCGTAAAACTTTCCGATGATCTCTTCTCCATCCAAAGCTTCGATTTCGTAAGTCACCGGATCGGTGTGAAATATTTTGATGATCACGAAAATTTCCAAGGTCCATCGAGGAGTATAACCCTTTTCGAAGTGCTTCTTATAAGCGTAGATTCTCACTCGATCGCCGACCGCAAATTTCGGCGTTCTAGACTTCTTCCTGATCTTAGATCTCTCGGGATATAGATTCGCGTAGACCCGTTTTTCGTTTCGAGGATCGCTAGCTTCCGCGGGAGTCATCTTGATCGATCTGTGTCGCGTGTTGTTGTAATCTTTGACCAGACCGTTCAGAGCGTATATGTATTTCTTGGTCGAATTCGCCGTGAAGTATCTGTACATCTTCTCCTTCATCGTTCGATTCCAACGTTCCACCACGGTGGCTTTCTCTTCGTTTTCGATCGAGTAGAGGTCTACCAATCGACGAACGTCTTTGTTGTAGAATTCCTTTCCCTTATCCACCCACAATTTACTCGGTTTTCGAGAAGACGAGTCGAACACGCTCTTCAGAGCCTCGGCGATGCAAGGTCCCAATTTATCCTTCAAAGCTCTGATCCAACCGTATTTGGAAAACACGTCGATGACCGTCAATAGATATTTGACGACCTCGTTCCACCTCGAAAACGATCTCATGTCGACCAAGTCGGCAGACCAAATGTCATCCAGACCCTTCACGAACACCCTTCTCTTTCAAAATTTACGCACTATGGGTTTGTGTAACTCCTCGGCCAATTCGCTCGTCAATAATCATTTCTTCTTCTTTTCAGATGCGCTTTTTTTTTTAGCTCACCTGACTGAAAGTCAGGGTGAGCTTTTCTGATCCGGCGTCCGTCGTCCGTCGTCCGGCGTGAAGGTGGTGTTTGGGTCTTTTTCTTCCAAACCACTGGCCGCATGTTAATGAAATTTCATGTGAGTAGGGGTTATATAGCGGCATTTTGATTTTTGGGCAAATTAGGTTTCGGCTCATATTGAGCAGAGGGGTGGGGCAAAAATGCTCCAATTCTTAAAAAATCTTCTTCTCAAGAACCAGCAATAGCAGAGACTTGATATTTGGTATGCAGCTTCCTTTTGAGGTGTAGACTCAAGTTTGTTCAAGAGAAGTTCGTAGGTCTATACTTGGCGATGTTATGGGAGGAGCAAAAATTTTGGCCCCACCCCAAATTTCTATTTTTTAAACCGAGAGGCCAATTTGAACCAAATTTTATGTGAGGGCTTATTGGGTCATAAGTACCTAATTTATGCAGAAATTTTTTTTCCTGTAGCCCCGTGGGAACCACAGGAGCTAAAAATAGAAAAAAATTAAAACGCCTATATCTCAAAAACTGCACGGCAGTGAGAATTTTTATTTGGTGTGAAGCTTTCTTGGGACCAACAGAAAGGATTGGTAAAAAAAAATTGCTATCGGTTTTATCATAGGGTACTTTTTCGGGACTCTGAAAAAGTGCTGAGTCAGTATTTTTTAACACAGTAGGCAATGGGAAAAAAATAAAGAATTGTTTTCTTCCAAACCACTGCTCTAAAAGCTTTCATATTTTACATATAACATCTTTGGAACATTGATTCACATATTTGTAGAAATCAAATTCCTCGGTCCATATTTGGGTTCCCTATGGGAACCCAAATGTTCAAATTAGTGCAATATGAGGGATATATTTTAAAAATCTTCTTCTTCGGATCCACAAATCAGAATCTTTTGATATTTGCTATGCATCATCCTTAGGGGGGTGAGATTGATGTTTGTTCAAGCCAAGTCCCTGAGTTCATATTTGGACTCCCTTTGGGAACCCAAATTGTAACTTAGTGCAATACGAGGTATATTCTTTTAAAATCTTCTTCTTCGCATTCACCGGTCAGAATCTTTTGATATTTGGTATACAGTATGCTTAGGGAGGTGAGATTCAAGTTTGTTCAAGTCAAGTCCTTCGGCTCATATTTGGTCTCCCTGTGGGAGCCCAAATTATAACTTAGTTCAATATGAGGAATATTCTTTAAAAAAAATTTTTTTTTCAGATCCACCAGTCAAAATGTTTTGATATTTGATGTACAGCATTCTTAGGGGCTGAGAGTGAAGTTTGGTACAGCCAAGTACCTGGGTTCATATTTGGGCTCACTGTGGGAGCCCAAATTATACCAAAATTTTTATTTTCCAAACCAAAAAGTCGATTTGAACCAAATTTGATATGAGGGCTTATTGGGTCATAAGTACCTAATTTATGCCGAAAATTGTTTTCCTGTCCCCCACGGGAACTGCAGGAGCTAAAAAATTTTTTTCTTTTTAAATGCCCATATCTCCAGAACTACATGGCACTGAGAATTTTTATATGGTGTGAAGCTTCCTTAGGACCGGAAGAAAAAAATGGTAAAAATTTTATCATAAGGTTCTTTTCTAGGACTAAAAGTGCCGAGTCATCATTTTTTAACAGTGTAGCTAATGGGAATAACGTTGAAGAATCTTCTTCTCCCAAAACACTGCTTCAGAAGCTTTTATTTTTGGGCTCCCTATGGGAGCCCATGTATAACTTAGTTCAGTATGAGAAATATTCTTAAAAAATCTTTTTTTCTGTTACTCCTGTCAGAATCTTTTGATATTTGATTTTTGATTTTCTTAGAAGTGGCAAATTGAAGTTTGTTCAAGTTCTGCTTTATTGATAAAATTGGGCCCAGTAGTAACCAATTCCTGCATTGAAAGCCCTGTAAAGTGGGCAGTGATAGGCATAAACGATTGACCAAACTTGATATTATAATTACGCCTCTGTAAGATGTAGCCTTAGATGCTGAAAGTGACCTTAAATTCCAATAAATAAATAGATAAATTATTGAGTACCCAATATGGGTATCTAACATATGAACACTCTGGGTTACTAAGTAGAGAAAACACTTTTATGTTGAAAAACTGATAATAACCACAAGGCAGAATCCCTTGCTATTTTGGTGATATGACTCGGCCAGTATCAGGTGAGCGCCCTCAGGCCCCGTGGGGCCTCTTGTTTGAACGCCCCATCCGAATCGACGTTTCGCACCGATCAGATTGCCGACCAGCGAACGTTCCATCTTCTCTCTCCTGGTCGGATTCGATATGCCTCTCAATCTCCCCAACATGTTTTTGTCGCAGACGTCGTTGCGAGTCTTGGTGTCGGGATGTCCGGCGTAGCACAGATCGTGATCGTACGCGGCCGCGTCCACCCTATTCACGGGTTTGCTCCAAGATTTGGGTGTCAGATCGGCGTTGAGTCTCTTCTTCAATTTCGTTCCGGGTCCCGTGAAACTGTGACCGGGCAGATGCATTTCGAAAGGTAGATTGTTGATCATTTTATTCACGATGCCTTTACCTTTGCTCGCGTTCTTTTGTTTGACGAATCGAGTCTTGATAGAACCACACACATCGCAAATTCCGCGAAGCATCCGTCTGTCGTTTTTAGTTCGCACTTCTCTAGAATTACTCGTCTCGGTAACTCTCTTACACTTTACGCAATACATTTTTAGCTCAACTTGACAAAGTCAAGCTGAGTTATTGCCATCACTTCTCGTCCGTCGGTGTACGTACGTACGTACGTACGTACGTTAGTACGTTAGTATGTTAGTACGTACGTACACAATTTCCTTTGGCACACCTCACAGGTCGCATTTATGATCAGATTGCTATGAAACTTGGTATGCTTATTCGGGGTGACCTCTAGATGGGAGCTATCGATTTTCTTCAATTTCCGTCAAAAAATGTTGCCGCGGCCAACGTTCTTAGAACTTAGTTTAGTCAAACCTCAATATTTCCCTTTGGCACACCCTACAGGGTACATTTATGATTGGATCGCTTTGAAACCTGGCATGCTTGTGTGGGGTGACCTCTAGATGGGAGCTATCAATTTTCTTCCATTTCTGTCAAAAAATGTTGACGCGGCCATCGTTTTTAGAACTTAGTTTAGTCAAACCTCAATATTTCCCTTTGGCACACCCTACAGGGCACGTTTATGGTCGGATTGCTTTAAAACCTGGCATGCTTGTTTGGGGTGACCTCTGGATTGGAGCTATCGATTTTCTTCCATTTCCGTCAAAAAATGTTGCCACGGCCAACGTTCTTAGAACTTAGTTTAGTCAGACCTCAGTATTTCCCTTTGGAACACCCTACAGGGCACATTTATGATTGGATTGCTTTGAAACTTTGTATGCTTGTGTGGGGTGACCTCTAGATGGGAGCTATCAATTTTCTTCCATTTCCGTCAAAAAATGTTGCCGCGGCCAACATTCTTAGAACTTAGTTCAGTCAGACCTCAATATTTCCTAAGCTTAGGCACACCGTACAGGGCACATTTATGATTGGATTGCTTTGAAACCTGGCATGCTTGTTTGGGGTGACCTCTAGATGGGTGCTATTGATTTTCTTCCATTTCCGCCTGTCAAAAAATGTTGCCGCTGGCAACGATCTTTGAACTTAGTTTAGACAGGTATCAGTATATTCCTTTGGCTTGCCCTACAGGGCACATTTATGATCAGATCGGTTTGAAACTTTGTATGCTTGTTTGGGGTTTCCTCTAGATGGGAGCTATCGATTTTCTTCCATTTCTGTCAAAAAATGTTGCCGCTGACCTTTGAACTTAGTTTTGTCAGGCCTCAATATTTTCCTTTAACACACCCTTCAGGGCACATTTATGATCGGATCACTTTGAAACTTGGTATGTGTGTTCGGGGTGACCTCTAGATGTGGGCTATTGCTTTTTTTCATTTCCATAAAAAATTATTGTCGTTATCACCAGCCTTTGAACTTACTGCATTTGTGCATCAACTTATCCCTTTTGAACTCTCAGCAGGGTATATTTATGAATTTCCATAAAAAAAATCCCAAAAACCATTGCCACAAAGCAATGACCTTCTACTTAGTGCTTTTGTGCATTAACATCTTCCTTTGGCATGCCTCAGAGGGCAAATTCATTATCTGGTTGTTTTGAAACTTTGTATGCTTATTCAGGGTGACAAAGATAGGAGATATTGATTTTCTTTTCATTTCCATCAAAAACTGTTGCTGTCAGCAACAATCTTTGAATTTATTGCATTTGTGCATCAACATTCTTTGACATGGCCTGCAGGCCACATTTATCATAGGATTGTTTTTGAACTCGGTGTGCTCATTAGGCAAGACCTTTAGATAAGAGCTATTGATTAGCATTCATTTCTGTGAAAAAAGTTGCCATTTACAATAACCTCTGAACATACTGCATTTGTGTATCAACATTCTTCCTTTAGCCAGTCTTACTGTTTACATTATAAAATTGCATGGATTACTCTGACGTTGTGCACACACAATGCTGTTATGTTGAAATTTCATCAAATAACATTGATACTAATGATCTTCAATTTTGCCATTTCATTTATAACTTACCAAGTTCAAGTTTGTCAAGTTGCGCTACAGTGTCATTGACACTTTCATTTTAAGAGTTATTTAAATTAATTTCGTTTTTTTTATTTTATATATAAATTTAATATTTTTTTTTTAAAATTCTGTTCTTATTATATATATATATATATATATATTTTTTTTTTTTTCAATCGCTGCTCTTGAGTTCTATCATCTTACTGAATTCCTCCCTGGCTTCTTTCCTCCCCTTTTCCACAAGAGAATCCTTCATCTCTTCCTTGATGATCTGACGAGTCTTGAATCTCACAGCTTCTTTC
Organism: Pictodentalium vernedei; assembly: GCA_031216915.1. Lineage (NCBI taxonomy): Eukaryota > Metazoa > Mollusca > Scaphopoda > Dentaliida > Dentaliidae > Pictodentalium > Pictodentalium vernedei. The sequence goes on along the minus strand of CM062290.1, from coordinate 234,060,949 downwards.
ATGGCATCGTATTTCGTTTTCTCGCTCAATATCGCGAAGTATTCTCCGTCCGATATCCTACCGTCTTTCAACGCCATAGAGATCATTTCGGATATCGTGTCGATCTTGGAGTCGGCCAAGACGCGAATCTTGTCGTGTTTCCTCGCCTTCAGATATAATTTCCTACTCAAAAAGTTTCCGAGCGTGCTAAACAATCCGGCGGCGAGAGCCACTCCTTCTACAGTCAACACGATTGGAATGCCGACCGCGGTCGACAACAATTCGATGCCGGCCGCGTGTAAACCCATGGAAATCGTGATGAGTGTCGTGTCGATCGCGTTGATGAATTTCACGAAACGCGAATACTTCTTCTTGAGGGAACGACGAGAATCTCTCTCTCGAGTCAGATACAATTGGATTCTACTGATTTGATCGATGCGATACCTCTCTCCTCTTTCTCTTTCTTCTAGCGACGGCGCCGTCGGCAAAATGCCGTTCGGCTTCTCGTCCTCATCGTCCACTAACGTCGGATACAATTTATTTCTGGTTCTCATTTTGTTTTTGTTTTTTTTCTTTCTTTCTTTCTTTCTTTCTTTCTTTCTAATATTAGATAAAAAAAAAATTTATGTGTGTATTTATTTTTTTTTTTATTTTCTACTCTCCCTTATTTTATATCAACGAAAAAAAAAAACTTAGACGTATGCTTCGTTCAGCAATAATTTCTTGATGCATCCCTTGTCTTCTAAAGTCAAACTTCTACGCGCCAATTTCAGTTCTTCCGAATCTGTGGGCCTGTCTCGATTCTTACAGAAGACTAATCTCTTCCAAAACGTGATCACATCGTTCAATTTAACGCTTCCGAACGCCGGTTCGAAATACATGACGACCATATCTTCCCTTTCCATCGTCAGACACGAATGATTCTCGTGATCGAAGTCTAGATAATCCTGACATCCGACGCATCGTTCTAACAAGATGGGACGTAGTTGTTCGTTCACGCAGATTGCGTATGCTCTCATCAGCATGTTTAAAAGAAACCTCGCTCTAATAGTCTGAGAATCGCTCATGATTTACGTATTTTTTTTTTTTATTATCTATTCGATTTGATATATTTAATTTTCTAAATAACTATTTATTTATATTTTTTTTTCTCCCCTATATATATCAATCAAAAACGTGACAGCGGGCTCGCGAATTTCCAACACACCGACGACAACAACACTCTTCGTTCAGATCGAGTTTTTACGAGAATCGAGCGATCCGATCGCTCGATCAGCTTAGTTTTTTTGAGAATTTCTCATAGTGGAGGAATTCCCTAATAATGTCATAAATGGGAGAAAAAAAAAAACCCACCGCCTCAAAACATTTGCGGGTTCTGAATCATCTGTCTCAACACAATTGCGGGTTCTGAATTGCTGATCTAGAGTCCCCAAAACTGTTTTTTGATGATGACCCAGAATTTTTTGCTTTTGCTCGCGTTCGCCAACGATGGACCGATGGTCTGATCTGCGATGGGAATGTCGACGAAAAATTACGTGCAAGATACAAGCGAAGATGTACGATTTCACCCTTTTTTTAAAAACGCGCGTTCACCACGAGTATTTGAACGTTAAAAGCGCAATCTAGGAGTCACAACTGTACATGGGGGGGATTCAAGATCATGTACAGTTTTGTGAACAAGCGTGTGATTTAACACTGAATTCCACGTTGGTGAACGCATCGTGAACGTATGTTGTACACGTACATGTACAAGTGATAGTAGATCGGCCTTTATTACCTACTCACGTGCAACACACCACCCATGATTTTCTCAAATAGCACTTTCAAATCGTTCTGGATTCTGTATAAAAGTGTGAAAGTTTCAATGATTGAGGCATTTACTTTCGAGATGGCTCGAAGGAGATACACTGAGGCTACCAGATGGCAGATTATTGGCATGAAGTCAACGGGAATGTCTTGTAGAGCAATTGGACGGCAACTGGACATTAACCACACTGTAGTAAGCCGTCTTATTCAAAAACATCGCCAAACTGACCTTGTAAAGGACAGACCGAGACCAGGTCAGCCACGTAAGACTAGTCGAGTTGAGGATCGTTACCTTGCACGTCTTGTTCGACGTCAGCCGTTCTCCAGTAGTGGTGTTCTGAAGCAGCTATGGCTCCCCAACAGACCCCTTTGCAACAGAACAGTGAGAAACAGATTGAAGGCAATAGGTCCCAAGGCAAGGCGAGTGATTAAGCGGCCAGCGTTGACCAACCGGCATAAAAGAGCTCGTTTGGAATGGTGTCTAGCCCGACGTCACTGGAATCTTACGTCATGGAGGAAGGTCCACTGGTCGGACGAAAGTCGGTTTTTGCTCAACGTTACTGACGGACGTCAGCGTGTTTGGAGAACCAAAAATACTGCATATGTGCCAAAGAATGTCCAAGCGTCAGTCCCATTCGGTGGCGGATCAGTTATGGTCTGGGGATGCGTGTCCCATGATTGTAAGCTTGATTTGGTAACTGTGCAAGGCAATCTCAATGGCGATCGTTACATCCGGGACATTCTGCAACCTGTTCTTGTTCCCCATTTTGACAACCATCCATTGGCCACTCGCCCTGTGTTCATGGACGACAATGCTCGACCCCACCGTTCTCGACTTGTGAAAACTTTTCTTGACAACAACGCGATTACTAAACTGCCATGGCCTGCAATGAGTCCTGATCTCAATCCACTGGAGCACATTTGGGATATGATTGGACGCAGAGTGCAAGCACTGGACCCACCTCCACGACATTTGGCCGGTTTGGAAGCAGCTATACACCGTGAGTGGCAGCAGTTACCTCTTCAGCGAATCAGGAGACTCACCTCACGCATGAGGAGGAGGGTAGACGCAGTCATCCGTGCACAGGGCGGATACACACGCTACTGACAATATTGTTGCTAATTGTTGGCTTACAATGCTACTGAACATTTAGCAATCGCTAATCAATCATTATCTCCATTTTGGTACTTTGTAGCACAAAACTTACAACAGGGTGGAATTTCCTGCAAAACCAATGTTCATGTTTGTCTGCCAAAATTACAGTAAAGTGTTACACATTGCAATCATTGTTGTGTTTTATGTTTAGCTAGGATTATGAACTATCAGAATATCATACCATTTGTTGCCATACAAACGTCATGATGTTATAATGACCGGGTTTTGTCACAACAATCAGGAAAAATGGGGCGGTGCTTGATTAAGTTCTTTGTGTATATAATTATATTATTGGGCATTTTTATTGGGCACAGTGATCGATCACGTGTTTGGAGGTGCATAATGTTAAAAGGATAATTCATAGAAATAATTGATCATGGATATGTAGATAGTAACTGTTGGTGTATAATAAACTGTTAATCTTTATCGCCTTTTCATTTCACATTAAAGAAGCCCTGCCTGACCCAGAAACGCAGTCAGTCCCCAGCTTTTCCTTATCGTGACCAAACGTGCATTAGTTCTCTCCTGCTGTTGACCATTAATTATAACTACACTGCTGTGCGATGTCTAGAGAATAATTAATGGTAACCTGCTGGAGAGAGCTGTTGGTAAATTAGTTGTCAAGTCGATGTAATCAAGTGAGAGAATTCCTGAGCGTATCAAGATTTCTCAAATAACCAGTCACCCCCATTATTTCTGTTTATCTTCTTAGAACCATCCTTCAGTCCGCGCTTTTCCGTCAATAATTATCTAATCCTCTCGTGACACTAGCATCAGGTCACGGGAGTTTTGATCGTTATTTGCTGGAGAGAGCTTTCGCTTCTAACCCCAGGTTTACATCAGTTTGAGCCCTCACCCCTGGTAGAAGTCACTGCTGGTTGCCCGGACGATATTCCCTTGGTCATATTTGGTGGAGAATCTGGTCACATTTACTTTTTAGCTAACCTGTAGGATGTCTAATGTGATTCTCACAACCATCCAGGTTCTGTTGAGAAGTCTCAACTTAGGGACAAAGAATCTTACGTGCGGCATTGAAGTGGAGAGCAAGGCAATGACTTTGACTCTGAAATGCGACAAGCCTCTTAAGCAGAAATCTGTGTCAAAAAGAGCAAGAGATAACGGAAGAATGACTCAATATAATTAGAAGAAAGAACTCGAACAAACTCAATCTCAGCTATGGAAACAGCCTCAGCAGAATTTTCTATCGACGCTACTATCCAGCAACACAGTCAAAGAAACCAATAGGGTGTTCCATAAAGACTCAATGAGTACCCAAACTAATTATAACTCTCAATTAAAAATTTACATCGGTGTAAACGCCGTATAAACTTCCACTAACACGTCTGTTCAGTGTTCCCCTCAGATGAAAAAATGGTAAAATTGGTGGATCCAAGGACATAATTGGATGATGGAAGTGAACAACGGTGGTCAGAAACGTTTCAGGGCTGTAACTTTATAATTTTTATCAAAGTTATTTCATGTTTCCCAATATCGGGACATGTGCCTGATGTCATCATTCTTGCTAATGATTTATCCAATGCTTGTTAAGTGTTCCTTCCCTATCCCTCCTTGAAGCCCTTCTGTTAAACTCCCAAGCTTTTTGGCTTATTTTTATTGAAATTTTTAATTAAATTTCTTGGGAGTTTAACGTGTGTAACAGAATGTTTATTCTGTTTACCCCATGGTCTTCTATCCGATGTATCGTTTTTTCTTCGTTTGAAGATCTTGCTTTACATCTGGTAGCTTTAAAATCTGTTAATGACTTTGGGCCTTTTTTCTGTGCCTGATGTCCTGTTTCCTTGATGTTGTTTACATTGGCAACATCCTTAAGTATATGTAGTTATTATTACTGTAGAATTGTTGCAAGACACATTATTTAATATTCCGGTAGTGTAGAAATAATTTTTGATTTAGTCCACATTTAGGCTCTATCGGGATTTCGTTGTGCTCTTCATGTTCCCTTTGGGAACTTGGGCTTTTGTCAAAAATTTTTCTAAAAATTTTTTGAATTTAATTTTTAGATTTCAATTTTGATTGTTGTTTGTTACGTATCTTTATCATATATTTATTGTGAAGTTTTTGGGAGTACGATCGACTTAGTTTTGATTAATCATGAAAGCTTATAGCTCAAAATGCAAGACGAGGAAGTCTTCCTCAGATTTACATCCGTGTTGCCTTGCCTGTAGTCGATGTACTCCTGCAGATTCTTGTCCTACATGTGTCGATTGGGATGACAAACGTTGGAAGCGAGTGTCACGGTACGTTGTTAGTGGTGAGAGGCCTATGCCGGTACTCTCACCGCAAGGTCATTCAAGTTTCTCAGTTTCTTTTTCAGAGGAACAAGAACATGGTGATGGTAATGTGACACCCACCAAAAGTGTGCTACCGTCGTCGTGCTCTGATGAGCAAACAGAGCTAGCTACTAAGGTGCTCATGAATATTAGGCAAGGGATAAGGCCACTGGGCGGTGGTCTTAATCCTTTGCCGGCAGCTAGCTCGACTGGTGAAGCGATTACTCCGTCCATGGGAGCCGTAACACCGGATATGTCTGTTGCAGTCGAAGGAAGTGTAGTGGGTAGAGCGAGCACCTTAAAAACTAAAACTCACTCAGTGATGACAGAACTAGGGAGGAAGCCAGCAAGTTTCTTGTCGGGAGCCTCGGCGAGGTCTGAAAAGGCTGCGAGCGGGAGAGATCCCTCTCTAACCCAGCACCATCTGGGGCCAGATGTTGTTATGAGAAACTTGCACAGGCTGGAGCATACATCCACACCTGCCGCTCGGGATGCTCCGTCTAGACTGCTGTCAGCCTCGGCTACAGTCACAGCTTCTTCCGCTGTGATAGCTAAGCACACACGACCACATCCTAGCTACCTGACTTCGGATATCCAGCCAGTTGTGCGAAGAAGGAACCACTCTTCGCCCGTGAAGTCGGACCATCCGGTAGCTAGGGAATGGAGGCTTCGATCATCGGGACGTTCGGAGAAGAGATCCATCTCCGGAACGCCGTCCCAGGAGCAGCAAGTGGCTAAGAAACAGAAAACCGCTGCTCCTCAAGCTCTGCCTCGACAGCAGCTGGCCTCGGCTACAGTCACAGCTTCTTCTGCTATGATAACTAAGCAGACTTGACCGCATCCTAGCTATCTGACTTCAGATGTCCAGCCAGCTGCGTGAAGAAGAAACCACTCTTCGTTTGTGAAGTTGGACCATCCTGTAGCTAGGGAACCGAGGCTTCGATCATCGGGACGTTCGGAGAAGAGATCCATCTCCAGAATGCGGTCCCAGGAGCAGCAAGCTGCTAAGAAACGGAAAACTGCTGCTCTTCGATCTCCATCTAGACTGCAGTCAGCCTCGGCTACAGTCACGGCTTCTTCCGCTATGATAACTAAGCACACAGGACCTCATCCTAGCTACCTGACTTCAGATATCCAGCCAGCTGTGCGAAGAAGGAACCACTCTTCGCCTGTGAAGTCGGACCATCCAGTAGCTAGGGAACCGAGGCCTCGATCATCGGGACGTTTGGAGAAGAGATCCATCTCCGGAACGCCGTCCCAGGAGCAGCAAGCTGCTAAGAAACAGAAAACCGCTGCTCCTCAAGCCTCGGTGACAGACTTGCTGTCGCAGATTGCACAGCTGATCGCAGCATCCCAGCAAGTGCGGGAGCAGCCTCCCTCAGACTCAGAAACTGAGCTGTCGGACGGTGCTGGGTCAGTCCAGTCGTCTGTTCACACAGATGCAATGGACCGAGATTCTCAACTGATTCGGTCAGATGGTGAAAGGGATAAGGAAGAGGATTACCTTTCCCTTTCGGAACAACATATGGTTGCGATGGATTTTATCCATCAATACTATCCTGAGCTTGTACCACCGAATCAGCAAGCTGTGACAACAAGGGAGAAACCGCTGGCGTCTCTAGATGCAGACTTTATATGGAGGAAGGAAGAAGTTCTTTCTTTCCCGGTTCAGTCTAGGCATGTGTCGCAGGCCTTCGGCCATGTAGATGACGCCATATTTAACCTTTCGAGTGTGAGGAAAAAAAGGCAGTTTCTTATCAACATCTTCCATAAATATATGGTTCCTTGGACCACGTTAATTTAAAACGGTTGGAGAAGATGTTCAGAGAGCTCCACTGCGTTTGGATGAGCAGGCCGGGGATTTAGACATATCCTTACCTGCTTCATTCAACATTCGCTCAGATGTAATGGAAACTGCAATTTCATCAAATAGAGCAAATGTGGACGCAATGTCATGATCACATCACCTTACCAGAGCTTTTTGGCGCAATGTCTCAACGGGAAGGAATTTGAGGACGTGTGTACCTCGCTTAGAGTTCTTTCCAAGGCAATCATGTATGCCACGAATAACTCTGCTCTGACAGTTACTAATCTGGAGTTAATTAGATGTGATGCTGCCCTTGCGTCGTCATCACTTATAGATGATAAGGTGAAAAGCTCTCTCCGGGTTGCACCGGTCTCCGGACATACTATCTTTGACGACAAGCTTTCATTCGTATATGAACAGGCTACTAAGAAAGCATTCAGTGCTCTGCTCTTGAAGTCATTGTCTCAACAACCTGTTTCAGCAGACCGGGGTAAGCGAGGATGTTCCAAATCAAAATCATCAAAAGGGAACTCCTTGCGAGGGTACAAGAAACCCTCATACAATTACTCCGGAGGTTAATACAGCGACTCGGGAAAGGGGCGTAAGTCTGACCGGGATTATCGGTCAGACGCCCCTGAGCCGACGGGGCGAGGATCTTTGCGGGGAGGGCGTAGTTTCTCCTGTAAGCCTCGCAAGTCCTACAGGTGATGGTCAAGACCTCTATTACTTGCCAGGCGGAAGGTTATCAAACTTCGCGAGAAACTGGATAGCAGTCACGCATTAACATCGAGGGAATTCATGCGACTGATGGGGCTGTGCGGAGGGGCTGAGGATCTTATTCCGATGGGCCGTCTGCGCACGCGTCCCCTCCAGATATTCTTTACTCAGAACTGGAGTGTGAAGACGAATTAATGGAGAGGATTCTCCTATATGTCATGAATCATGGATTTCATCTCTCTTTCCGACATATACCGGTTCGTCTGAATGTATTAGCAGACTCACTCTCTCGGAAAGGTTGCCTGTTGCCATCAGAGTGGACTCTCAACAAGCGAATATTCAGGCAGATTTGCTATCAGTGGGATCGTCCCATGATAGATCTTTTTGCGACACACCTGAACAATCAGTTACTGACGTTTGTGTTGCCATGCCCAGATCATCAAGCGTACACAGTAGATGCTTTGTCAATTTCATGGGACGGGATGATAAGATACGCATATCCTCCAGCTCCGTTGATTCAGCAGATTCTGTTAAAGATCAAACAGTCTCGTTGCAAAATCCTGCTAGTAGCATCTCTGTCATCACAGAAACCTTGGATCAATCTTCTCAGGTGTCTGTTATGGGAATTCTCTGGAAGCTTCCTCCACGAGAGGATCTCTTTTATCAGGGGAAGTCACGCGCACTGCATCACAACCTAAAAGGTCTCAACCTTCACGTATTTCCGTTGTGCAGTCCTTCTTGCACAGAAAACAGTTTACAGGATGCGCAGTGGATGCAATTTCTAACTGCAGGAGGTCCTCCTCTTCGTTGAACTACACAGCGAAGTGGAGGGTTTTCTTCCATTGGTGTAAGGATCAGTCGATAGGCGTATATGATCCGTCTATACCAAATATTGCCGATTTCCTGGTCTACTTGTTTAACGATCTTAAACTGCAGCCCGTCACTATTAAGGGCTATAGGTCTATGTTATCAGATACTTACTCTCATCATGATAACTTGGCTGTTGGATCACATACTTCATTATCCAAGCTAGTTGGAAGTTTCTCTGTCAATAGACCTAGAACCCTCAGATTAATTCCTAAGCGGAATTTGGCTTGGGTTCTGTTGAAGCTCAAAGAAGCTCCTTTTGAGCCGTTGGACGTCGTAGAGTTCAAATTCTTGACCTATAAAATGGCGTTTCTCTTAGCCTTTGCATTTGCTTGAAGAGTCAGTGAATTTCATGCTTTATCTGTTGATGAATCTCACCACCGTAGTGTGGGTAATACCATCACCCTCACTACGGAAGTGGGGTTTTTGGCTAAGAATCAGATTCCAAACAAGTGGCCGGAACCTATTGTCATTAAGGCTTTACCGTCCTCTGATAACCGTAGACCTTTGCTGTGTCCAGTCAGGGCTATGCGCATTTATAAACGTCAATTAGATTTTCTTAGAAATAAACGTTTCTTTCTTTCATTGATTCCCATAAGAAAGGATATTTCTGTTCATGCCATCGCTAGATGGATTCAGTTGGCAATACGCATTGCCTATGAAAATCTTCAGGTCAACGTTCTGTTAATAAGATATCAGTGCACGAGGTTAGAGCACGGTCCACTTCTTGGGCTTATTCCAACAGCATAGCCATTACTGATCTCACGAAGGCTGTGTACTGGACACAGCCCTCTTCATTTACCAAGTTGTACCTGAGAAATTTAGAGTCCATCTCCAGTGACCTTAGATCTTTGGATCCTCTTTCTGTTGTTCAGAATGTCGTCCATTAATGATTACATCTATAGGTATTTAGGCAGTCCGTTCCAGCACTGACGCTGTTCTGCTGCCCTCTTCGTTCTGAGGAAATTTACCTCAGAACAAGGGGAAGGGGGGGAGGGGATGGTTTTTTCCCTTATGATCATCTGGCTTTATAGTGAAAAGCAAGGGAAGACCTCCGGTGTCAGTAGTCCTGAGTTGGTGCTGGGATGGTTTTAATGTGTGCCTCGGTGTGAAGCAATAACTGTGTCTCATTTATGTATGGTTTTTAAAGTGTAGCTCACTGTGAAGCATTTGTATATGTCACGTGTCAAACGGGCATTAATAAACAATCCTCGGACACTTTTAAATGAGTATAAAGAGTCTCATTCTCTGGACTATCTTTATATATTGGTTTTCCTTCACCAAATTAGCATAACGGGTTATGCTGGCATTAAATGGAGAATTATATATTATGTAATACTCAATTACATTGTTGGTGTTATAAGAGAAAGACATATATAATTCCTATCTTCTCCTATTCTCCTGTGGGAGCTATTCTTTACTGAAGTAATTGAGAGATTGGATTTTCCTTTAAATCCTAGGCCCTCCAACCTTTTTACGATTCAGCTTGTCTGAGCCATTGATTGTTGTATAAAAATATGATAAATTTTAAGTAATTTGTATATTTTTTATACTTACCAATGGCCCAGACGGGTATGGCCCTCCCATGAGTGGGCACTAATACCTACCTGCTGTTTATAACATTTAACAGGCAATCTGTAGAAAGAATGATGGTTGGCACCAATTTCAGTACCTTCTGGGATACTGCTCATGCGCATATCTAAAAAGTATGGAGGACCATCTACGACTTGATTTTTAGCTCAACTTTGACGAAGTCAAATTTGAGCTATTGTCATGGCCCGTCGTCCGTCTGTCCGTACGTCAACAATTGGCTATGGCTCGGGCTAGAGGTCGTATTTATGAACCGATCTTTACGAAACTTCTTGTGTACCTTTGTTATGACCCTGGGACAGGAACGAGTGTTTTTAGGTGTGGTCCGAAATTCAAGATGGCTGCCAGCGGCCATTTTGTACCGATGGTGCACAGTTTTTTGTACAGAACTTCTGTATGAAAGTTCTGATTTGAATAAAGTTTTGTATAAATGTATAGTACAATGGGATACATCACATATAATACGGGTTTTTTTCTCGTGCGTAAATTATGCAAATTAGACTAACTTTGATTTATTTAGTGTTACTTTCAGAGCTGTAAGTGCCAAGCTGCTATGGCTCGGGCTAGAGGCCGTATTTATGAACCAATCTTTACGAAACTTCTTGGGTACCTTTGTTATGACCGTGGGACGAGAACGAGTGTTTTTGGGTGCAGTCCCAAATTCCAGATGGCTGCCAGCAGCCATTTTAGACCGACGATGCCGAAATCTGTTTTTTGTACAGAACTTCCATATGAAAGCTCTGATTTGAATAATTTTTTGTATGAATGTTTAGTACCATGGGATACATTACATATATTACAGGTTTTTTTCTTGTGCGTAAATTATGCAAATTAGGTTAACTTTGATTTATTTAGTGTTACTTTCAGCACTGTGAGTGCAAATCCCAATACGGCTCGGGCTAGAGGCCGTATTTATGAACTGATCTTCACGAAACTTCTTGGGTACCTTTGTTATCACTGTGGGACGAGAAGGAGTGTTTTTGGGTCCAGTCTGAAATTCAAGATGGCCGCTAGCAGCCATTTTGTTCAAAATTAAGTGCAATCAGATTTTTGCGCAGAACTTCCAAATGAAAGATCTGATTTGAATAAATTTTTGTATGAATGTTTAGTACCATGGGATACATTACATATAATACAGAGTTTTTCTCGTGAATAAATTATGCAAATTAGGGGTCCGGGTGGGACTTGAAAAATTTTGGACCAAAATCCGGAAATTAGTTTTTTGGTTTTTTATGCGTTTTGGTCAATTTTAAGACAAAAAAAAAAAAATTTTTTTTACACTGAAAATTTGGGGTCCGGGTGGGACTTGGAAAATTTTGGACCAAAATCCGGAAATTAGTTTTTTGTGTTTTGATGCATTTTGGTCAATTTTAAGAAGAAGAAGAAAAAATTTTAGTCTGAAAATATTTTGTTTGGGACTGAAAATTTCCACACAAAAATAATAATCTACAATGATTGGTCTTAATCTGTAGTCCATTACAGTCACCTTGTAATTCTTTTATTATTGTTGACTGGGCCAAAACAAATACTAATTCCTGTCATATTCATTATTCAGTTGTCTTGGTCACAGCAAGTACTAATTCCTGTCATATCCAAGTTGAGCTACAGAGTCATTGACTCTTTCATTTTGGTTTTGCATGCACATTTTGGGGATTGGGAGGGCAAAATTTGTGTTTGGCCCTGGATTAATTTGTGTTAGCACCAGCTGGTCTGGGCCATTGGTAAGTATAAAAATGTACAAATTACTTAAAATTTATCATTTTTCCTTCTCGTTGTGGTATTCCTAGGTGTCACATGCATTTAGTCCTATTGTTGTCGCCTAGTTTGTCTCCTGTGAATTAAGAGCTATCTGTTTATATATCATTAGCGGCAAACGTCATATTGGCCTTATATATTTGACAGCGGTATTTTCTTATTCATTGCGGCTAGCGTCAAAAGTCTCTGTTTAGGGAGCTTTCCAAGGCCATAGGTGACACAGGTATCTGTCTTCACGGAGATGAAGACTAACAAGCTGTGTTAGCTAAGCTGAGACTACTGTCTCTTTGGAATTACGGCCGTTAGAAGAGTGGCCCTTTATTTCTTATCTTGAGCGACTAATGTTGTAAGTCTCCTTTTAGTGAGCTTTCAAGGTCACAAGTTACACCGAGATATCTGTCTTCATGGAGATGAAGACTTCTTAGCTGCGCTAGCTAATCTGAGACTGATGTCTCTTTGGAATTAGGGCCTTTAAAAGGAAAGAGTACATTGTTTCCTTCTTGGTGTTGTATTCTTAGGTGTCTGAGGCTTTCAGTCTTTTTGTTGATGCCTTATTAGTATCAAGTGTGGCCCTTTTCCCCTTGAGCGATTAGCATTGTAAGTCAAAAAATTACACTGAGGTATGTATCTTCACAGAGTTGAAGACTTCTAGCTACTTTAGCTAGGCTGAGATCGCTGTCTTTTAGGAATAGAACCGCTAAAGGAAAGAGTTCATTTTTTTCCTTCTCGGAGTTGTTTTCTTAAGTGTCACAGACTTTAGTCTTATTTTTGACTCTGTAGTAGCCTAGCTAGAATTATGAACGGTGTTTTTCCCCTATTATTAGCGGCTAGCATTGTAAGTCTCCTTTAGTGAGCTTCTAGAGCCACAGTTAACAGCCATTTAATAGGAAGACCTTTAGCTGCTTCAGATAGGCTGAGACTACTGTCCTATCGGACAATGGAGCCATTACAAGAGAAGAGGTTGTTCTCTCCTTAACAGTATTGTTTTTGTGTTAGTTGTCTGAGGCTTTTAACCCTATTGATGACGCCATATTAACCTACTGTGATTAATGAGCGTTCTTTCGAATGCCTATAGTTAACACCTTTTCAGGAATATATTTCCTGCTACAATAGGAACAAGACGCAAGGAGTTCATCTAGGTTTTTATGATCGGGTGCCGGAACATAGTTTTTTGTTGCCCGCTTCATTTTTAATCCAATCTATTGTTGTGGATTATATTTCCACTCGGTGGATTGTATATTATGTCTATATGGTGTATTATTTGGCATCATGGCATACCGTCTTGATTTCAAGGAATATGTCAACGCAGTTTCAGTGGGAATATTCCTTGCAATAGTGCCATGTTCATTACATCCATCTCCGTCCTTAGTGGCATTATGGAGTTGGTCAGACGTGAGGGGAGGGAGCACTACGGTTTTTAGCTCAACTTTGGCGAAGCCAAATTTGAGCTTATGCCATGGCCAGTCGTCCGTCTGTCCGTCTGTCCATCAACAATTCAATACGGCTCGGGCTAGAGGCAGTATTTATGAACCGATCTTTACGAAACTTCTTAGGTACCTTTGTTATGACCGTGGGATGAGAACGAGTGTTTTGGGGTCCGATCTGAAATTCAAGTTAGCCGCTGGCGGCCATTTTGTACAGACTTAGGTGCAATCAGATTTTTGCGCAGAACTTCCATATGAAAGTGCTGATTTGAATAATTTTTTGTATGAATGTTTAGTACCATGGGATACATCACATATAATAAGGTTTTTTTCTCGTGCAGATATTATGCAAATTATATGAACTTTGATTTTTTCAGTGCTACTTACACACAGTAAGTGCAAATGCCAATACGGCTCGGGCTAGAGGCTGTATTTATAAACCGATCTTTACGAAACTTCTTGGGTACCTTTGGTATCACCATGGGACGAGAACGAGTGTTTTGGGGTGCGGTCCGAAATTCAAGATGGCCGATGGCAGCCATTTTCTTCAAAATTAGGTGCAATCAGATTTTTGCACAGAACTTCCATATGGAAGTGCTGATTTGAAAAAATTTTTGTATGAATGTTTAGTACCATGGGATACATCACATATAATACGGGGTTTTTTCTCGTGTAGAAATTATGCAAATTAGATGAACTTTGATTTTTTCAGTGCTACTCACACACAGTAAGTACACATGTCAATACGGCTCGGGCTAGAGGCTGTATTTATCAACCGATTTTCACGAAACTTCTTGGGTACCTCTGTTATCACCTTGGGACGAGAACGAGTGTTTCTGAGTGCAGTCCAAAATTCAAGATGGCTGCCAGTAGCCATTTTGTACCGAAATTCGGTCTAATCAGTTTTTTGTACACAACTTCTATACGGCTCAGGCTAGAGGCCGTATTTATGAACCGATCTTTACGAAACTTCTTGGGTACCTTTGTTATCACCGTGGGATGAGAATGAGTGTTTTTGGGCGTGGTCCAAAATTCAAGATGGCCACCACAACCATTTTGTACCAAAATTAGTGCAGTCAGTCTTTTGTACAGAACTTCTGTATGAAAGTTCTGATTTGAATAAATTTTTGTATGAATATTTAGTAAAATGGAATACATCACATACAGTACAGGTTTTTTTCTCGTGCAGAAATTATGCAAATTAGATGAATTTTGATTTATTTAGTGCTACTAATACACTGTAAGTGCACATGTCAAGACGGCACAGGCTAGAGGCTGTATTTATCAACCGATCTTCACGAAACTTCTTGGGTACCTTTGTTATCACCTTGGGACGAGAACGAGTGTTTCTGAGTGCGGTCCAAAATTCAAGATGGCTGCCAGTGGCCATTTTGTACTGAAATTAGGTGCAATCAGTTTTTTGTCACAACTTCTATACAGCTCGTATTTATGAACTGATCTTCATGAACCTTCTTGGGTACCTTTGTTTTCACCTTGGGACAGGAATGAGTGTGTTTTGGGGTGCCTTTGTTATCACTGTGTTGTGAGAACAAATATTTTGGGGTTCAGTCAGACCCACTCTGGGACTCAAAGATTTCTTTTCTAGTTTAGCATCTGACTGTCACCCACCTTTACAATACTTTACCTATACATTTGTTACAGGCTACAGTCAGTATTTATGTACAGACTGTTACAATACTTTATATGTACCTTTGTTATCAGGTCATTACCTAGATCTTTGTCATTGCTGTGCCGTATACTATACATGTACTTGTCTTGACAAGTTGAGCTACAGTGTCATTGACACTTTCATTATACTAATTCAGATAACAGCAGCAGTATAGCTTTGGGAAAGTGGCATGAAGTTTCCTTTTCCTATAGTGAAAAAGGAATTTGTCACCTTTCCAAGCTTTAGTATTACTGCACCCGCCTTACTTACCTTGCGATTCAGGTAATGCGGGTGAGGGGGGATCGATATGATTTATTCGTCGAACCCCCCACCCACCGCCAATATGTTAAGAGGAGATTACAGGGCAGGATGTAGTTCTCTTCCCGTAAGCCTCGTATGCATTCAGTTATATGCATGTCTTTCATTGTTCTTCGATTGGCGGGTGGATTGTGGCCTAACGGCGACATCAGGGGTGCATCAACTCTTTAGTTGGTTTGCTTCCTGTGGTTGGTCGTTCATAAGTTGTATACACGCATATGATTCCTGAACAGTAACTGTTTTTGGATTCCGAATTCTTTCATGAATACATTCGCTTGATATTGCTAGCCTTCGTGTACCTGTGTGGCAGGCATGTCGGTTATCTGGACGACATTCTCCAATGTGGCAATTAGTCCACTCTGAGAAGTTTCGCTCAGAGTTGTCTGCTTTTGTTACAACGTATGAGTCTATTCCTCAGGCTAATCGCATTAACATTGTTTTATTCCTTCAGTTTCCTGGTTTGATTTTGTATCGCCTGGTCATGCCGTTGATACAGGCTGTATTCAGTCGAGGGTACATGCAGGATTCTGTTGATTGCATGCATAATATGTATTTATTATTAGGCAGATGTATTATTGAATAGATTCTCTTAAATTCTTGCTCTGCGTTAGTATAGAGCTTATGAGAATTTGGGGGCTAGTTGGATCAGTTATGGAGTTTCCTACAGGCCGTCTATGCATACATTCTCTATTTTTGGCTTCGTTATTCGGAGTGGTATATTCTTTCTCCGAACAATCATTGGTTTTAACGGACCTAGGGAACAATGAATTATTTGGGGATGGTCTGTGACGGGTTTTTAGTCCACTACCGGCATCACCAGAGGGGACTATAGGTTTGCACTCTGTCCATCCGTCAGTCTGTAGGTCTGTCAGTCTGTCAGTTCGTCAGTCTGTCAGTCACACTTTAGTTTTCCGGAGTTTTTTTTAGAAACGCTTCAACGGAATGATCTCATTTTTGGTAAACTACTATAGAACGATGACTTACAGATCAAGTTTGAGTTTCATGCTGATTGCATTATTCTTGTGTGAGTTACGGCCCTTGGAAATATGGGAAAAAGCACCAAAATATCAGTTTTCCAGAGTTTTTTTGGAAACACTTCAACGGAATGATTTCATTTTTGGTAAACTACTAAAGAACGATGACTTACAGATCAAGTTTGAGTTTCATGCTGATTGCATTATTCTTGTGTGAGTTACGGCCCTTGGAAATATGGAAAAGCACCAAAATATCAGTTTTCCAGAGTTTTTTTGGAAACGCTTCAACGGAATGATTTCATTTTTGGTAAACTACTATAGAACGATGACTTACAGATCAAGTTTGAGTTTCATGTTGATTGCCTTATTCTTGTGTGAGTTATGGCCCTTGGAAATATGGAAAAGCGCCAAAATATCAGTTTTCCGGACTTTTTTTGGAAACGCTTCAACGGAATGATTTCATTTTTGGTAACCTACTATAGAACGATGATTTACAGATCAGGTTTGAGTTTCATGCTGATTGCCTTATTCTTGTGTGAGTTATGGCCCTTGGAAATATGGAAAAGTGCCAAAATATCAGTTTTCCAGACTTTTTCTGGAAACACTTCAACGGAATGATTTCATTTTTGGTAACCTACTATAGAACGATGACTTACAGATCAAGTTTCATTTACACTCTGTCCATTCATCCGTCAGTCTGTCAGTCAGTCTGTCGGTCATACTTTAGTTTTCCGGACTTTTTTTGGAAACGCTTCAACGGAATGATTTCATTTTTGGTAACCTACTACAGAACGATGACTTACAGATCAAGTTTCATTTGCACTCTGTCCATCCGTCAGTCTGTCAGTCAGTCTGTCAGTCATACTTTAGTTATCTGGACTTTTTTTGGAAATGCTTCAACCGAATGATTTGATTCTTGGTAACCTACTATAGAACGATGACTTACAGAGCAAGTTTGAGTTTCATGCTGATTGCATTATTCTTGTGTGAGTTATTGCCCTTGGAAATATGGAAAAGCGCCAAAATATCAGTTTTCTGGACTTTTTTTGGAAATGCTTCATTGGACGGAATTCATGCTGATCACATCTAGGTTATAACATTAGTATAATTATTAATACTCATTAGTCCGGTAGGGGACATTGTATTGCTTCAGCGATACGTGTGCTCTTATTTAATCCTATCCTGTTCCAGGTTCTGAATCCAGTCTTCAACCGGAAGTGGTACACAAGGGGAATCCTATTCTCATAGAATTGAATGGTTACAATTTGGAAGTTCATTATTGGAATTAATTGTACACCTGAACGAAGTCGCCTGTGGGTTGGCTCAGAAACGTATAAGTTCTATCAGATAAATTTCCATTGGGATTCAATTGAATATCACCGGTTTTCCACCTATCTATGTATTCCGGATGCGGCATACATTTAGAAGCTTGCGATTTTAATAACCAGGATCACCACGATATAGCCTTAGCTGTTGATGTGGCATTACGCATCAATAATTTAATAATAATTAATAACCGGGTGCCTTTTAGGTGAATAGATATATATTATTCTGTACCGCTTTTTCACTGATTCCAGGCTGCTTCCCTCTTTGTTTTGAACATTATTCCTTCAAAAAAAGTGTGGGTGGAGGGGGGAGGGAGTGATTTTTCTTTACCTCTGCTGGCCCTATATTAAGTGTGTATCTATGAGTGAAGTTGTTACTGACCTTATATATAGTTTGTTACATTATATACGGCATGTGTTTGTGGGCTTTAGTCTCTCAATCTCGGACACGCTTTTCCTAATTTTAAGTGTCTTATTCTGGACTAGCCTTAAAATTGGGGGCTTGTTACACCCAATTAGCTTAATCATATATGCTAAGTAATAGGGAATTACTTGGATATTGCTCCTTATTTCAGTGGTATGTCTTCTCTATTGTTGTAAAGAAAGACATATTGGTAATTCCTTAAAATATTAATCTCCTTTTCACCTTGGGAGTTCTAATGCAGGCTAAGGAGCTGAATTTTGGTCTGCTATTCCTTCAAGTCCCGGCCCTCCTGCCTTTTTACGATTCAGCTAAGTCTGGGCCATTGGTTTTAGTATAAAAATATAAATTTAAAGTAATTTGTATATTTTTTATACTTACCAATGGCCCAGATGGGGATGGCCCTCCCATAAGTAGGCAGTCATACCTCCCCACTGAATTATAACATTAGTAGGCACAACTAGGAAGAATGATGCTTGGTGCCAATTCCGGTCTCTTCCTGGGTACTGCGTATGCGCAAGTACTAAAAGTGTGGAGGGCCAGATAGGACTTTTTAATTTTCAATATTGTATGCAAATTTTGGGGATTAGGGGGTTCAAAATTTGTGTTTGGCCCTTCATAATATTGAAGTTGCGCCAGCTAAGTCTGGGCCATTGGTAAGTATAAAAAAGATACAAATCAGTGACAAATGGGAGCAAAATGGAGGCGAGTGGAAAATCGCTCACCTCAAATAAAGTTTGCGAGAGTGAAAACTGTGAGGAGAGTGAATTTGATTGAGTGTTGATTTCAGTGTTTAACTACAAGAGTCCTTCGAAACGAATGTATCAATACAATGAACACAGATGGAAATTTTGACAGTGAAAATATATGTAACCCACTAAAATTAGTTCTGGATTTTAAATGGCAGATTATTATTATTGTGGTAAATGGATGCGTAAATTCCAAATCGAGCACATTAATTCGGGTCACTGGTGAATTGGAGCGACAGGTGTCACGTATATAAAAGAAAATAAGGAATGGGGCAACATTCCGCATGTCTTTGATAAAAAAAATACGGAAGTATTAAAATGTTTCTTAGATCTCAGAATGGCCACTATTTTTTTTATCTGAACATGCGTGTTTGTTTTGTGTCGTGAGTAAGCTCTGGGCGAGTTTTCAATGTACAACCCTCTTACTGTTAGCGTGTTGTGTGTGGATGTATAAGCAAACTTTTGAGTGTCATGTTCATAATGACGGAAAGGAAGATGTTTGGAATTGTACTTTAAACGCTTCAAATTGTGAGTGATTCTTAAAAATTTCCAAACATCAAAACTTAATTGAATGTTTCTGTTAACGCAACTCAAAAGGATGAAAACACACCCAAGAATTGAGGCGAGCGTTTTTTCACGCACCTTGGACAATTTTTGCGTGAGCGTTGGTGCGCAACAGCGATCACGCATCTTTCCCATGCATCACTGAAAATTACTTTAAATTTATCATTTCCAAATGTTACTCTGCTTCATTTTACTGGGAAATCCCACGAGCTATTACTGTAATATTGTTCGGATATCCAACAAGTCCAGTTGTTGAATGTTTATCTCTGTTAGACATTTAGAATACCAGATTCAATATTAAATTGTTATATTTACTTTCTCACCGAGTCATCAGTTGAACACCAGAGTTTCACAGCAGATATCGACAGTCATTCCCCACCTTTTTATTTTGTGAGAGCATCCGCGGCTTGACATCTTTTTAGCTTGTCCAAATGATCCAGTTACCACATTCCAGTTGTGTACTATAAAGATGTTCAACAAACTACCAGACAATATACAGACAATCCTTGATAATCTTCATCTGGATAGAATGAAGATGCAATGGACTGTCCAGACTGGTGAGAATTCCACCATGTTAATATTGTCATGGACAAAACAACCAGTGCAAAAATCCACTGCAAATAAACTAAAAGATGAGCGAAGTATGATGGACTACAACAAAAGGAAAAACACCGAACAGCTACAACAACAGACTTACCAGCATCAGAACATTCAGTTTCTACAGAGTTCTAACAAATCGCCAGAAGTTAGTGTATGTGCTTCAAGTGCTATAACTGGAACAGACAAACACATTCACAAGGACAGTCATGCCATGAGTACTCAGACATTTATTCTTACAACTCCAGATGCTGAGAATATCGCAAGTCGAACATTAACAACTACAGGTGCCCAAACATCGACATCTACATGTGATTTCGCCGTACAAAGTGACTTTACGAAAATAGATGAACAAGCTAATACATCAACAAAAGTTCCACCAACAAAAGACAAATCGTCTCCTCGCATGCAGCAAAACCGTGAAACTCAGACTGACGTCACAAGTCCGGAAAGTCCTAGCTACAAACATTCCCCAGAGATACTGACCATGACTGAGAATGTTCTTCAATTTTATCCCTGTTGGGGAGTTGAAGACTATGATGTTGAAGTTACCCCGGTTTTCGACATACAAGAACTTGACAAGCCTTTGCAAGTACTATTTCGGTCAAGTGACAATACTAGGATTGTACTCTGTCAGTTTCGGAACTGTGATAGGAAATATATATACTGTTGTAAATTGCTACTCAGAATCTGCAATAAATTACCCGGATAACTTACATATGTCCATAAGCTCTGTCTCAAATAAAGTGCTGATTCGGGATGAATGGATATTGGAGCGGCATAGATTATATCACCAAAGCGTGTGCAGACCATGATAAACTTTCGATACAAAAAGACTAATTTACTGTTGTTATGTTGCATTGACAATCTACTATTCGCATTGTGTCAAATTTAATTTCAATTGTTTCAAACTAAGCATATTTCTTCATTCGTCGTGTGACAGCAAGCCTCTCTCAAAGAAGTTGTTAATAAGTTGCCCCTATTCATTGTTTCCCTCTATTGTTTATTTAAGCTCTATTCACCAAGTTAATAAGGCATCTCTTAAAGACCCAGTGAAAGCTTACTTTAATCTTTATATCAAGTAAACTTGTTATGACATGACGCATTTATTGTATTGTATATATATAGCTTTGATCACAAGTAAGAATTCAGTTATAGTTTGGATTTCTAAACGTTACTCTGCTTCATTTTACTGGGAAATCCCACAAGCTATTACTGTAATATTGTTCAGATATCCAACAAGTCCAGTTTTTGAATGTTTATCGTTGTTAGACATTTAGAATACCAGATTCAACATTAAATTATCATATTTAATTTGTCTCCGAGTCAATAGTTGAACACCAGAGTTTCACAGCTGATATCGACTGTCATTCCCCATGGTTATAGCATTCTGCATCTATTTTTTATGCCCCACCATAACATGGCCAAGGGCATATAGTGTTACCCTTGTCTGCTCGTCATTCTGTAACAGTGTACTTGGTAGCGTGATAACTTCAACAAATATTATCTGATTGGTTTGATATTCGACATGTGAGTTGTTATAATCGAGTTCGAAAACCAGACCGATCCTGTGTTGGGGGGTTCGAGTTACAGCTCCTGATTAGTTGATTTTAACAAATTTTTCGTTTGTTAGCATGTTAACTTCAACAAATATTAATTGATTTGGCAAATATTCGGTATTTCAGTTTAACTGAAGAATCTAAAGGTCAACCAACCCGGTCCCAGGATTAGGGGTAGAGTTAATAAGTTGGGGTTTTTTTTTTGTAGAGTTACTTACTTTCAACTTTAAATTTCAGTATTTTTATACTGTATCCAATGACCCAGACTTAGCTGGTGCTAACTCTTAAATATTCAGGGCCAAACACAAATTTTGCCCCCCAAATCCCCAAAATTTGCATCCAAATAAAAAAAACTGATGTCCTATATGGTCCTCCATACTTTTGCCTACTGCGCATGCGCAGTGTCAAGGAAGTACCGAAATTGGCACCAAGCCTCATTCTTTGTTTGGCCCTTCTGTCCGTAACATCTCACTGACTTCTGTGCTTATAAATCTCAGTTAAAATGATGCCAGACACAATATCATGATGGAAATGGTGGATCCAAGGATGCAATAAGAGGATGAGAGGAAGAAACAGTGGCTGGATGTGTTCAGGGCTGTAACTTATAATTTATTTTTTTTTATACAAAATTATTTCATTTTCCCTAATTTTGGGGCATGGGTCTAATGTTTTCATTTTTGCTATGAAATCTCCACTGTTTGTTAAGTGTTTCCTCTCTCCCTTTCCTTGAAACCCCCCTAGTTAATCTCCCATGCTTTTGGAATATTTTTAGTCGAGTTGTGACGAAGTCAAACTCGACTTATAGTTTGGTGAATGGCGGGCGGGCGGGTGGGCGGGCGTAAACAATTGGTTTCCGGATGATAACTTGATAGTGGTTCAACTCACATTCATTAAACTTCATACGTAGGTGGGTCTTGGTGGGAGGAAGAACCCTATTGACTTTGGACATGCTACGTCGAAGGTCAAGGTCACAGTGACCTTGAACGTAGTAAATCTTAAAACAATTGGTTTCCGGATGATAACTTGATAATGGTTCAACTCACATTCATGAAACTTCATAGGTAGATTGGCCTTGGTGAGGAGAAGAACCCTATTGATTTTGGACTCGCTACGTCAAAGGTCAAGGTCAGCGTGACCTTGAACATAGTAAATCGCAACAATTCCTTTCCGGATGATAACTTGATAGTAGTTCAACCTATATTCATGAAACTTCATAGGTGGGTTGGCCTTGGTGCGAGGAAGAACTCTATTGATCTTGGACTCACCAGATCAAAGTTCAAGGTCACAGTGACCTTTAACATAGTATATCGCAACAATTGGTTTCCAGATGATAACTTGATAGTGGTTCAACCTAGAGTCATGAAACTTCATAGGTGTGTTGGCCTTGGTGCGAGGAAGAACCCTATTGATCTTGGACTCACCAGGTCAAAGGTCAAGGTCACAGTGACCTTGAACATAGTATATCGCAACAATTGGTTTCCGGATGATAACTTGATAGTGGTTCAACCTAGAGTCATGAAACTTTACAGGCGTGTTGGCCTTGTTTTTTCAAATGAAGAGCCTGGGTTAAATTTCTTTTGGACTCTCTAGGTCAAAGGCCAAGGTCACAGTGACCTTGAACATAATAATCGGAAACAATTGGTTTCCAGATGATAATTTGACAATGGTTCCACCTACGTTCATGACTTTTCAAAGGTAGGTTGGCATTGGTGCAAGAAAGAGCCTTATTTATTTCGGAATCACTAGGTCAAAGGTCAAGGTCTCAGTGACACCTCACACAGTAAATTGTAAACAGTTGGTTTCCAGACGATAAGTTGATAATGATTAAACCCACTTTTGTGCTGTCACAGCTCGACATTGGATCGGTGATCCTATCGGCATTTTAAACATTTTTTGAAATTTTTTTCTGGAAAATTTCTTGGGAGTTAACTTAGTTACAGAATGTTTATTCTGTTATCCCCATGGTTACATCCTCATCCTTTGGATGTATAGGCGTTGTTGGTCATACATCTACTATCTGATGTATTCCAGTTTCTTCAGATGAAGATTCTGTTTTACATCAGATAGTTTTAAGAATCTGTTACTGACCTCTGGTGGGGTTTTTCAGTGCCTGGAGTCTTGTTTCCGGTTTTTATTATTATTTGTTTTCGTTGACAATGGTTACTTTCCTTAGTAATTTCTTGTCATCTGTTAGGATAGAAATGTAGTCAGATACATTAATTGTGTCGAAGCCCCACGAAGTGGGGAGCGATATAGGGATTACTTTTGTCGTCTTGCGTCGTCCGCGTCACACTTTCTCTTATCCGCCACTCCTCTTTAACCTATGAATGGATTTTGATAAAACTTTCAGTGATTCTTTATCACATAATGGCATTGTGCACCTCCTATTTTATTTTTTGATCCGCTGTATTTTTTCCAGAGTTATCCCCCTTTTCCACTTAGAATTCTGTCTGAAATGCCAGGCGACACATGACTTCCATGGAAGACTCACATCTAAGTTTACTCCGTAAGTGTTACATTAATTTTTTAGATGGTTTAAAAATTTTGTCCACACTTAGGATTTTTTTAGGATCCATTTGGGCTCATCATTCCCATTGGGAACTTGGGCTCATGTCAAAATTTTTTCAAAAATTTTTTGGGGGGAATTATTTTTCGAAATTTTGATATGGATTGTATTATTTCGTGTATCTTTGTATTATAAGGGTTAGTGCGAGTACTACGGCTTAATAAAATTTTATAATTATGAAAGAATTTTGTTCAAATTGTAATTCGAGGAAGTCTTCTTCGGATTCTCATACTCATTGTGTCTGCTGTAGTCATTGTACTCGTACTAACTCTTGTTCTGTCTGAGCCAATTGGGATGACAAACGTTGAGTACATTTTTAGTGGTGAGAGATCGATGCCTGTTCTCTCACCACAAGGTCACTCAAGTTTTTCAGTTTCTTTTACAGTGGAACAAGAACATGGTGATGTTTCCGTGATGTCTTCAGGAAGTGTGCTGCCATCATTGCAAAGTAATGAAGAGCTACCAGAAAAAGTGCTCATTGAAATTAGACAAGTGCCTAGGTCCCAAAAGGGATTTATGGCCTTGTCGGAAATTAGACAAGTGCCTAGGTCCCAAAAGGGATTTACGGCCTTGTCGCCAGCTAGCTCGACCGGCGGTTGCATCACCCCTCAAATGGGTGGTGTGGCGCCAGGTAAGTCTGTTGCGGTCCAGGAAATGAATACGGGTGTTGCGAGCACTATAATCTTGGATGACGCACACCCTGCGACGAGGATGGAAAGGAGGAAGCCACTCACTTCGGTAGTAAGCTCGTTCAGGTCATCCCAGACCGCGAGGGAGAGAGGCCCCTCTCTCGTACAACAGCATCCGGGGCCAGATGTTGTTCATAATGTTTGTCAGTCAGAGCATACATCCACACCTCCTGATCGGGACGCTCCGCCTTATAGACAGCCGGCCTCGGCTTCCTCTTCCACACATCAGCACACACGACCGCTCCTTGGCTTCATGACCTCAGATATCCAGCCTGCTTCGTCGACAAAGGATTCCATGTCGTCTAGGTCACGCCATCCAGTAGGCAAGGATTCGAGGCCTCATCAGTTGGGACGTTCACATAAAAGATTTGTCGGACACACCGCCCCAGGAGCTTCCAGTGGCTAAGCAACAGAGGACCGCTGCTACACAGGCCTCCGTGACGGACTTACTATCAACTATCACAGATAGCACAGCTCATCCCAGCATCCTATGGAACATCCTACAACAGTTTCAGATCAGGAACTATCGGATGAAGCTGGGTCGGATCGTTCCTATGCTAGGTCAGACAGGGACGACCGAGATTCTCATCTGGTCCACTTGGATGGAGAAAGGGAAATAATGGAGCTGGATTTTTCCCTTCGGGAACAACATAAGGTGGCGATGGAGTTTATCTGTCAAAACCTTCCTGACGTTGTTGCATAGGACCAGGTTGCTGCGACAGTGGATAAGAGACTGATAGCGTCATTGGATACTGACTTTGGCCATGTTAGGGAAAATGTTCCTGAATATCCGGTCCAGTCCAGCAATGTCTCACAGATGTTTGAATTGCTGATTGATGCTATTTTTAATTTAGCCTCTAAGGCAGGCAAAAACAGTTTCTTATCACAAACTGCTCTGCATCTGCTGTTCATCAATAGTAATAATAGATTTGCAATGGCAGGACAGGGCATACCGAGAGTTCCTTTGCGTTTGGATAGTCAGGCTGAGGATTTTGATTTATCTCTGCCTTCGTCTTTTTCGATCCTCCCTAGTACTATGGAGACGACGATTTCGTCTAATAGGGTGAATTTAGACGCACTATCATACCAGAGCGTTAGTGCAACGTCTCGATGGTAAAGAATTCGAGGACGTTCGTTCCTCATTAAGAGTTCTTTCGAGGGCTATTGCATTCTCCACGTACAACTCCGCCCTATCAGTGGCTAATTTGGAGTTGGTTAGATGTGATGTGGCCCTGGCTTC
The DNA here is from genome assembly GCA_031216915.1 of Pictodentalium vernedei. Taxonomy (NCBI): domain Eukaryota; kingdom Metazoa; phylum Mollusca; class Scaphopoda; order Dentaliida; family Dentaliidae; genus Pictodentalium; species Pictodentalium vernedei. Next base: position 234,034,886 of record CM062290.1, on the reverse strand, counting down.
ATCCAATATAGTGGATTCAAAGATCAAAAACTCTCTTTGAGTCGCTCCGGTTTCCGGGGATTTTCTCTTCGATGGTAAGCTTTCAGTTATCTATGATCAGATTACCAAGAAAGCTTCAGATTCTCTGCTTTTTAAGTCAGTTTTTAAAAAACCTGATGTAGCAGAAAAGAGTAAGACAGGAGCTTCTGGTGCGAGTACGTCTAAAGGAAGCTCCTATAAAGGGTATAAAAAATCCTCTAGCTCTTACTCAAGACCGTCAGAGTAGCGACTCAGGTAGGGGACGTGGTTCTGGCCGAGACAACCGGTCAGATGCCCCTAGGTTGACAGGATGAGGCACTGGACATGGAGGACGTCGTTTCTCTTCCAGTAAGCCTCGTAGGTCCAGGAGGTGATGGTCAGGACCTCTATTGCAGGCCGGTGGGTGAAAGACAGACAAAGTTTTTGACCAATTAGTTGTCAATTACAGACGACCATTGGGTAAAGGAGGTTATCTCGGATGGCCTAAAGTTATCTTTCGAGAAAAACCTCTGCTAACACGAAGTCCGCGCTGGACTCAGCTTCCGTCAAATCTCAAAAAAGAGATGCACTTCTAGCAGAGGTGCGATCTCTTTTGGAGAAGAATGCAATAGAGGTCATGGAAAACCAGGAATCCCTGGGTTTTTACAGTCACCTGTTCCTGGTACCGAAGCCAGATGGCTCATTCCGTCCAGTTATAGATCTGAGCTGGATAAACAAGCTGATTGTGGCTCCAAAGTTCAATATGGAGACCATTCGATCAGTGAGAGCGAGCATTCGAGTAAACGACTGTGCTTCAAGCATAGATCTCAAGGATGCATACTTTGATGTCATGGTACAGAAAGTACCTTTGCTTTGCCGTCCTAGGAGTCGTTTATCAGTTCTGAGTGATGTGCTTCAGACTCAATGTAGAGCCCTGGGCTTTCATTCGAATAATGAACTCGGTGATGGCTTATTTCCGATCTCATGCATCTGTGGTAACATCGGCTTACTTGGACAATATTCTTCAGAGGTACGGCGACAAAACAATTCTTCAGAACGATGTTCAGAGTCTGCTTCAATTGCTCTGACGTCTTGGTTTCATAGTAAACGAAAAGAAGTCAGATCTAGCTCCATCCAAATCGTTCATTCACTTGGGAATGAGCTTCGAGACTCACAGCAATCTAGTTCATATTCCGTTACCCAGAGCGAAGTTAGTCAGTTGTTATGCTCGCTTTTGTCTACACTCAGACGTAGTAACTGTGAGAGAATTCATGTGACTGATGGGATTGTGCGGAGCGGCAACGGATCTCAATCCGATGGGCCGCTTGCGCGCACATCCACTTCAGATATTTTTCACTCAAGTTTGGAGTGTGAAGGTTCATTCACTCGAAACAAGCACCGTTTTAACAGACCAAGTAAAACGAAGGATTCAGACTTGGGCAGATATTCAGTGGTTAACTCAGGGAGTTACACTGCAACTGCTGGATCTGGTTTTTACGATTATGACAGATGCAAGTCAAACAAGTTGGGGTGCGACATTGAACCCAACAGACTCCAACTGCCAGGACCTTTGGGATCCAGAGTTCCTAAACAAGCACATAAACATCAAAGAGGTGATGTCAATTTGGTCGTCTGAACATTCTAGCAGACTCGCTATCGTGGAAAGGTTGCATATTACCATCAGAATGGACTCGCAACAAGCAAGTGTTCAATCAGATTTGCTACCAATGGGATCGACCAATGATAGACTTATTTCCGACACATCTCAACAATCAGTTGCAGACGTATGAGTTGCCATGTCCGGATCCTCGAGCATTCGCAGTAGACGCTCTCTCAATCTCTTGGGACAGAATGATAGGATATGCATATCCACCAACTCCGTTGATTCAACAGATCTTGTGTTGGTAGCATCTCTGTCCTCTCAGAAACCATGGATAAATCTACTCCAGTGTCTGTTATGGGATGTTCCTCAAAAGCTTCCTCCACAGGAGGATCTTCTCTTTCAGGGGAAAACTCGCACACTGCATCACAACCCGCAAGGTCTCAACCTTCACATGTTTCTGTTGGTTGGTCCTTCTTGCACAGGAAGTGCTTTACAGGATGAGCAGTGGACACAATTTCTAACTGTAGGAGGACCTTCTCTTTGCTAAATTATGCGGCAAAGTGGAAGGTTTTTTCTCGTTGGTGTAAGGATCATTCTATTGATATTTTTGATCCTTCCATTCCAGACATTGCTAATTTTTTGGTCTACTTGTTTGACGAGATCAAACTGCAGCCAGTAACCATTAAGGGCTATAGGTCTATGCTATCGGACACATATGCTCATCATGATGGCTTACAGATTGGATCAAATATTTCTTTATCTAAGTTAGTAAAGAACTTTTCGATGAATAGGCCTAGAACTCTTAGGTTAATTCCTAATTGGAATTTAGCTTGGGTTCTACTGAAGCTTCAAGAATCTCCTTTTGAACCTCTTGATACTGTAGACTTCAAACTCTTGTCATATAAGACAGCTTTTCTCTTAGCCTTTGCTTCCGCAAGAAGAGTTAGTGAGCTTCATGCTCTGTCTATTGATGATTCTCATTATCGTAGTGTTGGAAATACTATTACTTTAACTACTAATGTGGGATTTTTGGCTAAGAATCAGGCTCCTAATAAGTATCCTGAGCCTATTGTCATCAAAGCTCTTCTGTCTTCTGATGGCCGTAGACCTTTCCTGTGTCCAGTAGAGCTATCTGTATTTATAAACGCAGATCAGAATTTATCAGAAAGGGGCATAAACGCTTCTTTCTGTCCTTAATTCCCAATAGAAAAGACATATCTGTTCTTCTATTTCTAGATGGATTCAGTTAGCTATTCATACTGCTTATGAGAGTTTATCTTCCAATCAGCAGTCCATGCTTAAGAATTCAGCGCATGAAGTTAGGGCACTGTCAACATCTTGAGCTTATTATACCCCACGCAACGAAGTTGCAGGGGTATAATGTTTTTGACTGGTCCATCCATCAGTCCATCAGTCCGTCAGTCCTACTTGTTTTCCGGACTTTTTTTCTACACGCTTCCAGATATTGAGCTGATTTTTGGTATTTGAGTCTAACATGGTGGCCTACAGATCAAGTTTGCATTTTTTTTCTGCTCCACTGATTTTTACCAAAATTACGGCCCTTGGACTCTGAAAAATTCATCAAAATTACAGTTTTCTGGACTTTTTTTCTACACGCTTCCAGATATTGAGCTGATTTTTGGTATGTTAGTCTAACATGGTGGCATACAGATCAAGTTTGCATTTTGTTCCGTTCCACTGATTTTTACCAAAATTACAGCCCTTCAACTTTGAAAAGTTCATCAAAATTACAGTTTTCCGGACTTTTTTTCTACACGCGTCCAGATATTGAACTGTTTTTGGGTATGTTAGTCTAACATGGTGGCATACAGATCAAGTTTGCATTTTGTTCCGCTCCACTGATTTTTACCGAAATTAAGGCCCTTGAACTTTGAAAAGTTCATCAAAATTACAGTTTTCCGGACTTTTTTTCTACACGCTTCCAGATATTGAGCTGATTTTTGGTATGTTAGTCTAACATGGTGGCCTACAGATCAAGTTTGCATTTTGTTCCGCTCCACTGATTTTTACCGAAATTACGGCCCTTGAACTTTGAAAAGTTCATCAAAATTACAGTTTTGCAGACTTTTTTCCTACACGCTTCCAGATATTGAGCTGATTTTTGGTATGTTAGTCTAACATGGTGGCCTACAGAACAAGTTTGCCTTTTGTTCCGCTCCAATGATTTTTACCGAAATTACGACCCTTGGACTCTGAAAAATGCATTAAAATTACAGTTTTCCAGACTGTTTTTCTACACGCTTCCAGATATTGAGCTGATGTTTGGTATGTTAGTCTGACATGGTGGCCTACAGATCAAGTTTGCATTTTGTTCCGCTCCACTGATTTTTACCGAAATTACGGCCCTTGAACTTTGAAAAGTTCATCAAAATTACAGTTTTCCGGACTTTTTTCCTACACGCTTCCAGATATTGAGCTGATTTTTGATATGTTAGTCTAACATGGTGGCCTACAGAACAAGTTTGGGTTTTGTTCCACTCCATTGATTTTTACCAAAATTACGGCCCTTGAACTTTGAAAAGTTCATCAAAATTACAGTTTTCCGGGCTTTTTCTCTGCTTGAATTCTTTCAGTACCGTTGAAACTACAGAACACTGTTTTCTGCAGTATTCCTAGAATCTATGTTTATTTTTAAAAAATGATTAGAGCTTGAAATATCAGGGCACGTGGGGTATGTGAGCGTGCTCACTAAGGTTCTATATTTCTAACAGTATTGCCATTACAGATCTTCTGAAGGCTGCTTACTGGTCATAGCCTTCTACCTTCACTAATTTTTACCTTAGAAATATAGAGTCTCTTTCTAGCGACCTTAGGTGTTTAGGTCCGTTATCTGTTGCTCAGAATGTCGTCCTCTAAACGATTACAGCTATAGTTATGCAGGCTTTCTATCCCAGCAGTGACGCTGTCCTGCTGCTCTTTTCGTTCTGTGGTGATTTGACCCAGAGCAAGGGGAGGAGGGGGGGGGGGTGTGGTGGTGTTCCCTTAGATCTGCGGTTTTATAGTGAAAAGCAAGGGAATATCTCCTCCTGAGTCAGTAATTCTGAGTCGGTGCTGGGACTGTTTTAAAGTGTAAAGCTAATGTTTATCTCATGTAATATTTTTAAAGTGTAGCTCGGTGTGAAGCATTTGTATATGTCACGTGTCATACGAGCGTTAATATACAATCCTCGGACACTTTTAAATGAGTATAAAGACATTCTCTGGACTATATTTATTGGCTTTCCTTTAAAAAGATTAGTATAATGGGTTATACTGGATGTTAATAGAGATCATTGATGTTATTGTGCTCAATTATTGATTGGTGATGTGTCTTTCTTATTTTTAATAAACAAGAAAGACATATGTAAATCCTTTCTCTCCTTTTCTCCTTAAGGGGATTATTCTTTATATATATTTGAGCCTATTGGATTTTCTTTTATGTCCTAGGCCCTTCAGCCTTTTTTCTATTCAGCTAAGTCTGGGTCATTGGTTACAGTATAAAAATATGAAAAAATTTAAAGTAATTTATATATTTTTTATACTTACCAACGACCCAGACGGGGATGGCCCTCCCATGAGTTGGGAACTCATACCTCCCCGCTGATTATAAAACATTTTGCAGGCACTGGTTGGAAGAATGAGGCTTGTGCCAATTTTGGGACTTCCTTGACACTGCGCATGCGCAGTAGGCAAAAGTATGGAGGACCATATAGGACACAAGTTTTTTTGATTTGGATGCAAATTTTGGGGATTTTGGGGGCCAAAATTTGTGTTTGGCCCTGAATATTTAAGAGTTAGCACCAGCTAAGTCTGGGTCATTGGTAAGTATAAAAAATATATAAATTACTTTAAATTTTTTCATTTTTTCGCTCATCGCTAGTTTTAGTATGTGCCTTTTGTCATGGGCACCTACAAGTAGAAATTAACTTTTACTGAGATTGGTTGATGTTTTTTACAAACTTATTGATTTTAAACTTGGATATACTTGAAATTTCAGTTTTCCCAGACTCTTGGTGATTAAGATATTGCAATAGTTTATTTATATCTCATGTATATGGATATATTGTTAACAGCTAATTATGCTACAGCCATTTAAATCCAATGCTCAGTTATTCTACCTCACATGGGAATTTGTGTCGAGTGACACATCTAGTTAAATTCTAGATAAAGGGCAAGGTTTATTTCAACTACTGCAGTTTGATCTTCAGAATAAATTTAAACTAGCTCTTTATCTAATTTGCTTGCAGATAACTCCTCCACTATTTTTTCATAAAAATAAAGTTTATTGTTCTTTTCTTTCAAATCTAACTCTAACTGTCATGGGAATGAGTTTGATGAACATATTCCAAAGGAGGTTCATAAATTATGTTTTAGAAGTAAAATGTCAAGATAAGGCCTAAAAAAAATATCTTGTTTCTCAGGAAATTTTTACTCAATTTTATGATGATGCAGGCAGGCTTTTGTTTTGGTTTATTCATAAAACAGTTCTGAAAATAGTTGGAATCAGAAATTTAACTATTTACACTGTTAAGTGGAAAAACGACGTTTTCAGCTGTGAAAATTTGACCAACTATATTTGCTTGACAGAGCTCTGTGAGCTCTGTCAAACAAGGTATAGTAGGTTAATATTTGTCCTACAAGTGCAAAATAGTTTCATAGAAGAGATTTCTAAGTAAAAAAAAAGGTGATGAGGCAGATTTTCTATGACGATGGAGGTGCCTGAGAATCAATAATTTTTTTCAATATTCAAATGACTGTCCAGGTGTTTGTTAAATACCTGCATCCAAATGATGAATGAAGAATTTAACTCATTACCTCTTGTTTCACTGCGCTCCGCGTACCTCAGACAAGATGTAATGAACTAAATTCTGGACTTCTCATTTGATCCCAAATGTATTGCAGAGGCCTGAAAAATCAATCTTTTCCCCAATAATTTTCAAATTCAGTGGAACCAAAATTAACTGTCTATGTTTTAATTGAATAACAGTGTTAATTATATATAACTTAAAACACCAAACCCTTCACAGTATTTTCAGTACAAATTTGGACCTGTTAATTACATATAGGTTGTGGAGTAAACTCCTGTTAATTGAATAAAAAATCTTGTAATCTGTTGAAGAATTACTCCTAACATCCACTGAATTGCCCACATAAATATTTTTGGCCAGAATATATCCAATATTGGCTTTTAATCTATTGTATCTCATTGGGCTCTGTCAAACAACATATAACAGAATGAATGTTTAATTTAAAATGAGAAGACAGGAAAATGACCCAATGACTCCTGTCTACTGAATATTTTACTCTGGTAAAGAGGCTATTCAATAAACAGGGTTCCACTGTATCAAAAAAATATTCAGTTAAAAATGCAGTTATTGGTAAGGGTTTTTTAATCCTAGCCTTTTAGTTTTGAATTGTAGCATTTCACAAAGGACTTTCTACAGCATTTCTTTTTGCATTTTGTAGGAAAAGTCAGTAACAAGTTAATCCTACAGCCCAAATGGTCTGAAATATACTACTCAAAGTTTGCTAAGCACCACATATTTGACACATCATTGTGAAATTTTCTTGTGAAACATTTGTGATATTTTTGGTGGATATGATTGAGGAATGTATTGAGATGCTCTCCAGTGTTTACATTAGCTCTCTTGACAGGCAGACTTTTCGTGACAGTCATGGAAAGCATGTACCCCTTGATTTTCATGATGTTTTCGTGTACTGTCGACAAGTACATGAGATGTGTAGGGTATTCAGTCTTCATTTCAACACAAACCCTTGTGATTTAATGATTGAATATGGCGAGTGCAAATGTAAGAAGACATTTTTCTGAAGCAGAAATGTGGCGGGCTGTAGGGATGGGGGAACAAGGTGCAACCCATCGCCAGGTTGGTGAAGCCCTTGGTGTGCACCATACGGTGATCACCAGAGCCTGGGCAAGATTTCAGCAGTATGGCACACCAGTCAGACGACATGGTGGTGGTAGAGACAGGGCAACATCTGCAGCTGAAGACCGGTTTTTGATCATTCAGGCCCATAGGAACCGCTTTGACACAGCAACCCAGCTTCGCAGTGACCTTCAGAATGCATCCGGGGTAAATGTTTCGACACAGACTATCTGGGCAACGTTGCATGAAGGTGGTCTCCGATCGAGAAGACCATGTATTCGCATTCAGCTGTTTCAGAACCACCACCAGGCACGATATGAATGGGCCATGGATCACGTTGGATGGACCAGAGAAGATAGGCGACCTGTCCTTTTTACAGATGAGTCAAGGTACTGCCTCGACTACACAGATAGGCGTTCTAGGGTATGGAGAAGACCAGGAGAGCAATTCCATGCAGCCAACATTGCTGAGCATGACCGCTGTGGTGGAGGGTCAATGATGGTCAGGGGCAGCATCAGCTGGGATGGACGTAGAGAGCTGTGTCCTTGACTGTGGTACATTGGCTGCACAACGGTATATTGATGAGATCCTGGATGCCCACGTCAGATTGTATGCAGGTGCAGTGGGTGATAGATTCATTCTAATGGACGATAATACCTGTCCTCATGTTACCCATGCTGTCCGGGAGTACCGACAGAGGGAGGGGATTGAGCGTATGGACTGGCCAGCAAGATCCCCTGACCTCAATCCAATTGAACATGTCTGGAATGAGTTGCAGCTCGCAATTTCAGTCCGTCCAGTCCATCCAAGAAGTGTCCAGGAGCTTGGTGCCTTGCAGGTCCGAGAATGGAACAACATCCCTCAAAGGACCATCTGGAACCTGGTTGGGAGCACGAGAAGGCGTTGTCAAGCTGTAATTAACAATAATGGGTCTTATACTCGATATTGAGCCCATATCAGTTTCGGTCCGTCAACTTTTTGGCAAATTTGAAACATTTCCTCTTTTAGCAATAATATCCATTTTCCATGGCTATCGTATTCAAAGGCTAAAAAATTATGTCAAACACACTAAAATTTTAATTTCTGTGCTTAAATCATTAAAGATATAATTTAATATAAAATATATACACTTTTCATAACAATATTTCAACTAAAACGTAAAACAAGTAGTTGGATATAATATCCTTGGTGCTTAGCAAACTTTGAGTAGTATATATATTTGAATTGTTACTGAGGCTACTTACCAATTCTTAGGGGTGTATTATTGAATTGTTACTGTTTGTTTGTTTGTTTATTAGCCTTTGACAACACTTTCAGCAGCCAGGGTCACATCGTATCAGACAGTATTACAGGTGGAGGAAACCAGAGTACCCAGAGAGAATCACTAAGCAGTTGTGAGCAACTGTCAAACTCTCTAACTTACTTACCCTTTACAAGCAAAGATAGCAGCAGTTGACAGCAAGTGCCCCATGGACATGCAGTATGCCTTAGTACACAGTGCCACCATGCTTCCACAGTCAGGTTAATATGTCTTGCCCAAGGACACAGCACAGATAGCATGGGTCAGGATCAAACCATTGGCTGTCTGCTTAATGTCCAAAGCTCTCACCACTGAGCTACTTTGTTCCCTGAATTGAATTGATTAAGCGTGTGGTATAGAATTATTTCTTCCCTACTTAACGTTTCGTCGGGGGTGTACAATTGAATTGTTACTGACCCTTCTCACTGATTCTCAGGTCTGTAATAGTGAATTGTTACTGACTCTTTTCACTGATTCTTAGGTCTGTAGAATTGAATTGTCGCTGACCCTCCTCATAGGATTCTTAAGTCTGTAGTATTGTTACTCACTCTCCATTTCCTGATGTAGCCCCCCCCCCCCCCCCCCCCCCCCCCCCCACAATAAAAATGCACGCCTGCATCCCAAAAGCAGCGTTCAACTGAATGCACACCTGAGTTTTTCAAAATCAAAGGACTGCTAATACAGGCATTTAATCTATTATATCTTGTTTGACAGAGCTACATGTCTCAAACAAGATATAATAGGTAACATGCCCAGTTTATCACTAAAATACCCGAGAATACAGGAAAATGCTCATACTCATGTTAGCTGACTATTTTTCACTGGCAAACATGCTATTTAGTTAACAAGGTTCCTCTGTATTCAAGGGCTTATTTTTCATCTAAATTTGGGAGAATCCTTTGGATTTTCGCAAAAATGGTTGCGAGAATCCATGCCTGCTAGGAATGTACCAGGATCCCATGAGGCCACCATTGTTGAACCAACCAGGATCCCATGAGGCCACCATTGTTGAACCCTGTTGTATACGGATATCACATGTTAACCTTTTATCCCACACAGCTTTTATTAGCTCACCGATGGGAGCTTAATTTATCACTTGCCGTCCGTCTTCCGGTGTCTGTCGTCGTGGTCCGTCGTGAACTTTACATTATCGACTACTCCTCCCCAAACTACTGGATCAAATTGAACCAAATTTGGTGTGTATGTTCCCCATCATATGTCAATTCAAACTTGTACAAATAAACTTGCCGCACCCACAGGGGGCACCACAAGGAGCATAGCTCTGGTAGCACCCATGAATTTCTTTCCAAAATTCAAAAAAATCTTCTTCAGATCCACCAGGCAGAATTCTTTCCTATTTGGTATACATAATCTCTAGGGCTGGGGAGGTGTGTGGGGGGGGGGGGGGGGGGGGGGGGGGGGGGGGGGGTCAGATTCAAGTTTGTCAAATTGGCCCCCTAGATTCATATTTGGGCTCACTATAGAAGCCCGCATTTGAACTTACTGCATTTCAGGCAAATTTCTTAAAAAATCTTCTTCTCCAGATCCCAGCAGGCAGAATCTTTTGATATTTGGTATGCAATATTGTGGGGTGGATCTGATTCAAGTTTGTACAAATCGGCCCCCCTGGGTTCATATTTGGGCTCAGTATAGAAGCCCAAATTTGAACTTAGTGCATTTCAGGCAAATTTCTTAAAAAAATTTCTTCTCCAGATCCAGCAGGCAGAATCTTTTGATATTTGGTATGCAACATTGTGGGATGGATCTGATTCAAGTTTGTACAAATCGGCCCCCTGAGTTCATATTTGGGCTCAGTATAGGAGCCTGAATTCAAACTTAGTGCATTTCAGGCAAATTTCTTAAAAAATCTTCTTCTCCAGATCCAGCAGGCAGAATCTTTTGATATTTGGTATGCAACATTGTGGGGGTGGATCTGATTCAAGTTTGTAAAAATCGGCCCCCTGTGTTCATATTTGGGCTCAGTATAGAAGCCCGAATTTGAACTTAGTGCATTTCAGGCAAATTTCTTAAAAAATCTTCTTCTCCAGATCCAGCAGGCAGAATCTATTGATATTTGGTATGCAACATTGTGGGATGGATCTGATTCAAGTTTGTACAAATCGGCCCCCTGAGTTCATATTTGGACTCACTGTAGGAGCCTGAATTCAAACTTAGTGCATTTCAGGCAAATTTCTTTAAAAATCCTCTTCTCCAGATCCAGCAGGCAGAATCTTTTGATATTTGATATGCAACATTGTGTGGTATGTCGGATTCAAGTTTGTTTAAATCGGCCCCCTGCAGTATAGGAGCCCAAATTCGAACTTAGTGCATTTCAGGCAAATTTCTTTAAAAATCATCTTCTCAAGATCCAGCACGCAGAATCTTTTGATATTGGGTATGCAGCATGCTTAGGGGGGGTGAGATTCAAGTTTGTTCAAGCCAAGTCCCTGGGTTCATATTTGGGCTCACTGTGGTAGCCCGAATTATAACTTAGTTCAAAATGAGGAATCCAGCAGTTGGAATGTTTTGATATTTGGTATGCAGCATCCTTAGGGGAGTGAGATTCAAGTTGGTAAAGCCATGTCCCTAGGTCTATATTTGGGCTCACTATGGAAGCCCGAATGATAACTTTAATTTTCTTTAAAAATCTTCTTCTTCAGATCTAGCAGTCAGAATGGTTTTAATATTTGGTATGCAGCATCCTTAGGGGGGTGAGATTCAATTTTATCAAGCCATGCCCCTAGATCCATATTTGGGCTCACTGTGGGAGCTTGAATTGTAACTTAGTCAATTTGAGGAATTTTTCTTCAAAAATCGTCTTCAGATTCAGCAGGCGGAATGTTTGGATATTTGCATGCAGCATCCTTAGGGGGTGAGATTCATGTTTGTTAAAGCCAAGTCCCTGGGTTCATATTTGGGCTCACTATGGTAGCCCGAATTATAACTTAGTTCAAAATGAGGAATTTTCTTTAAAAATCTGCTTCTTCAGATCCAGCAGTCAGAATGTTTTGATATTTGGTATGCAGCATTCTTACGGGGGGGGGGGGGGGGGGGAGGGGGGGTGGGGGGGGGGGTATTCAAGTTTGTTCAAGCCATGTCTCTAGGTCCATATTTGGGCTCATTAGTTTAAAATGAGGCATTTTCTTAAAAAATCCTCTTCAGATCCAGCTGTCGGAATGTTTTGATATGTGGTGTGTAGCATCCTTAGGGGGGTGAGATCAAGTGTGTTAAAGCCAAGTCCCTGGGTCCATATTTGGGCTCCCTGTGGGAGCCTGAATTATAACTTAGTCAGTATGAGGAATTTTTCTTTAAAAATCTTCTTCAGATTTAGCAGTCGCTATTTTTTTATATTTGGCATGCAGCATCCTTAGGGGGTGAGATTCAAGTTTGTTCAAGCCAAGTCCCTGGGTTCATATTTGGGCTCACTGCCCGAATGATAACTTAGTACAAAATCAGGAATTTTCTTTAAAAATCTTCTTCTTCAGATCCAGCAGATGAATGTTGTTGATATTTGGTATGCAGCATCCTTAGGGGTAAGATTCAAGTTTGTTCAAGCCATGTCCCTAGTTCCATAAAATTTGTCTCTCATCACTTCATTCCTTTGTAGTGTTGATGAACCATGTCTAACTGAATGTGACCCCAAATACTTCTTTGAACCACTTTGGCCGGTGAGCTATTAAGGCTCCTTGGGGCCTCTTGTAATTTTTACCTTAACTTGACAAAGTCACGATAACCTATTGCCATCACGTGTGCGGAAGTTTGTGAGTCTGTTCACATTTTCTTTAGCACAGGCTAAACCCTGTAGTTCTTGTCTGATCATCACAAAATTTCGTCTGTAGGTTTGAGATCATGTCTGGATGAGAACATCCCCCTTTGATTGTGATTGGACCGTGATGGCTACGCGAACCCAAAAACCTTTAGCACAGTCAACAGGTCGTATTTATGAAGGGATTTCATTGTAACTTGGTAGGATGACTCTGTATAATGTCTAGATGAGAACATCCCCTTTTGGTCGTGATTGGTCAACCATGATGGGCTGCGGGGGCACTTTACCTAGATTCCTTTAGCACAGTCTACAGCTTGCATTTATGAAAGGATTTCACTATAAATTGGTAGGATGACTCGGTATAATGTCTAGATGAGAACGTCCTATTTTGGCTGATTGGTCAACCGTGATGGCCGTACAGGCACGTGACCTAGTTTTGTTCAGCACAGTCTACAGTTCATATTTATGAAGCAATTTCATTGTAACTTGGAAGGATAGCTCAGTATGATGTTTAGATGAGACTGTCCTATTTTGGTCATGATCAGTCAGCCATTACTGCTGCCTGGTCATAGGACCTAGATTCCTTTAGCACTGTCTACAGGTTGTTTTTATGGAGGGATTTCATTGTAACTTGGTAGGATAACTTGGTATGATATCTAAATGAGACTGTCCTATTTTGGTAATGATTGGTAAATCATGACCGCCGGACCATCACCTGACCTCGATTCCTTTTGCAAAGTCTACAAGTTATATTTATGAAGAGATTTCATTGTGGTAGGATGACATGTTTTGGAATAATTTTACTGTAACTTGGTAACTTTGGATGACAGACATTAACTGTGAGGGCCACATTAACCCAGGCCTCAATTCTTTAGTACAGGCTACACCTCAAATTATTCTTATTGAAAACATAGCATGTTGGGAGCAGAAGTTAAACATATTCTCAATTATCATAATTCTTGTTTTATTTCATAATCCTTTCATAAACATTGAACATTATCCTTTTCATCAAACACTACACACAGTCAAGTTAAGCTACAGTGTCATTGACACTTTCATTAAAACATAAACCTGAATTTGATAATTATTTAAAAAATAAACAATATTTACCAATTAAGCCTTTACAAATATGGATATCATTGGAACCAGCTCATTGTTCAATTTTATTGATAAAATGTCAGAATATTTCAGGTCATGTTAGCCAGGTAATGGTTAATTTGCAGCCGCTGTGTTAGGTAACGGGTTACATTGACTCTATTCTTTTCACAGGAATCCCAGCAATCTACATGGATCCTTGCTGGTTTTGTTACACAAATCTTTTCATGAATCTATTCTCAAAATCTCCTCAAAATATAAGCCCTGGTATTAATTTGTTACTGCCCCCACTTACTGATTCTTGATCATTGCATTGTTCTCACTTACCGACAGTAAGCATTCCATGAGACAAAACTTTATGTATTCTAGTTTCAAAAAATGACAGAATGGTTCTCAAAAACGTACCTCAGTTACCTTTTAACAAATAGTCTTGTTCTAAAAGGACAGTTAAATGAGTCATAGTTGAGAATTTGGATTATTTTTTGACACAGCATTGAAACAGTTTCCTGATTCAAACCCATTTTGAAGTAAATGTCCTTGACTTTGTAGAATAATGCTTGTTTTAAATGTGAAATTAACCCTCTGCAACCTGATGTTGAAATAGTAAAAACGTTTTTCCATAATGTATCTAGGAATTTAACCAATTCAGTTTTGTTGAACAGATTTCATTGAGCTTAGGGCTGTTGTGATTATTCGATTAGTCGACTAACCATTAGCTGTTGTGGAAGTCAACGGTTTTTACTTTTAGTTCATCATCATTCATTTTAAAGTGGTACAAGTCGGGTTTAAATTGTACTGTGTAATGAGGTGAATGAACGGTTAGATTATTAACCCTTGAAATGTCTAACCATAGTTACTTGTAACATCCCAGGGCTTTTGTTTTCTGCATGTTTGTGCAACAAATGTAATTTTAAAAACACTGAGCCTTGCCATTTGATCAATCTCTGTTCTCTGTAGTATTAACCAGCACTGTTAATCAGTACGAAAGAGGATCATTCAAACAGTGTACCTTTGAATAAATCATGGTTTGGGTAATCATTGCTGACTGCAGAGTAAATGGAATCTCCGGTCTAGTACACTTGAACGATCCCATTAGAACAATCCAAACCACATTTGCACAAATGTTCTTCTGTTTAAATTTCTTCAAATCAGTCTGAGATATTTTAGTGTTTCCATTTTATCACAACACAGAAATGTACACATTCAAACATTGTCAGTTTTCAATTTGTTTTATTAGTATATTTGAGATTGTTTGTTAAATTTATGGGATACAACTATTAATCAACCAACCGTTAATTATGGCAATTAGTCAAATATAAAAATTGACAGTTGTTACAGCCCTAACTAAATTACGGTAGCTCTGTCAAGCAAGATCGAATTGGTTAAATTCCCAGTTGAATTATGGGATAAATTTGCTGATTGAAATTTCAGTATTTTGGCATCAGTGTTCAAACGGTTAATGTTGATGTATGTGTCTGAATACAAAAACTTATGAAATTTATATTTCAGCATGCTGAACACTCCAGCTCCTCAGCCAGATGGAAGACCTCTTGGACCAAGGCTTGCTTGGCAACGAATAGAAGATCCATCAGGTATGTATCGACATCCTTCTCTGGATCTTTGTAATTATTTTTATACACCTTGCCTAAAAAGGAATGAAGTTAAGGCCAAAAAATGGGTTTTGATTCTCAAGCAGTCTCTCTGAAATTGATCCCTATCCCCCTCCCCACTCCTGTATTGAATATTTTTATTGGCTTGCATGATGTATATTTATTTCTGTGTTTGCAACGAAGCTTGATTAAAATACAATGTCTATTTATTCTATTAAATACAATGTCTATTATATTTGTTAAACATCCAGTTTGCTGTGTTCTGCAGAAAATAACTCCCACCAATATTATGTGGATGGTATTTATCTTTAGAAAAAGGTTTTTAAACAGGGAATGTTTTTTTATTTTTGACTTGCATAGCAATTGCTATACATATTGAAAATGTGTACAGCAGGATAATTGCATAACAGTTTTTTAATCTTAATTTTCAAATAAACATTTGGCATGTAAAGTATGTATGCTGCTGGTGAAAACTTCCTAATGAATTGGATTATACACTGGGTCTTTTCAGCTTAACTTGACAAAGTCAAGCTAAGCTATTGCCATCGAGCCTGCGGAAGTCTGAGTCTGTTCACATTTTCTTTAGCACAGGCTAAAGCCTGCAGTTCTTGTCCAATCATCACTAAATTTCATGTGCAGGTTCAAGATGAGATCGTCCTATTTTGGTCAGAATTGGTCAACCCTGATGGCTGCACAGGTTTGAAGCCGAAAACCTTTAGCACAGTCTACAGGTCGTATTTTATGAAGGGATTTCATTGTAACTTGGTAAGATGACATGGTATGATATGTAGAAGAGACTGTACTATTTTGGTCACGATCAATCAAGCGTGATCACCAGACGGGCACGTGACCAAGTTTATTTCATCCTAAAGCCCTGTTTTGGTTGAGATCAGTCAACCATAAGGGCCACACGAGTTCGAGTCTGGATTCCTTTATCACCATCTATTTATTTCTCTTGTTGAATGCATAAACTATAAGGTACAGAAATTAACAAATTGTCAATTGTCACAATTCTTGTCTAATTTCATAAACATGGAACATTCTTTCTTTTTGTATGATGTCTAGATGACAACATCCTAATTTGGTCAACTGTCATATTTTTTAAGTAATTTCATTGTAACCTGGTAGTATAACTTGGTCTGATGTCTAGATGAGAACATCCTACATGTATTTTGGTCTAAATTGGTCATATTGGTCAATGGTGAGGGCCTCACAAGCCCTTGCTCTTAAAACCTTTGACACAGCCTACAGGTCATATTTATAAGGTGATTTTGTTGCAACTTGGTTAAGTGACTTGGTGTTGTGATGTCCAGATGGATTTCTAAATGAATGTCCAGATGAATTCTCCATTTGGTTCAGCTCGATCAACAATAAGAGCCTTAAGGGGCCTCAGACCTAATTCTTCTACCACACTCTACAGGTAGTTATTTTGGAATGATTTTACTGTAACTTGGTAACTTTGGTTGACATACATTAACTGTGAGGGCCACATCAGCCCAGGCCACAACTGTTTAGTACAGTCTACTCCTCAAATTATTCTTGTTGACAACATAGCATGTAGGATACCGAACTTAACATATTCTCAATTATCACAATTCTTGTCTTATTTCATAATCCTTTCATAAGCATTTTGAGCCCCCCATTCCCCAAAATTTGCTTGCAAAACCGAAAATTAAAAGTCCTATCTGGCCCTCCATACATTTACTCTCTGCACATGCACAGCCACCAGGAAGTGACTAGAATTGGCGTCAACATCATTCTTCGTTTGGCCCTAAAAGTCATCAACAATGAAATGACATCTGTGCTTTAAAATCTCCTTTTTTGAGCATGCCAGACACAAATCAATGCAAGAATTGGTGGATACAAGGCTGTTATTGGATGAAGGAAGTGTTCAATGGTGGTTTTGGATGTTCAGGGCTGTAACTTTATAATATTTATAAAATTATTTTATGTTTCCCAATTTCGGGACATATGCCTGATGCCATCATTTTAAAAAATGATTATTCCACTGTGTGTTAAGTATTCCTTCCCTATCCTTCCATGAACCCTTCCTGTTAAACTCTTAAGCTTTTTGGCTACTTTTTATTGAAATTTTTTATTAAATTTCTTGGGAGTTTAACATTTATTACAGATTATTATTCTGTTTCTTCCCCAGGGTTACGTCCTCACCCTAGCGGTGTTAGGCTTTTTAGTCTTGCATATTCTATCCAATGTATCATTTTTTCTTCGTTTGAAGATCTAGCGTTGCATTTGATAGCATTTCAATTGGTTCTGATTTTGGGCCTTTTTGTGTGCCTGATGTCTTGTTTACATTGACATTGTTTACATTATCAACGTTCTCATATTTAGGTAGTTTCTATTACTGTAATATACTGTAGAATACATGGATTATTATTCCGGTAGTGTAGCTCATAAAATTTTGGATTTTGTCCACATTTAGGCTCTGTTGGGATGCCCTTGGGCTCTTCATGTTCCGTTTGGGAACTTGGGCGTTTTTCAAAAAAAAAATTTGTTTACAAAAAATATTTTGAATTTAATTATGTTTGTTATTATTCATGTATCTCAGTTATATATATATTGTTGTCGAGTTTGGAGGACTGATACCGACTTTAGCAGTTGATACACTCCTGCAGACTCTTATCATTCTTGTGTAGCACTGGGATGACTGATGTTGGAGTCGGATGTCACGGTATGTTGTTGGTGGTGAGGTTCTGAGGAGCAGAGCCTCTTACCGCATTTTAATTCATTCTGCCAGTTTCTGTTTCAGAGGAACATGAACATGGTGATGATATTCTGACACCCATCCAAGTGTGCTACCGTCGTCGTGCTCCGTGGAGCATATAGAGCTAGCTGCAGTGCTCATTATTATACCCCACGCAACGAAGTTGCAGGGGTATAATGTTTTTGACTGGTCAGTCCGTCAGTCAGTCCTACTTGTTTTCCGGACTTTTTTTCTAGATATTGAGCTGATTTTTGGTATGTGAGTCTAACATGGTGGCCCACAGATCAAGTTTGCATTTTGTTCCGCTCCACTGATTTTTACCAAAATTACGGCCCTTGGACTCTGAAAAATTCATCAAAATTACAGTTTTCCGGACTTTTTTTCTACACGCTTCCAGATAATAAGCTGGTTTTTGGTATGTTAGTCTGACATGGTGGCCTACAGATCAAGTTTGCATTTTGTTCCGCTCCACTGATTTTTACCAAAATTACGGCCCTTGGACTCTGAAAAATGCATCAAAATTACAGTTTTCCGGACTTTTTTTCTACACGCTTCCAGATATTGAGCTGATTTTTGGTATGTCAGTCTAACATGGTGGCCTACAGAACAAGTTTGCATTTTGTTCCGCTCCACTGATTTTTACCGAAATTACGGCCCTTGGACTCTGAAAAATGCATTAAAATTACAGTTTTCCGGACTTTTTTTCTACACGCTTCCAGATATTGAGCTGATTTTTGGTATGTTAGTCTGTATTCCTAGAATCTATGTTTATTTTTAAAAAAAATGATTAGAGCTTGAAATATCGGGGGACGTGGGGTATGTGAGCGTGCTCACTAAGGTTCTATATTTGCAAGAGTTAGGGCCTTTGGGTAAAGGTGTTAATCTCTTGCAAGCCGCTAGCTCAACTGGTGAAGCAGTACTCCGTCCGTGGGTGACGTGACGCCAGGTAAGTCTGTTGCGGTCTTTGAAGTGGATTGGGTAGAGCGAGCTCTATAATATAAATGCTCACCCAGTGACGACGGAAATAGGGAGGAAGTCTGCAAGTTCTGGTACTCTGCAAGGTCTGATAGACTGCGAGCGGGAGAGGCCTCCTCTCTAATATAGCAACGTCTGGGGTCAGATGTTGTTTTGAGAAACTTGCACAAGCCGGAGCATATGTCCGTCCTCCACTCGGGACGTTCTGTCTAGTCTGCAGCCGGGGTCGGTTTCAGTCACGGCTTCCTCCGCTACGTTATTTGAGCACACTCGACCGCATCCTAGCTACCTAACTTCGTATATCCAGCCTGCTGCACGAACAAGGAACCACTCTTCGCCTGTGAAGTCGGACCATCCGGTAGCTAGGGAGACGAGGCCTTGATCATCGGGATGCTCGGAGAAAGAATCTGTTTCCGACACACCATCCCTGGAGCAGCATGCGGCTAAGGAACAGAAATACGCTGCTCCTCAGGCCTTGATGACGGACGTGCTGTTGCAGACTGCACAGCTAATCGCAGCATCCCAGCAAGTGCAGATGCAGCCTCCTTCAGACTCAGAATCTGAGCTGTCAGACGGTGCTGGGTCGGTCCAGTCGTCTGTTCGCACAGATGCAATGGACCGAGATTCGAAACTGATTCTCTCGGATGGTAAAAGGGATAAGGAAGAGGATTACCCTTCCCTTTCGGAATAGTACATGGTTGCAATGGCTTTCTTCCATCAATACTACCCTGATTTTGTTCCGCCGAATCAGAATGCTGCGATGACAAGAGAGAAACCACTGGCGTTGTTAGGCGCAGATTCTATCCGGACAAAGGAGGAAGTCCTTTCTTTTCCGGTTCAGTTTATGCAGGTGTCGCAGGCCTTCAGCTGTATAGACGATGCCATGTTTATCCTCTTTAATGCGAGGAAGAAGGCGCTTTCATATATTCATCTTCCGTATACACACCGTTTTTTGGACCACGTTCATTTAAAAATGGAAGATGTTCAGAGAGTTCTGCATTTGGATGAGCAGGCCAGGGATCTAGAGAGATCTTTACCTGTATCATTCACTTTTCGCTCAGACACAATTGAGACGGCAATTTCTTCAAATAGAGCGAATTTGGACGTTATGTCTTACGCAGATCACCTTACAAGAGCTATGATGCAGCGTCTCAAGGAAAAGGAATTTGAGACCGTTCGTACCTCTCTTAGAGTTCTTTCCAGGGCAATTATGTATACCACGTATAACTCCGCCTTAACAGTGGCTAATCTGGAGTTAATCAGATGTGATGCTGCCCTTGTGTCGTCATCACTGATAAGATGACAAGGTGAAAAGCTCTCCCCGGGTCGCTCCGGTTTCCGGACATTTTATTTTCGACGACTAGCTTTCATTAGTCTATGAACAGGCTATTAAGAAAGCATCTTGTGCTCTGCTTTTGAATTCGGCGTATCAATGCTCTGCTTCAGCAGACAAGAGTAAAGGAGGGCGTTCCAGACAAAAATTGTCAAAAGGAAACTCCTCACAAGGGTACAAGAAACCCTCTTGTAATTACTCTGGAGGTCGTCAGTATAGCGACTCGAGAAAGGGGTGTAGGTCTGATCGGGACTATAGGTCCGATGCCCCTAGGTCGACGAGACAAGTTTCAGTGGACAAGATCAGTGGGTGAGAAGTGTAGTCTCGGACAACTTACGGCTATCATTCCGAGTAAAAACCCACTAACAAGTTGTCAGCATTGGACAATTCTTCCATCAAATTCTTGCATAAGAGAGTTTCTCCTACTACTGGAGGTATAAGCTCTCTTATCAAAGGAAGCAATACAGGTCATCGAGAATCAGGATTCTCAAGATTTTTACAGTCACCTGTTCCTCATACTAAAGCCAAACGGCTCGTTCCGACCGGTAATAGACTTGAGCTGGATAACAAGTTTATCATGGCTCTAAAAGTTTATTTATGGAAATCCTTCAGTCAGTAAAAGCGAGCATTTGAGTGATCGACTATGCAGCAAGCATGGATCTAAGGATCCGTACTTTCATGTCCTGGTACATCCGGCATTCTAAAAGTACCTGCGGTTCGCCGTACAAGGGAAGGTGTATCAGTTCAGAACAATATGCTTTGGTCTGAATCTTGCCCCCTGGGCGTTTCACTCGAATAATGAACTCAGTAACGTCTTACTTATGAGCTCATTTGTCTGCAGTAACGTCGGCTTACTTGGACGACCTTCTACAGGGATACGGCAACAGAATTATTCTTCAGAACGATGTTCAGAGTCTTCTTCTATTACTCTGACGTCTCGGTTTCATCGTAAATGAGAAAAAGTCGGATCTAGCTCTGTACAGGTCATCTATTCACTTGAGGTTGAGTTTTGAGACTCACAACAATCTGGTTCATCTGCCGTTACCCAGCGCGAAATTAGTCAGTTGTTATGCTAACTTTTGTCTACACTCTTACGCATTAATAGTGAGGGAATTCATGTGACTGTTGGAGTTGTGTGGAGCGGCTGTGGATCTCATTCTGATGGGCCGTCTGCGTGCACATCCCTTCCAGATATTCTTTACTCAGAACTGGAGTGTGAAGATGCTTCCGCTTGAACCAGTATTGTTTTAACGGCCCTTATAAAACATGGGTTCAAATTGGGCAGATATTCAGTGGTTAACTCAGGGAGTTACGCTGCAACTGCCAAATCCGCTTTCACGATTATGACAGATTTGAGTCAGACGGGTTGGGGCGTGGCCCTAAGTCCCACAGTCTGGAAGTGTCAGGGTCTTTGGGACCCTCAGTTTCAGGAGAAACACATAAACATCAAGGAGATGATGTTAATTATAGCTAGCGCTACAACATTGGATTCACATAATAACGGACATTCATGTTCAATTTGGTCAGACAGCTCGACAGAAGTAGCGTACATCGGGAACCAGGGTGGCACCCATTCATTTCCGTTATGCCAACTAACGAAGGTTTTCCAAATACGTCATGAATCGTCATGTTCATCTTTCTATCCATCATATACCGGGTCGTCTGAACGTACTAGCAGACTCGCTCTCTCGGGAAGGTCGCCTGTTGCAATTGGAGTGGACACTCAACAAGCGAGTATTTGGACAGAATTGCTACCAGAGGGATCGCCCCATGATAGATCCATTTGTTTGCACGGAACAACCAGTTACCGTTGTTCATATCACCATGCCCAGACTATTGAGCGTATGCAGTAGACGCTCTGCCAATCTCATGGGGATGGATGATAGGATTTGCGTATCCTCCAATTCAGTTGATTCAGTAGATTTTGTTGAAGATAAACAGTCTCATTGTGAATCCTACTAGTAGCACCTCTGTTGTCACAGAAACCTTGGATCAGTCTTCTCAAGTGTCTTATGGGACGTTCCCCAGAAGCTTCCTCCACGAGAGGAACTTCTTTATCAGGGGAAGTTTTTGTTCTTCGCTTCCTTCTCCGCCCATAGTGACATAATGGAGTCGGTTAGACATGAGGGAACCATTGCGGTTCCTATATTATGTTATGTTTAACAAGAACTATTAAGTAATGCGGGTGAGGAGGGTTCAATATGACTTTGAATCCCCCTCCACACCGCCTATGTGTATAGAGGCGATTACCGGGCAAGACGTAGTTTTCTTCCCGCAAGCCTCTTATGAGTTTAAATACATACATGCATTTCTTCACTTCTCAATTGGCGGCTAGGTCGTGTTCAATGGCGACCTCATGGGTACATCCACTTTTTGGTTGGTTTCCTGTGATTATTCGTCTATATGTCATATACAAGCGCATATTTCATCATAAATAAATTGCTAGTCTTTGGGTACCTCGGAGGCTGCATAACCAGTTAACTGGTATTCAGATGATTACATGCGGGATATTAATGCTCACGTGCATAATATTTATTAGGCTCAAGCTTATTGTATGTTATGGACCTTAGAAATTATTAATTATTTCAGGGGCGGTCCGTGTCGGAGCCTGTTAATCATACCTACTTCCATTTCTAGATCCAGGTTTCTATTAATGTCAGTACTCAAATTGTATATTCACATGTGTATACAGTTATAGATATTGGATAGTACACGTCGGGGAGTGTTGTTACTGGAATTTATTGTACACCTGAATGGGGTTGCCTGTGGGTTACCTAGGAAGTGTGTTTACTCTCCAGAGATCGTTCATTGTGGTTTGATTGGACATGTGTATATTATATATTATATCACCGGTTTTCGCCATATCTGCGTGCGTCATCTGTGGTGTATGTTATATAGCAGGCAATATTAATTACCGGGATCGTCACTATAGCCTTAACTTCTGAAGTGGTGTTAAGCACCATTTATTAATAATAAATTAATACCTGAGTGCCTGTTCGACGAATATTTATATTGTTTTTTGGTAATGCTTTTACTGATTCCAGAGCGCTCCCCTCTTTCTTTTTGAAGATTCCTTCAAAGAAAGGGGCGTGGGGGGTGATTTTTTACCTCTCCTCTGGCTTGATAGGTATGTAACTATGAATGAAGCTGTTTTGTCCCTAATTATATCCTGCATACAGCTGGAGTTTTATTGTGTATGGCATATGTTTGAGGGGGATATTCTCTCATTCTCAAATACACCATCTTAATTTTTTGGGGCTTAGTCCGGACTAGCCTTAAAAATTGGGAATTTG
Organism: Pictodentalium vernedei; assembly: GCA_031216915.1. Classification (NCBI taxonomy): domain Eukaryota; kingdom Metazoa; phylum Mollusca; class Scaphopoda; order Dentaliida; family Dentaliidae; genus Pictodentalium; species Pictodentalium vernedei. Next base: position 234,011,307 of record CM062290.1, on the reverse strand, counting down.
TTACATCCAAATTAGCATAGTCTTCATGCTGAGAATACAGAATTACTTAAATTGGGCTCCTTATTTAGGATATGTCTTCTCTATTACTGTATAGAGAGACATACATGTAATTCCTAATAATTTTAATTTCCTTTCACCTTGGATTACAGGATTGAACTATTTTGATCTACTAATTCTGAAGTCCTAGGCCCTCCACCTTTTTTTCGATTCAACTAGTCTGGGCCATTGGGTTATAGTATAAAAATATTATAAATTTAAAGTAATTTGTATATTTTTTATACTTATACTTACCAATGGCCCAGACGGAGATGGCCCTCCCATGAGTGGGCACTCATACCTCCCCGTTGAATTATTATGTAGTACTCTCTTCTACAAAGAATGATGTTGGCGCCAATTCCGGTCACTTCCTGACGTCTTCGCATGCGCAGAGAGTAAATGTATGAATAGCCAGATAGGACTTTTAATTTTCGGTTTTGCAAGCAAATTTTTGTTTCCCATTGTAGAAGTACTAGCATGTGCAATTTGTGAACTGGATCTGTAATAACATTGAATCGTGAACTTGCATGGTAGATTGATTGGGATGATTGTTGATTGACATGCTTTCTCGCTGAAGTCCCAAATACTTTTCCTGGCGTCAGTCAGGACTGTAAATGTAAAGATGGGGAATAGATTTAAATAAGGACAACACAAATCCTTTTGTAGTATCCATCTTTTGTATCCATCTTTTATCCTGTAACCCTTTGCTCAACGAATCAGTCACATCCACCCGTGTAATATGCAAATTCAGCAGCAGAAAAAATACTATTTTTCAAAAAATTTCAACAAAACCATATCATGTGAACCCTCTTTGGAACGAGCTCGTCGAGCTCGTTCCAAAGAGTGGTCACATGATATGGTTTTGTCGAAATTTTTTTAAAAATTTTAAAATATATTTAAAATAATAAATCTTGATATCGTCTGTGTTGGGTAAAGGGTTAAAGAAGCAAACCTAACATAAACTTTGAGGTATGGTACACAGTGAAAAGGTTCACTCAAAAGCGCATGTAAGGTTTAAAATACATTTGCAAAACAAACTGTGTGTGTTGTTTTTCAACAATGGAAGGTCTGGGTATCATCATAATCAGAAATGGCATCATAAAAGGCAGTTCGTCAAATGTAAACTTGTAAAGCGAAAGTAAACATAGTACAAACAGCCGAGACTAACAATACATGTATTGCGGTAAATGGTAACGAGATTTTACATTGCTTTATTTGCAGTGTGTATCACTAAATGCAATGCAAAACCAGTGAAAATATTTCCTGTGCATAAATAGAATTAACTAAAAAAAATAAAAATAAAAGCCTTTCTACCTGATTGATTTGAAAAATTAAATGCTTGAGGACCAAATGTATGTTTTTGATTGGCCTTTTTGGAGTTTTTTCTTTGTACATGCACTGTCTATGTAGTAAACTAATTATGTAAAAAGATCTTATATTTCACCTTGCATTGGGTGTATAATGCACAATGTGACACAATTTGTCAACCTCAACTTTACACTGAGCAGCTGGTTTCTAGAGCTATATATTTACATGCTAGCCTGGAAATAAGCAGAATGCTATCTGCAGAATGAGGTCCTCAGAGGGTGAATTTGGTGATGCTACCCTGGCAGGGTAGCATAACCAAATTTATCCTCTGTGAACCTCAATCTGAATCAGCATCTCCGGCCTAAACAAAAAGATGTACCCAGAGGATAAATTGGGTGATTCTAGCCCACTGTATGGGATAGCACCAGAAACTTCACTGGGGACCTAATTCTGCAAATGACAGCTTTTTCCAGGCTTGTTTACATGCAGTGGATGCATCTACAGAATTTATTCAAGAGAGGCAAAAATCATGTAAACTGTGTAAACTCAAGTGTTTAGGACTATATCATGCATGAAGTTCAGTATTGTGTAATATCATGTAATTATACCCCCACTTTCAAAGAAAATGGGGGTATACTGGATTACATGCGTCTGTGCATCCATCTGTGCGTCCGTGTGTCTGTCCATTTGTGAGTCCGTCCGAGAATATTCATAACTTTCATAACTTACGTAAATTATTATTTTCTATAACTTACGTAAGTTATTATTTTCTATAATATTTGTTGGTCATAGGTATGCCCAAACTAGTTAATTTTTTTTTTTTATTACTTGTTTTTATTACTTGTTCACTTAGAAATTGTGTCCGTCTGAGCCAACTTTTGTGTGTTCAGCCTGTATCTCGGGTATCGAATGTTCTATTGCAATGAAATTTGCAGTGAACACGGCTTATGGTATAGGCTTTTAAAAAAGGATTCAACGATATTTCTCACATTCTCCTTTTTAGAGTTATCCCCCTTTTTTGATTTAGAAATTGTGGGAAATAGACATTATTTGTCTGTTCAGCCTGTATCTCAGGTGTGGGTTATCAGATTTCAGAGAAATATGGCATGGAGTTTGCCTATGAAAAAGGCTTCTGCCTGATTGCATAAAACTTCCAAACACCAAACAGTTTACCATACCTTTTGACTTAGTTGTTGGAAATTGTTATACCCCCACTTACGAAGAAAATGGGGGGGGGGGGGGGGGGGGGGGGTGGAGTATACTGGATTACATGCGTCCTTCTGTGCGTCCGTCCGAGAATATTCATAACTTTCATTATTTTCTATAATATTTGTTGGTCATAGGTATGTCCACACTAGGTGGTACACCACGTGGGGGTATGCACCTGGCGATAATCCAGCTCTTGTTGATACAAAAACTTTAATGTTGGCTCCTAATTGTATTGGCTAATATATCAACAACAGCTGTATCCATCGGGCATGTTATGATTTGCCACACAAAATGACATAATGTTCAAGAGGAACATTGGTCCACTGCCTGTTTGTCACCCAGGAAAATTAAGTTGCATGCTGTACTCCTTTAAGTGATATACCCTTTTTTCACCCAAAGGATTTATCAGTAACTCCCTTTTTTGCAGCTGTATGTTTACTTATTGAGTTGATAAACATATACAGCTGATATCCAGTATTCCTAATTTACATCTAATGAGAAATATAGAAGAATTGTCTTCACTATTTCTTGGAGACAAGGTGGTTTGCTGGCTAACCCCTTGTCCCTCTACCTATTTCTGCTGGAGAATGACACTTGCAATTTGTTTCTCTTGAACATTTAAAAATTATCACTTTTTGCCTTAAAAACAAAGCCTATGATCCCTCATTGGAACAAGCTCTGTTCCATTGAGTGTAGTATGGTTTTGTGTCTTGAAGCATTTGAAATCTTACCTTTGGTATCTTATTTGAATGATCTCTTTGAGGCCTTTTTAGATATAATGGGTTATATTTTCAGTTCTGTTTAAGGTGAGAGTATTGCACTGGAATGAATAACTTTGACGTCAGTTGTTGGAGCCATTCATCTTTCGCCAGTTATCTAATCAGTGTCACTGTTTGAAGAATAATTTCATCAAATTAATTTATTTCTGCATAAAAAGTGAGCTTGAGAGGACTGAACAATCATTTGTTCCAAATAAAAATAAAACTTCACAAATTTGAATCATGTGCTCTACTTTACTCTTTTAGAATCAGCACTTGTTCCGAGGAAAGGACAAGCCACCTCACAGTCTTCTTTGATGAGACACAGGAGAGATGAAGGTAATTATAAAAAATGTCCGTAGGTGTAAGGGGTAAGGCAATGCAAGAATGGGTATTACTATTATCTTTCTCTCAAGACCACCAAATTATTTGTATCATAGCTGTGACATTTTCTAAGTTCATAAGTTCATTCCTTTTCCTTTCTAGTTCTGAAACACTTTGAATGTATAATATAAGAGCTAAGTAAAATTCATGAAACTTGTCCTGTAAATTAGGTCTGGACTGGCCCATAAGCTCAATCCAGACCTAATTTACTGAACTCATTTCATAAATTTGACTCCAAAATGGAGACTCATTGAAGAGCCTCTATTGACTAGTTTCAGATAGGCGGTTATGCACTTTACTGCATAGTGTAATCAGGAAAAACAAGAAGTTAAACCCTACAAAACAGAATAATTCTGACTGTTCTATCTTCCACAGTTTGGGAGCATTAATGCTCACTCATTTAATCAACATGTTTTAAAACTTTAATTATTACTAATATTTCTTGATCTGCAAGATTAACAACCACAAAGGTTTTTTACATTTGGTTTAGGCAACGGTATATATACATTGGCGTCAACTAAATTTTATAATTTGTAATTGAATAATGCTGTAAATCTATTGTATACATGAGGAGTGTGTGATTCAGGGGTTCCAGCCTGATTTAAAGATAACTGTTTATTGCAATTTCAATATTCATTTCAATTACACTAAAATACAATATAAAACTTACTTAAAGTCAAAACAAAATTAAGTAACAAACTAAGACAACAAGAAAATACATAAAACATAAACTTCAAAATGCATACGTACACAAAACAAATATAAAAATACATAATGTATCAACACAATACAGATTTATTTATTTATTTAATTATTTAGTTATTTAATTATTTATTTATCTATTGGGGTTTAATGACACTTTCGACAGCCAGGATCACTTCATGTCAAACAGTTTTACTTTGATTATCTCTCTTGATATGCATTGCAATTAGAAATTTTCCATCGTGTTGGTGGGGCTTCACCTCCTGGGGTGGGTGGGCCTGCTAGTTCCATATAATTCCAGATATCAAACCATTTACCATACCTGTCTATACAAAATGCAACTGTTAATTGCATATAAATTATAATGTAAACTCCTGTTAATTGAATAAAAAATCTTGTAAATGTTTTATATCTTGTTTGATTGAGCTTTATCAAAAAATTATATAATAGAATAAATGCTCAGTTATCATATGAATGAATAAAGATTACCAAATTCCAGTAATTGAATACTTCATTTAAGTGAATATTTTTCACAGGCAAAATGGCTATTCATTTAACAGGTTTCAACTATAATGGAGTTTGTATGGTCTAAACAGTTTGAATTTAAAAAAAAACATTAACATGGATTTTTGTCCATGTTTTGCTCTTATCTAACAAGCCAAGGCCTTTAAGAATTTTTCTATTTTAGCATCTGAAGAGATTCCAGAGACTGAACTGCTGAAGGACATTATTTATGTATTCCAAGGTATAGAGGGAAAATGGGTGAAATATGATGCTTCAAAGGAAGGCTATAGAATTGATGCTCAGGTAGAACCTTTTGTTGTATTTTGTAATATTCCCAAAATAAGACTGTCAAAAAATGATTAGTCTCTTGGGCACTTTCTTTGTCTCCTTATGAAAAATTTTGTATTCACAATTGAAATTTTGTTCACCTTCTACCCTTTTTCTGCTTTCACTAATATTTTGATATTTGAGTACAATATTTACAGCAGATGCTGGCTGATGTTCATGTAAATGATACCCTTCAAGTCTTGTGGATCTAACCATATTTTTACACTGTAAACCAATGGCCTAGACTAGCTGGTGCTTAACTCAAAGTTATTAAGGGCCAAACACAAATTTTGAACGCCCCAATCCCCCAAAATTTGCTTGCAAAACCGAAAATTAAAAGTCCTATCTGGCCCTCCATACATTTACTCTCCGCGCATGTGCAGATGTCAGGAAGTGACCGGAATTGGTGCCAACATCATTCTTTGTTTGGCCCTAAAAGTCATCAACAATGAAATGACATCTGTGCTTTAAAATCTCCTTTTTTGAGGATGCCAGACATAAATCAATGCAAGAATTGGTGGATACAAGGCTGTTATTGGATGAAGGAAGTGTTCAACGGTGGTTTTGGACATTCAGGGCTGTAACTTTATAATATTTATAAAATTATTTTATGTTTCCCAATTTCGGGACATATGCCTGACATCATCATTTTTAAAAATGATTATTCCACTGTTTGTTAAGTATTCCTTCCCTATCTTTCCATGAACCCTTCCTGTTAAACTCTTAAGCTTTTTGGCTATGTTTTATTGAAATTTTTTATTAAATTTCTTGGGAGTTTAACATTTATTACAGAATATTATTCTGTTTCTTCCCCAGGGTTATGTCCTCACCCTAGCGGTGTTAGGCCGTTTAGTCTTGCATCTTTTATCCGATGTATCGTTTTTTCTTCGTATGAAGATCTAGCTTTGCATTTGATAGCATTTCAATTGGTTCTGATTTTGGGCCTTTTTGTGTGCCTGATGTCTTGTTTACATTGACGTTGTTATACCCCCACTTTCGAAGAAAATGGGGGTATACTGGATTACATGCGTCCATCCGTCCATCCATCCGTCCGTCTATCCGTCCGGGCAGACATATGGGGTTTAGTTGGCTATTTGTTGGTACAAATTGGGGTTAGGTGACTACCACAATTTATGTGACTAGTCACATAGTTAAATGTCATTATTCTAGGGTGGGATCTAGAGTTGGGGTGGGGTGGGGTTAGGGGCAGTAAAGGGTAGGGTTAGGGTTTGCTATCACCCCAAAAATTTTTCACCCAAAAAGTTGCTTTAATACAATGGACATGCATTTTAATTAAAATAGACTAGGCACATAATGAATTTTCATTAGTCTAGGATGGGGTTTAGAATTGGGGGTGGGGGAGCGTAGGGTTAGAGTCAGTAAAAGGTAGGGTCAGAGTTTGCTACCACACCAAAAATTTTCCCCAAAATCACTTGTTTTAATATAATGGACATGCATTTTATTGTAGTCCCATAAAATAGCCACATAAGTACCATTTGTTAGAATGTGCGTCTGTGTGTGAGTCTGTCCGAGAATATTCATAACTTTCATAACTTAAGTAAATTATTATTTTCTATAATATTTGTTGGTCATAGGTATGCCCACACTAGTTATTATTTTTTAGCTCACCTGACTGAAAGTCAGGGTGAGCTTTTCTTATCACTCTTCGGCCGTCGTCCGTCCATCCGTCGTCCTGTGTGAAGGTGGTGTTTGAGCCTCTTTCTCCTAAACCACTGGCCACATTTTAATTAAATTTGATGTAAGTAGTGGTTATATAGGGGCATTTTGATTTTTATCCAAATTAGGTTTCGGCTCATATTGAGCAGAGGTGTGGGGAAAAAATGGCCAATTTTTTTGAAAATCTTCTTCTAATGAACCACCAGTAGCAGAGACTGGATATGTGGTATACAGAGTCCTTTTGAGGTTTAGAATCAAGTTTGTTCAAGAGAAGTTTGTCGGGCATTATTTGCCTTCGTTATGGGAGGGGCAAAAATTTTGGCCACGCCTAAAATTTCTATTTTCTGAACCGTGAGGTCGATTTGAACCAGATTTGATATGAGATGATAATGGGTCATAAGTAGTTGATTGATGCAAAAAAAAATTTTCTCATTGCCCCATGGGAACCCCAGGAGCTAAAAATAGAAAAAACCTTAAAACTGCCATATCTCCAAAACTACATTACACAGAGAATTGTTATTTTGTATAAAGCTTACTTTTATCCAGTAGAATAGAATGGTTAAAAAAAAATCCCTATAGGTTTGATCACAAGGTACGTTTTTCAGGACTTTGAAAAAGTGCTGAGTCGGCACTTTTTAACACTGTGGGCAATGGGAAAAAGATTAAAAAATCTTCTTCTCCAGATCCAGCTGGCAGAATCTTTTCATATTTGGTATGCAACATTGTGGGGTGGATCTGATTTAAGTTTGTTCAAATTGGCTCCCTAGATTCATATTTGGGCTCACTATAGAAGCTCGAATTTGAACTTAGTGCATTTCAGGCAAATTTCTTAAAAAATCTTCTTCTCCAGATCCAGCAGACAGAATCTTTTGATATTTGGTATGGAACATTGTGGGATGGATCTGATTCAAGTTTGTTCAAATCAGCTCCCTGGATTCATATTTGAGCTCACTATAGAAGCCCGAATTCGAACTTTGTGCATTTCAGGCAAATTTCTTGAAAAATCTTCTTCTCCAGATCCAGCAGGCAGAATCTTTGATATTTGGTATGCAACATTGTGTTGTGGATCTGATTCAAGTTTGTTCAAATCAGCTCCCTAGATTCATATTTGGGCTCACTATAGAAGCTCGAATTCGAACTTAGTGCATTTCAGGCAAATTTCTTAAAAAATCTTCTTCTTCAGATCCAGCAGGCAGAATCTTTTCATATTTGGTATGCAACATTGTGGGGTGGATCTGATTCAAGTTTGTTCAAATTGGCCCCCTGGATTCATATTTGGGCTCAGTATAGAAGCCCGAATTCGAACTTAGTGCATTTCAGGCAAATTTCTTAGAAAATCTTCTTCTCCAGATCCAGCAGGCAGAATCTTTTGATATTTGGTATGCAACATTGTGGGGTGGATCTGATTCAAGTTTGTTCAAATTGGCCCCCTGGATTCATATTTGGGCTCAGTATAGAAGCCCGAATTCGAACTTAGTGCATTTCAGGAAAATTTCTTCAAAAATCTTCTCCAGATCCAGCAGGCAGAATCTTTTGCTATTTGGTATGGAACATTGCGGGGTGGATCTGATTCCAGTTTGTTCAAATTGGCCGCCTGGATTCATATTTGGGCTCACTATAGAAGCCCGAATTCGAACTTCGTGCATTTCATGCAAATTTCTTAAAAAATCCTCTTCTCCAGATCCAGCAGGCAGAATCTTTTGATATTTGGTATGCAACATTGTGTGGTGGATCTGATTCAAGTTTGTTCAAATCGGCTCCCTATATTCATATTTGGGCTCACTATAGAAGCTAGAATTTCGAACTTAGTGCATTTCAGGCAAATTTCTTAAAAAATCTTTTTCTCCAGATCCAGCAGGCAGAATCTTTTCATATTTGGTATGCAACATTGTGGGATGGATCTGATTCAAGTTTGTTCAAATCGGCCCCCTGGATTCATATTTGGGCTCACTATAGAAGCCCAAATTCGAACTTAGTGCATTTCAGGCAAATTTCTTCAAAAATCCTCTTCTCCAGATCCAGCAGGCAGAATCTTTTAATATTTGGTATACAACATTGTGGGGTAGATCTGATTCAAGTTTGTTCAAATTGGCCCCCCTGGGTTCATATTTGGGCTCAGTATAGGAACCCAAATTTGAACTTAGTGCATTTCAGGCAAATTTCTTTGAAAATCTTCTTCTCCAGATCCAGCAGGCAGAATCTTTTGATATTGGGTATGCACCATGCTTAGGGGGGTGAGATTCAAGTTTGTTCAAGCCAAGTCCCTGGTTCACCCCTGAATTATAACTTAGTTCAGAATGAGGAATTTTCTTTAAAAATCTTCTTCAGCAGTCGGAATGTTTTAATATTTGGTATGCAGCATCCTTAGGGGGGTGAGATTCAAGTTTATTCAAGCCATGTCCCTAGGTCCATATTTGGACTCACTGTGGGAGCCTGAATGATAACTTAGTTCAAAATGAGGGAATTTTCTTTAAAAATCTTCTTCAGATCCAGCAGTCGGAATGTTCTGATATTTGGCATGCAGCATCCTTAGGGGATGAGATTCAAGTTTGTTCAGCCATGTCCCTAGGTCCATATTTGGACTCACTGTGGGAGCTCGAATTGTAACTTAGTTCAAAATGAGGAATTTTCTTTAAAAATCATCTTCTTCGGATCCAGCAGTCGGAATGTTTTGATATTTGGTTTGCAGCATCCTTAGGTGGGGTGAGATTCAAGTTTGTTAAAGCCAAGTGCCTGGGTTCATATATGGGCTCACTGTGGGAACCCGAATTATAACTTAGTTCAACATGAGGAATATTCTTTAAAAATCTTTTTTTTTTTTAGATCCACTGGTCAGAATCTTTGGTTATTTGGTATAAGCTTTTCTTAGGAGGAGCAGATGCAACTTGTTGAAATCAATTCTCTGGGTTGATATTTAGGCTACCATGTCAGGTGAGCGCCCTCAGGCCCCTTGGGGCCTCTTGTTTTATTACTTGTTCACTTAGAAATTGTGTCCGTCCGAGCCAAGTTTTGTCTGTTCAGCCTGTATCTTGGGTATCGAATGTTCTATTGCAATGAAATTTGCCATGAACACTGCTTATGGTATAGGCTTTAAAAAAAATGGATTCAACGATATTTCTCACATTCTCCTTTTTAGAGTTATCCCCCTTTTTTGACTTAGAAATTGTAGGAAACAGACATTATTTGTCTGTTCAGCCTGTATCTCAGGTATGGGTTATCGGATTTCAGTGAAATATGGCATGGAGTTTGCCTATGACAAAGACTTCTGCCTGATTGCATAAAACTTCCAAACACCAAACAATTTACCATACCGTTTGACTTAGAAAATTGTTGAAAACTTTCGAAGAAAATGGGGCGGGTGGGGGGGGGGGGGGGTGGAGTATACTGGATTACATGCGTCCTTCTGTGCGTCCGTCCAAGAATATTCATAACTTTCATTATTTTCTATAATATTTGTTGGTCATAGGTATGTCCACCTGGATTGGGGTTATCGGATTTCAGTAAAATATGGCATGCAGTTTGCCTATGACAAAGGCTTCTGCCTGATTGCATAAAACTTCCAAACACCAAACAATTTACCATTCCTTTTGACTTAGAAATTGTTGGAATTTGTTGAAAACTTTTGAAGAAAATGGGGGGGGGGGGCGGGGGGGGGGGGGGTTATACTGGATTGCATCCATCTGTCGGTCCGTAATATTCATAAATAATATTTGTTGGTCATAGGAATGCCCACACTAGGTGGTACACCATGTGGGAGTATGCACCGGACAAAAGTCCAGCTCTTGTTTACATTATCAATGTCCTCATATATAGGTAGTTTTTTAACTTAACTTGACAATGTCAAGATAAGCTATTGCCATCACGCGTGCGGAAGTCTGTTAGTCTGTGATGTCTGTTCACATTTTCCTTTAGCACGGGCTACACCCCACAGTTCTTGTCTGATTGTCACGAAATTTCATATGCAGGTTTGGGGTCATGTCTAGATGAGAACGTCCCCTTTTGGTCACGATCGGGCAACCGGTATGGCTGCCCGAGCCCAAAACCCGAAAACCATTAGCACAGTCTACAGGTCGTATTTATGAGGGGATTTCATTGTAACCTGGTAGGATGCCTCTGTATAATGCCTAGATGAGAACGTCCCCTTTTGGGCATGATCTATCAACCGTGATGGCTGCCCAAACCCGAAACCCAAAAACTTTTAGCACAGTCTGCAGGTCATGTTTAATTTGGAGGGATTTCATTGTAACTTGGTAGGATAACTCCTTATGATGTCTAGATGAGAATTTCCCCATTTGGGCATGATCTGCCAACCGTGACGACTGCCCGAGCCCAAAACCCAAAAACCTTCAGCACAGTCTACAGGTCATATTTATTGAGGAATTTCATTGTAACTTGGTGGGTTGACTTCATACAATGTCTAGATGAGAAAGTCCCCTTTTGGACGTGATTGGGTAAATGTGACGTCTACAGGGGCCTGAGGGAGCACGGTGGCTCAGTAGGTAGAGGTGCAGGCTGCAAGCCGAGAGGTCCTCGGTTCGAATCCCACCTGCGGCAACCGCGTTGTGTCCTTGAGCAAGACACTTCATCTCCATTGCCCGCGTGGGGGCACGATGACGCCGTGTACTAAGGCGTACTGCACGTCGATGGTACGCATGTCTTCAACCAATCTAACCCTGCCTGTGCTGCAGTGCGGAGTTACGATGTTGGGGAGCTGGCAGCTGCTCGTGGTTGCTCGGTGGTTCTCTCCGGGTACTCCGGCTTCCTCCACCCGTAAAACTGTCACGGTCATGATTAGCCATTGTGCATAAATATGTGACCTTACACATCAATAAATAAATAAATAATACAGGGGCCTGAAGCCCAAAAACCTTAACACAGTCTAGAGGTCATATTTATAAAGGGATTTCATTGTAACTTGGTAGGATGACTCCAAATAATGTCTAGATGAGAACGTCCCATTTTGATCGCGATCATGCAGCCTTGATGGGTGCCCAAGCCCAAAAACCTTTAGCATAGGCAAAAGGTCATATTTATGGAAGGATTTTATTGTAACCCATTAGGTTGACTCCATATAATGCCTAGATGATGACGTTCCCTTTTGGTCGTGATTGGTTATTTGTGATGGCTACAAGTGCCCGAAGCCCGAAAACCTTGAGCAAAGTCTACAGGTCATATTTATGAAGGGATTTCATTGTAACTTCTTAGGATCACTCCAGATGATGCCCTGATGAGATTGTCCCCTATGGTTGCGATCATTCAGCCATGATGACTGCCCGAGCCCGAAGCCCGAAAACCTTTAGCACAGTCTACAGATCATATTTATGAAGGGATTTCTTTGTAACTTGGTAGGTTAACTTCATATAATGTCTAGATGAGAATGTCTCCTTTTGGACATGATTGGGCAACTGTGACGGCTAAAGGTGCCCGAAGCCCGAAAACCTTTAGCACAGTCTACAGGTCATATTTATGAGGGGATTTCATTGTAACTTGGTAGGATGACTCCAAATAATGTCTAGATGAGAACATCCCGTTTTGATCGCGACCATTCAGCCTTGATGGGTGCCCGAGCCCAAAAACCTTTAGCATAGGTAAAAGGTCATATTTATGGAAGAATTTCATTGTAACCTATTAGGTTGACTCCATATAATGCCTAGATGATGACATCCCCTTTTGGTCGTGATTGGTCAGATGTGATGGCTACAAGTGCCCGAAGCCCAAAAACCTTGAGCACAGTCTACAGGTCATATTTATGAAGGGATTTCATTGTAACTTCGTAGGATCACTCCAGATGATGCCCAGATGAGATTGTCCCCTTTGGTTGCGATCATTCAACCATGATGGCTGCCCAAACCTGAAGCCCGAAAACCTTAAGCACAGTCTACAGGTCATATTTATGAAGGGATTTCATTGTAACTTGGTAGGTTGACTTCATATAATGTCTAGATGAGAATGTCCCCTTTTGGAGATGATTGGGCAACTTTGACGGCTAAAGGTGCCCGAAGCCCGAAAACCTTTAGCACTGTCTACAGGTCATATTTATGAAGGGATTTCATTGTAACTTGGTAGGATGACTCCAAATAATGTCTAGATGAGAACGTCCCATTTTGGCCGTGATCATTCAGCCTTGATGGGTGCCCGAAACCCAAAAACCTTTAGCATAGACAAAAGATTATATTTATAAAAGGATTTCATTGTAACCTGTTAGATTGACTCCATATAATGCCTAGATGATGACATCCCCTTTTGGTCGTGATTGGTCAACTGTGATGGCTACAGGTGCCCGAAGACCGAAATCCTTGAGCACAGTCTACAGGTCATATTTATGAAGGGATTTCATTGTAACTTCTTAGGATCACTCCAGATGATGCCCAGATGAGATTGTCCCCTTTGGGTGCGATCATTCAACCATGATGGCTGCCCGAGCCCGAAGCCCGAAAACCTTTAGCACAGTCTACAGGTCATATTTATGAAGGGATTTCATTGTAACTTGATAGGTTGACTTCATATAATGTCTAGATGCGAATGTCCCCTTTGGACACGATTGGGCAACTGTGACGGCTTCAGGGGCCCAAAGCCCGAAAACCTTTAGAACAGTCTACAGGTCATAATTTTGAAGGGATTTCATTGTAGCTTGGTAGGATGACTCCAAATAGTGTCCAGATGAGAACGTCCCCTTTTGGTCACGATCATTCAGCCTTGATGGCTGCCAAACCCAAAAACCTTTAGCATGTCTGTAGGTCGTATTTATGGAAGGATTTCATTGTAACTTGTTAGGTTGACTCCATATAATGCCTAGATGATGACATCCCCTTTTGGGCGTGGTTGGTCAACTGTGATGGCTACAGGTGCCTGAAGCCCGAAAATCTTGAGCGCAGTCTACAGGTCATATTTATAAAGTGATTTCATTGTAACTTCATAGGATCACTCCAGAAGATGTCCAGGTGAGAATTCCCCTTTTGGTTGTGATCATTCAACCATGATGGCTGTCCAAGCCTAAAGCCCGAAAACCTTTAGCACAGTCTTCAGATCATATTTATGAAGGGATTTCATTGTAACTTGGTAGGTTGACTTCATGTAATGTCTAGATGAGAACAGCCCCTTCTGGACACCATTAGGCAACTGTGTTGGCTACAGGGGCCCAAAGCCCGAAAATCTTTAGCACAGTCTACAGATGATATTTATAAAGAGATTTCATTGTACCTTGGTAGGATGACTCTAAATAATGTTTAGATGAGAACGTCCCCTTTTGGTTGCGATCATTCAGCCTTGATGGCTGCCCAAACCCAAAACCCCAAAACCTTTAGCATAGTCTATTGGTCATATTTATGGAAGGACTTCATTGTAACCCGTAAGCAGGGACCGATCAGGACTATTTAAAATACGCTCTAGCCTCGGAGCCTATTTTTTTCAATTCATGCGCCAGATTTCAATTTACGGAGTCACACTGCTGTTTGTAACACACACTGCAAGTATGTAATAGCGCTCATCATTTTCATTTAGTACACTATAGCAAACATTAATCTTCACTGTGGTTTCTGATCAAGTCTTGGCTGCCTATTTAGGCAGCCAAGACTTAATCAGAAACCACAGTGAAGATTAATGCTTGGTTATTAAGACTTGAAGTATTAACTTAAGCACTCTACAACAATGATAAATGATAATCATATATATAATATATGTAAGAGTGTCTCTCTTGATTATCCATCGAAAGAATATCAAAATATGATCTGAGAAGTTACGTGCCAACTGAGAAGCCTATTTCTGAGATTTAAGAGCCAGGTCCTGATGTTTCAGAAACAAATACACACTGGCGCATGCCCAGGTCGGTCCCTTCTGTAAGTTTGACTCCATATGATGCCTAGATGATGACATCCCCTTTTGGTCATGATTGGTCAACTGTGATGGCTTCAGGGTCCCGAAGACCAAAAACCTTGAGCACAGTCTACAGGTCATATTTATGAAGGGATTTCATTGTAACTTTGTAGGATCACTCCAGATTGTGCCCAGATGAGAATGTCCCCTTTTGGTTGCGATCATTCAACCATGATGGCTGCCAGAGCCCAGAGCCCAGAAACCTTTAGCACAGTCTACAGGTCATATTTATTAAGGGATTTCATTGTAACTTGGTAGGTTGACTTCATATAATGTCTAGATGAGAACGTCCCCTTTGGACGCAATTGGGAAACTGACGGCTACAGGGGCCCGAAGCCCGAAAACCTTTAGCACAGTCTACAGGCCATATTTATGAAGGGATTTTAATGTAACTTGATAGGATGACTCGTTTTGGAATAATTTCACTGTAACTTGGTAACTTTTGTTGATATACATTAACTGTGAGGGCCACATACATTAACTGTGAGGTCATATTAACCCACCCCTCAGCTCTTTAGTACAGTGTACACCTCATATTATTTTTATCATAAACATAGCATACAGGGAACAGAAATGAACATATTCCCAATTATCACAATTCTTGTCTTATTATACCCCCGCTTCGAAGAAGTGGGGGCTATATAGGAATCGCCCTGTACATCCGTCCGTCCGTCCGTCCGTACGTCTGTCCGTACGTCTTTCCGGACATGAAATTCTTGTGTGCGCAACTCCTACATTTATCAATCAATTTGGACAAAACTTTTCAGACATCATCACTACTAAGTGAACATGCGCATATTCCAAGATTTTTGATCTGCGACAATTTTAACCAGGTTATCTCTCTTTGACTTAGATTTATTGTGTCTTTCCATCCGAACAAATTCTTGTGTGCGCAACTCCTCCTACATTAATGAACCGATTTTGATGAAACCTTTCAAACATCATCTCTACTAATTGAACATGTGCATATTCCAAACTTTTTAATCTGCGACAATTTTAACCAGCTTATCTCTCTTGAACTGTGATTTAATATGGGTTTCTACATGAAATTCTTGTGTGCGCAACTCCTTCTACATTTATCAATCAATTTGGACAAAACTTTTCGAACAAATTCTTGTGTGCGCAACTCCTCCTACATTAATGAACCGATTTTGATGAAACCTTTCAAACATCATCTCTACTAATTGAACATGTGCATATTCCAAACTTTTTAATCTGCGACAATTTTAACCAGGTTATCTCTCTTGAACTTTGATTTAATATGGGTTTCTACATGAAATTCTTGTGTGCGCAACTCCTCCTACATTTATCAATCAATTTGGACAAAACTTTTCAGACATCATCACTACTAAGTGAACATGCGCATATTCCAAGATTTTTGATCTGCAACAATTTTAACCAGGTTATCTCCCTTTGACTTTTGATTTATTATGTCTTTCCGTTCGAACAAATTCTTGTGTGCGCAACTCCTCCTACATAAATGAACCGATTTTGATGAAACCTTTCAAACATCATCTCTACTAAGTGAACATGTGCATATTCCAAACTTTTTGATCTGCGACAATTTTAACCAGGTTATCTCTCTTGAACTTTGATTTAATATGGGTTTCTGCATGAAATTCTTGTGTGCGCAACTCCTCCTACATTTATCAATCAATTTGGACGAAAGTTTACAGACATCATCACTACTAAGTGAACATGCGCATATTCCAAACTTTTTGAGCTGTGGCAATTTTAACTAGGTTATCTCCCTTTAACTTAGATTTATTATGGGTTTCTACATGAAATTCTTGTGCGTGCAACTCCTCCTACATTTATCAATCAATTTGGACAAAACTTTTCAGACATCATCACTACTAAGTGAACATGCGCATATTCCAAGATTTTTGATCTGCGACAATTTTAACCAGGTTATCTCCCTTTGACTTCGATTTATTATGTCTTTCCGTTCGAACAAATTCTTGTGTGCGCAACTCCTCCTACATTAATGAACCGATTTTGATGAAACCTTTCAAACATCATCTCTACTAAGTGAACATGTGCATATTCCAAACTTTTTGATCTGCGACAATTTTAACCAGGTTATCTCTCTTGAACTTTGATTTAATATAGGTTTCTGCATGAAATTCTTGTGTGCGCAACTCCTCCTACATTTATCAATCAATTTGGACGAAAGTTTACAGACATCATCACTACTAAGTGAACATGTGCATATTCCAAAATTTTTGAGCTGTGGCAATTTTAACTAGGTTATCTCCCTTTAACTTAGATTTATACATTTATCAATCAATTTGGACAAAACTTTTCAGACATCATCACTACTAAGTGAACATGCGCATATTCCAAGATTTTTGATCTGCGACAATTTTAACCAGGTTATCTCCCTTTGTCTTAGATTTATTGTGTCTTTCCATCCGAACAAATTCTTGTGTGCGCAACTCCTCCTACATTAATGAACCGATTTTGATGAAACCTTTCAAACATCATCTCTACTAATTGAACATGTGCATATTCCAAACTTTTTAATCTGCGACAATTTTAACCAGGTTATCTCTCTTGAACTTTGATTTAATATGGGTTTCTACATGAAATTCTTGTGCGTGCAACTCCTCCTACATTTATCAATCAATTTGGACAAAACTTTTCAGACATCATCACTACTAAGTGAACATGCGCATATTCCAAGATTTTTGATCTGCGACAATTTTAACCAGGTTATCTCCCTTTGACTTAGATTTATTATGTCTTTCCGTTCGAACAAATTCTTGTGTGCGCAACTCCTCCTACATTAATGAACCGATTTTGATGAAACCTTTCAAACATCATCTCTACTAAGTGAACATGTGCATATTCCAAACTTTTTGATCTGCGACAATTTTAACCAGGTTATCTCTCTTGAACTTTGATTTAATGTGGGTTTCTGCATGAAATACTTGTGTGCGCAACTCCTCCTACATTTATCAATCAATTTGGACGAAAGTTTACAGACATCATCACTACTAAGTGAACATGCGCATATTCCAAACTTTTTGAGCTGTGGCAATTTTAACTGGGTTATCTCCCTTTAACTTAGATTTATTATGGGTTTCTACATGAAATTCTTGTGCGTGCAACTCCTCCTACATTTATCAATCAATTTGGACAAAACTTTTCAGACATCATCACTACTAAGTGAACATGCGCATATTCCAAGATTTTTGATCTGCGACAATTTTAACCAGGTTATCTCCCTTTGACTTAGATTTATTATGTCTTTCCGTTCGAACAAATCCTTGTGTGCACAACTCCTCCTACATTAATGAACCGATTTTGATGAAACCTTTCAAACATCATCTCTACTAAGTGAACATGTGCATATTCTAAACTTTTTGATCTGCGACAATTTTAACCAGGTTATCTCTCTTGAACTTTGATTTAATATGGGTTTCTGCATGAAATTCTTGTGTGCGCAACTCCTCCTACATTTATCAATCAATTTGGACGAAAGTTTACAGACATCATCACTACTAAGTGAACATGCGCATATTCCAAAATTTTTTAGCTGTGGCAATTTTAACTAGGTTATCTCCCTTTAACTTAGATTTATACATTTATCAATCAATTTGGACAAAACTTTTCAGACATCATCAATGCTAAGTGAACATGCGCATATTCCAAGATTTTTGATCTGCAACAATTTTAACCAGGTTATCTCCCTTTGACTTTGATTTATTATGTCTTTCCGTTCGAACAAATTCTTGTGTGCGCAACTCCTCCTACATTAATGAACCGATTTTGATGAAACCTTTCAAACATCATCTCTACTAAGTGAACATGTGCATATTCCAAACTTTTTGATCTGCGACTATTTTAACCAGGTTATCTCTCTTGAACTTTGATTTAATATGGGTTTCTGCATGAAATTCTTGTGTGTGCAACACCTCCTACATTTATCAATCAATTTGGACGAAAGTTTACAGACATCATCACTACTAAGTGAACATGCGCATATTCCAAACTTTTTGAGCTGTGGCAATTTTAACTAGGTTATCTCCCTTTAACTTAGATTTATTATGGGTTTCTACATGAAATTCTTGTGCGTGCAGCTCCTCCTACATTTATCAATCAATTTTGACGAAACCTTTCAAACATTATCACAACTAAGTGAACATACGCATATTCCCAAATTTTTGATCTGCGACAATTTTAACCAGGTTATCTCCCTTTAACTTGGATTTATTATGGATTTTCAAATGGGATTCTTGTGTGTGCAACTCCTCCTACATTAATGAACCGATTTTGAATACATGTTGCACATTGTAAATGTGTTTTTCCAAATGTAAACCATATATGTGTGGGCTCTTTAAGTATTCAGTGCTGTTCTGTGGAAGGCCACAAGCAAATACAAATTTCAACAACAAAAAATGATCTTTATGTATACATTTCCTTATGGCCTTCGCCTACATGATCAGAAGTGCATTCCTCTAAAAACCCAAAGCGGGGGTATTAATCACCTTCAGTGATAGTTCTAGTTTCATAATCCTTTCATAAACATTGAACATTCTCCTTTTCATCAAACACAACACACAAGTTAAGCTACAGTGTCATTGACACTTTCATTATATTCTATTACTGTAATTATTGTTCTGGTTGTGTAGGTAAAAAAAATTTGGATTTTGTCCACACTATCTATCGGGATGCCCTTGGGCTCTTCATGTTCCCTTTGGGAACGTGGGTGTTTTTCCAAATTTTTTATGATTGTTATTATTCATGTACCTCAGTTATATATATATTGTTGTCGAGTTTGGAGGACAGATATCGACCTTAGTTGATACACTCCTGCGGACTCTTGTCAGTCTTGTGTTGCACTGGGATGACTGATGTTGGAGTCGGGTGTCGCGGTACGTTGTGGGCGGTGAGGTTCTGAGGATCAGAGCCTCTTACCGCGTTTTAATTCATTCTGTCAGTTTCTATTTCAGAGGAACATGAACATGGTGATGATATTTTGACACCCATCCAAGTATGCTACCGTCATCGCGCTCCGTGGAGCATATCGAGCTAGCTGCAGTGCTCATTATTGCAAGAGTTAGGGCCTTTGTTAAAGGTGTTAATCTCTTGCAAGCGGCTAGCTCAACCAGTGAAGCGGTACTCCATCTGTGGGTGCTGTGACGCCGGGTAAGTCCATTGCGGTCTAAGAGGTGGATTGGGTGGAGCGAGCACTATAATATAAATAGCTTACCCAGCGACGACAGAAATAGGGAGGAAGTCTGCAAGTTCTTGTACTTGGCGAGGTCTGATAGACTGTGAGCGGGAGAGGCCGCCCTCTCTAATATAGCAACGTCTAGGGTCAGATGTTGTTTTGAGAAACTTGCACAAGCCGGAGCATATCCCCGCCCTCCACTTGGGATGCTCTGTTTGGTCTGCAGCCGGGGTCGGCTTCAGTCAAGCCTTCCTCTGCTACGTTTCACAAGGCGAAATGAAGTTTTCTGGTTGGAAACTTGCATGAGACGGAGCATATGTCTGCCCGCCGCTTGGGACGCTCCGTCTAGTCTGCAGCCGGGGTCGGCTTCAGTCACGGCTTCCTCCGCTACGTTATTGAAGCACACACTACCGCATCCTAGCTACCCGACTTTGGATATCCAGCCTGCTGCACGAAGAAGGAACCACTCTTTGCCTGTGAAGTTGGGCCATCCGGTAGATATGGAGACGAGGCCTTGATCATCGGGACGTTCGGAGAAAGGATCTGTTTCCGCCACTCCGTTCCAGGAGCAGCATGCGGCTAAGGAACGGAAATCCGCTGCTCCTCAGACCTCGATGACGGACTTGCTGTCGCAAATTGTGCAGCTAATCTCAGCATCCCAGCAAGTGCAGATGCAGACTCCCTCAGACTCAGAATCTGAGCTGTCGGACGGTGCTGGATCGGTCCAGTCGTCTGTTCGCGTAGATGCAATGGACCCAGATTCGCAACTGATTGTCTCGGATGGTGAAAGGGATAAGAAAGAGGATTAGCCTTCTCTTTCGGAACAGTACATGGTTGAGATGGCTTTCATCCATCAATACTACCCTGTTTTGTTCACCGAATCAGAATTCTGCAACAACGAGAGAAACCGCTAGCGCCGTTAGGTGCAGACTTTATCCGGACAAAGGAGGAAGTCCTTTCTTCTCCTGGTTTAGTTTATGCAGGTGTCGCAAGCCTTCGGCCATATAGACAATGCCGTATTTATCCTCTTGAGGTGAGGAAGAAGCCGGTTTCTTATCTTCATCTTCCGTATACATACCGTTTTTTGGACCACGTTCATTTAAAAATGGTTGGGGAAGATGTTCAGAGAGTTCTTCTGCATTTGGATGAGCAGGCTGGGGATCTAGAGGAATCCTTACCTGTATCATTCACTATTCGCTCGGACACAATTGAGACGGCAATTTCTTCAAATAGAGCGAATTTGGACGTTATGTCTTACGCAGATCACCTTACACGAGCTATGGCGCAACGTCTCAAGGGAAAGAAATTTGAGGACGTTCATACCTCTCTTAGAGTTCTTTCCAGGGCAATTGTGTATACCACGTTTAACTCTGCCCTAACAGTGGCTAATCTGGAGTTAATCAGACGCGTCGTCATCACTGATAAGATGACAAGGTGAAAAGCTCTCTCCGAGTCGCTCCAGTTTCCGGACATTTTATTTTCGATGCCTAGCTTCCGTTAGTCTATGAAAAGGCTATTAAGAAAGCGTCTAGTGCTCTGCTTTTGAAGACGGCGTATCAACGACCCGCTTCAGCAGATAAGAGTAAAGGAGGGCATTCCAGACAAAAATTGTCAAACGGAAACTCCTCATGAGGGTACAAGAAACCCTCTTGTAATTACTCTGGAGGTTGTCAGTATAGCGACTCGGGAAAGGGGCATAGGTCTAATCGGGACCATAGGTCAGATGCCCCTAGGCCGACGAGACGAGGTTTTTCGCGGGGAGAACGTGGTTCCTCCTCCCGTAAGCAGGTCATACAGGTGATGGTTTAGACCTCTATTGCTGGCCAGTTGGCGGAAGGTTATCAAGCTTAGCAGAAAACTGGATAACTGTCACGGAAGATCAGTGGGTGAGAAGTGTAGTCTCGGACGGCTTACGGCTATCATTCAGAGTAAAACCCCACTAACAAGTTGTCCGTGTTGGACAAATCTTCCATCAAATTCTTGCATAAGAGAGTTTCTCCTACCAGAGGTATAAGCTCTCTTATCAAAGGAAGCAATACAAGTCATCAAGAATCAGGATTCTCAAGATTTTTACAGTCCCCTGTTCCTCATACCAAAGCCGGAGGGCTCGTTCCGACCGGTAATAGACTTGAGCTGGAAAACAAGTTTATCATGACTCTAAAAGTTTATTTATGGAGTTCATTCAGTTGGCAAAAGCGAGCGTTCGAGTGATAGACCATGCGGCAAGCATAGATCTAAGGATCTGTACTTTCATGTCCTGATACATCCGGCATTCTAAAAGTACCTGCGGTTCGCTGTACAAGGGAAGGTGTATCAGTTCAGAACAATATGCTTTTCACTCGGATAATGATCTCGGTAATGTCTTACTTATGAGCTCCTTTGTCTGTGGTAACGTCAGCTTACTTGGACGACCTTCTGCAGGGATACGGCAACAGAATTATTCTTCAGAACGATGTTCAGAGTCTGCTTCTATTACTCTGACATCTCGGTTTCATCGTAAACAAGAAAAAGTTGGATCTAGCTCTGTACAAGTCGTCTATTCACTTGGGATTGAGCTTTGAGACTCACAACAATCTGGTTCTTCTGCTGTTACCCAGTGCAAAGTTAGTCAGTTGTTATGCTCGCTTTTGTCTACACTCAGACGCATTAATAGTGAGGGAATTCATTTGACTGTTGGAGTTGTGCGGAGCGGCTGTGGATCTCATTCCAATGGGCCGTCTGCGCGCACGTTCCCTCCAGATATTCTTTACTCAGAACTGGAGTGTGACGGCACATTGGCTTGAACCAGTATTGTTTTAACGGACATAGTAAAACAAGGGTTCAAATTGGGCAGATATTCAGTGGTTAACTCAGGGAGTTACGCTGCAACTGCCAGATCTGGCTTTCACGATTATGACGGATGCAAGTCAGACGGGTTGGGACGTGACCCTAAGTCACGCACTCTGGAAGTGTCAGGGTCTTTGGGACCCTCGGTATCAGGAGAAAACATAAACATCGACGAGATGATGTTAATTATAGCTAGCGCTACAACATTGGATTCACATAATAACGGACGTCCATGTTCAATTTGGTCGGACAACTCGACAGTAGTAGCGTACATCGGGAACCAGGGTGGCACCCATTCATTTCCGTTGCCAACTAATGGAGAAGATTTTCCTAATACATCATGAAGCATCATGTTCATCCTTCTAACCGTCATATACTGGGTCATCTCATCGTACTAGCAGACTCGTTCTCTCTTGGGAAGGTCGACTGTTGCAATTGGAGTGGATTATGTTTAAGATCAAACAGTCTCATTGTGAATCCTACTAGTAGCACCTCTGTCGTCACAGAAACCTTGGATCAGTCTTCTCAAGTGTCTGTTATGGGACGTTCCCCGGATGCTTCCTCCACGAGAGGACCTTCTTTATCAGGAGAAGTTTTTGTTCTTCACGTGCTTCGGTTAGACGTGAGTGAGCCATTGCGGTTCCTATATTTTGTTATGTCTATCACAAGAACGATTATTTATATATATATTATATTGTTTTTTGGTGCTGCTTTTACTGATTCCAGAGCGCCCCCCTCATTCTTTTTGAAGATTCCTTCAAAAGAAAAGGTGGGGGGAGGGGGGGGTGATTTTTTACCTCTCCTCTGGCTTTATAGGTATGTAACTATGAGGGAAGCTGTTTTGTCCGTAATTATATCCTTCATACAGCTGGAGTTTTATTGTATATGGCATATGTTTGTGGGGGATATTCTCTCATTCTCAAATGCTCCAGCCTAATTTTTGGAGCTTAGTCCGGGCTAACCTTAAAAATTGGGAACTCGTTACATCCAATTAGCATAGTCTTCATGCTAAGTATACGGAATTACTTGAACTGGGCTCCTTTTGTATATGTCTTCTCTATTACTGTATAGAGAGAAATACATGTAATTCCTAATAATTATACCCCCACAAACAAAGTTTGGGGGGGGGGGGGGGGGTATATAGGAATCACCCTGTCCGTCCGTCTGTCAGTCTGGGCCAACATTGGGGGTTTAGGGGATATTATTATTAGGGGCTACCTCCAAATTAAGGTAGTGTTAGGGTTAGGAGTGGGGTGGGGCTAGGGGTAGCCCCAGAGTAGGGCTTAAGGTTGGGGAGGGTTAGGTCCTGGGGGGGATAGGGTTGGGGTCAGGGGTGGGTTTTTTTGTTTTAGTAGCCCCTAAACCGAAAAATAGCTCCTAATCCTATTGGTTTGGCTAGGGTGGGGTGGGTTGGGGGTTAGGGGTAGCCCCAGAGTAGGGCTTAAGGTTGGGGGGGTTAGGTCCTGGGGGTGGGTGGTGGTTAGGGTCTGGGGTGGGCTTTTAGGGTTTAGGGTCAGGCTGGGTTAGGGTTAGAGTGTGGTTTTTGGGTGGAGGGGTGGGGTTAGGGTTAAATATAAGTTCTAGGGTGGAGGGGGTGGGGTTCTGGGTAAAATAAGGTTTTGGACATACAAAATGTTTTTTTGGTAGCCCATAAACCCGAAATGTTGGAGCGTCCGTCTGTCCATCTGTCCATCCTTATAAGCGCAACTCCTCCTAAACCGTTTGAAGAATTTTCATGAAACTTTACACAATGGAAGAATTCCATATGAAGATGTGCATGAAGCAATATAATTCCGTTCTGACAGGCGCGGGGGGTATCACTTTGTGAGCTTGCTCACAGTACCTCTAGTTTTAATTTCCTTTCACCTTGGATTACAGGATTGGAACTATGTTGATCTACTAATTCTGAAGTCCTAGGCCCTCCACCTTTTTACGATTCAGCTAGTCTGAGCCATTGGTTTACAGTGTAAAAATATTATAAATTTTTATACTGTACCAATGACCCAGACTTAGCTGGTGTTAACTCTTTTAATTCTAGGGCCAAACACAAATTTTGCCCCGCCAATCCCCAAAATTTGCATCAAAATCCAAAAAATAAATGTCCTATGTGGTCCTCCATACTTTTGTCCACTGCGTATGCGCAGTGTCAAGGAAGTACCGAAATTGACGCCAAATCTTT
Organism: Pictodentalium vernedei; assembly: GCA_031216915.1. Taxonomy (NCBI): domain Eukaryota; kingdom Metazoa; phylum Mollusca; class Scaphopoda; order Dentaliida; family Dentaliidae; genus Pictodentalium; species Pictodentalium vernedei. Next base: position 233,986,346 of record CM062290.1, on the reverse strand, counting down.
ATTCTTTGTTTGGCCCTTCAATTAGTAACATCTCACTGATATCTGTGCTTATAATCTCAGTTAAAATGATGCCAGGCACAAAATCATGAAAGAAATGGTGGATCTAAGGATGAAATAAAAGGATGAGAGGAAGGAACAGTGGAAGGATGTGTTCAGGGCTGTAACTTATAATTTTTATGCAAAATTATTTCATGTTCCCTAATTTTGGCGCTTGGGCCTGATGTTTTCATTCTTGCTATGAAATTTCCACTGTTTGTTCAGTGTTTCCTCTCTCCCTTTCCTTGATATCCCCCTTGCTATTCTCCCATGCTTTTGGCATAATTTTTGTAATTTTTTTACTGAAATTTCTTGGAAGTTTTTGGCATTGTAACAGAATGTTTATTCTGTTTTTCCCCATGGTTATGTCCTCACCCTAGGGGTGGTTAGGCGTTTTGGTCATGCATCTACCATCTGATGTACTGTAGTTTCTTCTGTGGAAGTTTCTGTTTTACATCGGATAGTGTTTAAAATTGATTACTGATTTTGGGCCATATTTTCAGTGCCTGGAGTTTTGTTTCCGGTTTTTATTTTTATTATTTATTTTTATTTATTCTTTTATTAGGGTTTAACGACACATTAACAGCCAGGGTCATATCATGTCGGTGACAGTTTTACGGGTGGAGGAAGCTGGAGTACCCGGAGAGAACCACCGAGCAACGACGAGCAGCTGCCAGCTCTCCAACATCGTAACTTGGAACTCTGCACCGCGGCACAGGCAGGGTTAGATTGGTTGAAGACATGCGCATTATCGACGTGCAGTACGCCTTAGTACACAGCGTCATCGTGCCCCCATGTAGGCAAGCGGGGTTAAGTGCCTTGCCCAAGGACACAACGCGGAAGCATGTATCAGTCGCTGAAATGGTCACCCATCCAACTACTAACCGCGCTCGACGTTGCTAAACTTCGGTGATCTGACGAGAACCGGTTACCGCGACGCCAATGCCCCCCCCCCCCCCCCCCACCCACCCCCCCCCCCCCCACCCCCCCCCCCCCACCCCCCCACACCCCTCCTCGTTTTTATTCACTTTTGTTTACGTTGACAATGATTACTTCTGACAGAGATTCCTTGTCTTCTATTTAGTTCTGTTCATAGCCAGATACATTAATATTGTCCGTAAGTGTAACATTAATTTTTAGATATGTTTTAAAATTTTTGTCCACACTTAGGCTTTTTTTGGATCCATTTGAGCTCATCGTTCCCTTTGGGAACTTGGGCTCATCTTGAAATTTTTTCGAAAAAATTACTACTTGCACTAATTTTTGCTCAGTGTGTGCCAATTGAGATGACAAACGTTGGAGACGTGTGTCACGGTATATTGTTAGTGGTGAGAGGTCCATGCCGGTCACTCTAGTTTTTCAGTCTCTTTTTCAGAGGAACAAGAAGAGGGTGATGTTTCTGTGATGTCTTCAATAAGTGTGCTTCCGTCGTCACAGTCAAATGAAGAGCTAGCGGCAAAAGTGCTGAATGAAATTTGGCAAGGGCCTAAGAGGTCCCTAGTAGGATCGACGGCCCTGTCGCCTGCTAGCTCGCCCGGTGAGGCAATCATTCACGAAATGGTTGTGACGGCGGGTTCGACTGTTGCGGTCCAGGAAGGGAGATCGGGTGTTGCGAGCACTATAAAGTCGGATCGTGCACACCCGGCTATTACGGATTGGAGGATGGAATGGAGGAAGCCAGTCAGTCCGGTAGCTAGCTCGTCCAGGTCTGCCCAGACCGCGAGCAAGAGAGGCCCCTCTCTCTTACAACAACATCTGGGACCAGATGTTGTTGTACGTAACGTTCGTCAGTCAGAGCATACGTCCACTCCTCCTGCTTGGGACGCTCCATCGCATAGACAGTCCGGCGCGGCTAGTCTAATGGCTTCCTCACGTCAGCACACACGACCGCACCTTGGCTACGTGACCGCAGATTTCCAGCCTGCTTCGCCGACCAGGGATTCCACGTCGACCAGGTCACACCATCCGGTGGCCAAGGACACGAGGCCTTACCTGTCGGGACGTTCGCATAAGAGAAGTATGCAGGAATTAACGTCCCAGGAGCTTCCAGCGGCTAAACTACGTAGGACCGCGGCTCCACAGGCCTCCGTGACGGACTTGCTATCACAGATAGCTCAACTCATCGCAGCATCCCAGCAACCTTCAGAAACTTTTTCAGAACAGGAACTGTCTGAGGAAGCTGGGTCGGTTCGCTCCCCTGCAGAGTCAGAAAGGGACGACCGAGATTCACATGTGTGGGTTCCAGTTGGATGGTGAAAGGGAATTAGCGGAGCTGGAATTTTCCCTTTCCGAACAACATAAGGTGGCGGTAGATTTCATCCGGCAACACCTTCCAGAAGTTGTTCCCCCAGACCAGAGTGCTGCGATACATGATAAGAGACTGATAGCGTCACTGGACACAGAATTTTTTGGCCGGAATAAGGACATTGTGCCTGAGTTTCCGACCCAGTCCAGAAATGTCACACGGACATTTGAACTTCTTAATGACATTATATTCAAACTATCCTCTAAGACTGGCAAATCCAGTTTCTTATCGTCTCATGCTCTACACCTGCCGTTCATCAACAATAGTAATAGATATTTGAAACAGCAGGACAGGGCATGCCGAGAGTTTCTCTGCGTTTAGACGACCAGGCAGAAGACTTGGAGTTGTCATTGCCGGCGTCTATGTCGATTCTCTCCAGTATGTTGGAGACGAAAATCTCGTCTAACAGAGCCAGTTTAGACACCTTATCTTATGCAGATCACCTTACCAGAGCGTTATCACCTCGTCTCGATGGAAAAGAATTCCAGGATGTTCAAACTTCCTTGAGACTTCTTTTGAGGGCCATAGCATATTCCACGTATAACTCCGCCCTTTCAGTGGCAAATTTGGAGTTAGACGTTATGCTGCCCTGGCTTCATACACAAGAGTGGATATTAAGGTGAAAAACTCTCTCCGAGTTGCTCTTCTCAGGAGAGCTTCTCTTTGACGGTAAGCTTTCGCTAATCTATGATCAGATTATTAAGAAAGCTTCTGACTCTCTGCTTTTTTTGTTTCGAAAAACTCAGCAGAGAGGAGTAAAGCAGGGACTTCTGGGGCGAGTACGTCCAAGGGAAGTTCCTATAGAGGATGTAAGAAAGCCTCTACGTCTTACTATAGAGACCGTCAGAGTAGCAACTCATGTAGGGGTCATAATGCTGGCCGAGACAACCGGTCAGACGCCCCTAGGTCAACTGGTCGAGGTGCGGGTCGGAGAGGACGTAGTTTTTCCTCCTGCAAGCCTCGCTGGTCCAGGAGGTGATGGTCTAAACCTCTATTGCGCTCTAGTGGGCGGAAGGCTGTCAAAATTCTTAACCAATTGGTTGTCACTTACGGACGACCCATGGGTGCAGGGAGTTATTTCAGAAGGTCTAAAACTGTCCTTCAAGGAAAAACCTCCATTAACTCGAAGTCCACGTTGGAGTCAGCTTCAGTCAAACCTTCAGAAGAGAGATTCGCTTCTATCAGAAGACCAATCTCTTCTGGAGAAAAATGCGATAGAGGTTGTAGAAAACCAGGAATCTCCCGGTTTCTACAGTCACCTGTTCCCGGTTCCAAAACCAGACGGCTCGTTCCGTCCAGTTATAGATCTGAGCCGGATAAACAAGCTGATCGTGGCTCCAAAATTTTATATGGAGACCATCCCATTGATCAGAGCAAGCATTCGAGTGAACGATTATGCTGCGAGCATAGATCTCAAGGATACGTACTTTCACGTCATGGTACATCCGGTGTTCAGAAAGTATCTTTGCTTCGCTGTCCTAGGGGTCATTTATCAGTTCCGAGCAATGTGCTTCTGTTTGAATCTAGCGCCCTGGGCTTTCACTCGAATAATGAACTCGGTAATGACTCATTTCCGAGCTCATTCGTCTGCGGTAACGGTCTCGGTTTCATAGTAAACGAAAAGAAGTCGGATCTAGTTCCGTCCAAGTCATTCACCCACTTGGGAATGAGCTTCGAGATGCACAACAATCTGGTTCGTCTGCCGTTACCCAGAGCGAAATTAGTCAGTTATGCTCGCTTTTGTCTTCACTCAGATGTAGTAACAGCGAGAGAATTCATGTGACTGATAGGTTTGTGCGGAGCTGCCGCAGATCTTATTCCGATGGGGCGACTACGTACTCATCCACTCCAGATATTTTTTACTCAGAATTGGAGTGTGAAGATTCATTTGCTCGAAACGAACATCGTCTTGTCGAAACAAGTGAAACAAGAGATTCAGACTTGGGCAGATATTCAGTGGTTAACTCAGGGAGTGCCACTGCAACTGCCGGATCCGATTTTTACGATAATGACGGATGTGAGTCAAACAGGTTGGGGCGCAACTTTGAGCCCAACAGATTTGAGGTGCCAGGGTCTTTGGGATCCGCAGTTCCTAAACAAGCACATAAACATCAAAGAGATGATGTCAATTTGATTTGCGCTACGTCATTGGATGAACTTTATTCAGAATTCACATGTTCAAATTCTGTCCGACAATTCGACAGTAGTAGTGTATATTCGGAACCAGGGAGGCACTCATTCCATTCCATTCTTCAACTTAACGGAAAGAATCCTTCTGTTTGTTCTAGAGCATCAGAGCATCAGGTTCTTCTGTCGGTCCGTCATATTCCGGCTCGTCTGAACGTTCTACCGGACTCCCTTTCTCGGAAAGGTTGTATGTTGCCATCAGAATGGACTCTCAACAAACAAGAATTCAATCAGATTTGCTACCAATGGGATCGTCCTATGATAGACTTGTTTGCGACGCATCTCAACAGTCAGTTGCAGACGTATGTGTCGCCATGCCCGGATCCTCGAGCGTTCGCAGTAGATGCTCTCTCGATCTCTTGAGACGGAATGATAGGATATGCTTATCCTCCAGCTCCGTTGATTCAACAGATATTGCTAAAAAGCAAGCAATCTCACTGCAAGATTCTGTTGGTAGCATCTCTGTCACCCCAGAGACCATGGATAAATCTACTCAGGTGTCTGTTGTGGGACATTCCTCAGAAGCTTCCTCCATGGGAGGACCTTCTTTTGCAGGTGAAATCGCGCACAATGCATCACAACCCGCAAGGTCTCAACCTTCACGTATTTCCGTTGTGCGGTCCTTCTTGCATGGCAAGCATTTTACAGGACGAGCAGTGGATGCAATTTCTAACTGTAGGAGGACCTCCTCTTCGCTAAATTATGCTGCTAAGTGGAAGGTTTTCTCTCGTTGGTGTGGGGATCATTCTGTTGATATTTATGATCCCTCCATTCCAGACATTGCTAATTTTTTGGTCTACTTGTTTGACGAGATCAAACTGCAGCCAATAACTATTAAGGGTTATAGGTCTATGCTGTCGGATACTTATGCTCATCATGATAGCTTACAAATTGGATCTAATGTCTCTTTATCTAAGTTAGAGAAAAACTTTTCGATAAATAGACCTAGAACCCTTAGGTTAATTCCTAAGTGGAATTTAGCTTGTCTTCTGAACCTAAAAGATGCGCCATTTGAACCCCTTGACACAGTAGACTTCAAATACTTATCTTATAAGACAGCTTTTCTCTTAGCCTTCTCTTCTGCTAGAAGAGTTAGTGAGCTTCATGCACTGTCTGTTGATGATTCTCACTATCATAGTGTTGGTAATACTATTACTTTAACTACTAATGTTGGATTTTTGGCTAAGAATCAGACTCCTAATAAGTACCCTGAACCTATTGTTATTAAGGCTCTTCCGTCTTCAGACGGTCATAGGCCTTTGCTATGTCCAGTTTTAGCTATGCGTATTTACAAACGTAGATCTGAGTTTATCAGAAAGGGACGAAAACGTTTCTTTCTGTCTCTGCTGCCTAATAGAAGGGACATTATGGTCCATTCTATTTCAAGGTGGATTCAATTAACTATTCTTACTGCTTAAGAAAAATTATCTTCTACTCAGCAGTCTGTACTTAAGATTTCGGCGCATGAAGTAAGGGCGCTATCTACATCTTGGGCTTATGCTAATAGTATTGCTATTACCGATTTGATGAAGGCTGCATACTGGTCTCAGCCTTCTACATTCACAAATTTTTAACTTAGAAATATTGAGTCTATTTCTGGCGACCTGTGTTGTTTAGGTCCATTATCTGTTGCTCAGAATGTCGTCCACTAAACAGTTGCAACTATAGTTATGCAGGCATTCTGTTCCAGCAGTGACTCTGCCCTGCTGCCCTCTTCATTCTGGGCTGATTGACCTAGAGCAAGGGGAAGGGGGGATGGTGTTCCCTTATATCACCTGCTTCATAGTGAAAAATACCTCCTCTGGAGTCAGTAATTCCGAGTCGGTGCTGGAATGGTTTTAAAGTGTAAAGCTAATGTCTATCTCATTTATGTAATATTTTTAAAGTGTAGCTCGGTGTGAAGCATTTGTATATGTCACGTGTCATACGAGCGTTAATATACAATCCTCGGACACTTTTAAATGAGTATAAAGAGTCTCATTCTCTGGACTATCTTTATTTATTGGCTTTCCTTTAAAAAAATTAATATAATGGGTTATGATGTTAATAGAGGTCATTGATGTTATTGTGCTCAATTATGGAATGGTATTGTGTCTTTCTTTTTTTGTATAAACAAGAAAGATACATGTAAATCCTGTTTCTTCTTTTCTCCTTGAGGGAATAATTCTGTTTACATGTAATTGAGCTTATTGGATTTTCCTTTATGTCCTAGGCCCTCCAGCCTTTTTTCTATTCAGCTAAGTCTGGGTCATTGGTACAGTATAAAAATGTTAAAAAATTTATAGTAATTTATATATTTTTTATACTTACCAATGGCCCAGATGGGGATGGCCCTCCCATGAGTTGGGAACTCATACCTCCCCGCTGATTACATAACACTTACCAGGCACTGGTTGCAAGAATGAAGATTTGTGCCAATTTCGGTACTTCCTTGACACTGCGTATGCGCAGTGGACAAAAGTATGGAGGACCACATAGGACATTTATTTTTTGGATTTTGATGCAAATTTTGGGGATTGGGGGGGGGGGGGCAAAATTTGTGTTTGGCCCTAGAATATTAGAGTTAGCACCAGCTAAGTCTGGGTCATTGGTAAGTATAAAAAATATATAAATTACCATAAATTTTTTAACATTTATAGTAATTTGTATCTTTTTTATACTTACCAATGGCCCAGATGGAGATGGCCCTCCCATGAGTGGGCACTCATACCTCCCCGCTGAATTTTTATGTAGTACTCTCTTCTACAAAGAATGATGTTGGTGCCAATTCCGGTCACTTCCTGACGTCTGCTCATGCGCAGAGAGTAAATGTATGGAGGGCCAGATAGGACTTTTAATTTTCGGTTTTGCAAGCAAATTTTGGGGATAGGGGGGGGTTCAAAACTTGTGTTTGGCCCTTAAGAACTTTGAGTTAAGCACCAGCTAGTCTGGGCCATTGGTAAGTATAAATAATATACAAATTACTATGAATTTATAATTTTTTTTAGAAATTTCTCTAATTTTTAACATGTCCATCTAATGGTGGACTGGCAATTTCTAGTGGGGTCTTGACTCTCTGTTCAGGCAGCCAAAACTTGGTTGGAAACCCCTGCCAGAGTAAGCCTATTCACGTCTGGAGAACCCTGTTAATTTAATATAATTTCCAAAGATAAAACTATTTACCATACATGTATTCTCAACCAAATACATGTAATATTTCAAAGTTTGTGAGGTGACGGCAGAGGATAATGTGTTACATTTAAGGTAATTTGTATATTTTTTTTATACTTACCAATGGCCCAGACTTAGCTGGTGCAACCTCAATATTATTAAGGGCCAAACACAAATTTTGAACCCCCCCCCCCCCCCCCCAATCCCCCAAATTTGCATGCAATACCAAAAATTAAAAGTAAAAGTCCTATCTGGCCCTCCATACTTTTAGTACTTGCGCAAGCTCAGTACCCAGGAAGAGACCGGAATTGGCGCCAACATTCTTCCTAGTTGTGCCCACTGAAGTAATAACTCAGCAGGGAGGTATGAGTGCCCACTCATGGGAGGGCCATCCCCATCTGAGCCGTTGTTTAGTATAAAAAATATACAAATTACCTTAAATTTATCATATTTTTATACTAAAACCAATAGCCCAGACTTAGCTGAATCGTAAAAAGGCGGAGGGCCTAGGACTTAAAGGAATAGCAGACCAAAATACAGCTCCTTACCCTGCATTAGAACTCCCAAGGTGAAAAGGAGATTAAAATTTTAAGGAATTACATATATGTCTATACAACATTAGAGAAGACATACCACCAAAATAAGAAGCAATATCCAAGTAATTACCTTATTACTTAGCATAAATGATTACGCTAATTGGGTGTAACGAGCCCCCAATTTTAAGGCTAATCTGGAATAAGACACTTAAAATTAAGAAAAGCGTGTCCGAGAGTGAGAGACTAACGCCCACAAACACACTCCATATATAATGTAACAAGCTGTACATAAGATCAGAATAATCTACAGACGATAACATCTTCACTCATAGTTCCACACTTAATATAAGACCAGAAGAGGTAAAGAGAAATCACCCCCTCCCCCTTTTTTAGCTCACCTGAGCAAAGCTCAAGGGGAGCTTTACTAATCACTTTCTGTCCGGCGTCCGTCGTCCGTCGTCGTCCGTCCGGCGTTAACTTTACATTATCGACTTCTCCTCCTAAACCACTAGCCCAATTTTATTCAAATGTTGGCTAAATGTTTATTACCTAATGCCAATTCAGATTTGTTCAAATGAAGTTGCCCCTCCTCCTGGGTGGTGCCACGCCCCCGAGGGGCACCAAAATCTTTGTAAATCTTCTTCTCATGAACCAGCAGTAGCAGAGACTTGATATTTGGTGTGCAGCTTCCTTTTGAGGTGTAGACTCAGATTTGTTCAAGAGAAGTTTGTGGGGCTATACTTGGCGTTGTTATGAGAGGGGCAAAATTTTTTGCCCCGCCCAAAATTTCTATTTTCCAAACCGAGAGGCTGATTTGAACCAAATTTTATGTGAGGGCTTATTGGGTCATGAGTACTTGATTTATGCAAAAAAAAATTTTCCCGCAGCCCCGTGGGAACCGCAGGAGCTAAAAATAGAAAAAATTTAAAACGCCCATATCTCCAAAACTGCACGGCACTGAGAATTTTTATTTGGTGTGCAGCTTCCTTAGGACCAACAGAAAGGATTGGTAAAAAAAAATTGCCATCGGTTTTATCATAGGGTACAGTTTCGGGACTTTGAAAAAGTGCTGAGTCAGCACTTTTTAACACTGTAGGCAATGGGAAAAACATTAAAAAATCTTCTTCTCCAGATCCAGCAGGCAGAATCTTTTGATATTTGGTATGCAACATTGTAGGGTGGATCTGATTCAAGTTTGTTCAAATCGGCCCCCTGGGTTCATATTTGGGCTCAGTATAGGAGCCCGATTTCGAACTTAGTGCATTTCAGGCAAATTTCTTAAAAAATCTTCTTCTCCAGATCCAGAAGGCAGAATCTTTTGATATTTGGTATGCAACATTGTGGGGTGGATCTGATTCAAGTTTGTTCAAATCGGCCCCCTGGGTTTATATTTGGGCTCAGTATAGGAGCCCAAATTTGAACTTACTGCATTTCAGGCAAATTTCTTTGAAAATCTTCTTCTCCAGATCCAGCAGGCAGAATCTTTTGATATTTGGTATGCAACATTGTAGGGTGGATCTGATTCAAGTTTGTTCAAATCGGCTCCCTAGATTCATATTTGGGCTCACTATAGGAGCTCGAATTCGAATTTAGTGCATTTCAGGCAAATTTCTTCAAAAATCTTCTTCTCCAGATCCAGCAGGCAGAATCTTTTGATATTTGGTATGCAACGTTGCGGGGTAGATCTGATTCAAGTTTGTTCAAATCGGCCCCCTGGATACATATTTGGGCTTACTATAGAAGCCCGAATTCGAACTTAGTGCATTTCAGGCAAATTTCTTAAAAAATCTTCTTCTCCAGATCCAGCAGGCAGAATCTTTTCATATTTGGTAAGCAACATTGTGGGGTGGATCTGATTCAAGATTGTTCAAATCGGCCCCCTGGGTTAATATTTGGGCTCAGTATAGGAGCCCGATTTCGAACTTAGTGCATTTCAGGCAAATTTCTTAAAAAATCTTCTTCTCCAGATCCAGCAGGCAGAATCTTTTGATATTTGGTATGCAACATTGCAGGGTGGATCTGATTCAAGTTTGTTCAAATCGGCCCCCTGGGTTCATATTTGGGCTCAGTATAGGAGCCCGATTTCGAACTTAGTGCATTTAGGCAAATTTCTTAAAAAATCTTCTCCAGATCCAGTAGGCAGAATCTTTTGATATTTGGTATGCAACATTGTGGGGTGGATCTGATTCAAGTTTGTTCAAATCGGCTTCCTAGATTCATATTTGGGCTCACTATAGAAGCTCGAATTTGAACTTAGTGCATTTCATGCAAATTTCTTCAAAAATCTTCTTCTCCAGATCCAGCAGGCAGAATCTTTTCATATTTGGTAAGCAACATTGCAGAGTGGATCTGATTCAAGTTTGTTCAAATCGGCCCCCTGGGTTTATATTTGGGCTCAGTATAGGAGCCCAAATTTGAACTTAGTGCATTTCAAGCAAATTTATTAAAAAATCTTCTTCTCCAGATCCAGCAGGCAGAATCTTTTGATATTTGGTATGCAACATTGTGGGGTGGATCTGATTCAAGTTTGTTCAAATCGGCTTCCTAGATTCATATTTGGGCTCACTATAGAAGCTCGAATTCGAACTTAGTGCATTTCAGGCAAATTTCTTAAAAAATTTTCTTCTCCAGATCCAGCAGGCAGAATCTTTTGATATTTGGTATGCAACATTGTGGGATGGATCTGATGCAAATTTGTTTAAATCGGCTCCCTAGATTCATACTTGAGCTTACTATAGAAGCTTGAATTCGAACTTAGTGCATTTCAGGCAAATTTCTTAAAAAATCATCTTCTTCAGATCCAGCAGGCAGAATCTTTTGATATTTGGTATGCAACATTGCGGGGTGGATCTGATTCAAGTTTGTTCAAATCGGCCCCCTGGATTCATATTTGGGCTAACTATAGAAGCTCGAATTCAAACTTAGTGCATTTCGGGCAAATTTCTTCAAAAATCTTCTTCTCCAGATCCAGCAGGCAGAATCTTTTGATATTTGGTATGCAACATTGTGGGGTGGATCTGATTCAAGTTTGTTCAAATCGGCTTCCTAGATTCATATTTGGGCTCACTATAGAAGCTCGAATTCGAACTTAGTGCATTTCAGGCAAATTTCTTAAAAAATTTTCTTCTCCAGATCCAGCAGGCAGAATCTTTTGATATTTGGTATGCAACATTGCGGGGTGGATCTGATTCAAGTTTGTTCAAATCGGCCCCCTGGATTCATATTTGGGCTCACTATAGAAGCTCGAATTCAAACTTAGTGCATTTCGGGCAAATTTCTTCAAAAATCTTCTTCTCCAAATCCAGCAGGCAGAATCTTTTGATATTTGGTATGCAACATTGCGGGGTGGATCTGATTCAAGTTTGTTCAAATCGGCCCCCTGGATTCATATTTGGGCTTAATATAGAAGCCCGAATTCGCACTTAGTGCATTTCGGGCAAATTTATTAAAAAATCTTCTTCTCCAGATCCAGCAGGCAGAATCTTTTGATATTTGGTATGCAACATTGTGGGGTGGATCTGATTCAAGTTTGTTCAAATCGGCTTCCTAGTTTCATATTTGGGCTCACTATAGAAGCTCGAATTCGAACTTAGTGCATTTCAGGCAAATTTCTTAAAAAATCTTCTTCTCCAGATCCAGCTTCAGAATCTTTTCATATTTGGTAAGCAACATTGTGGGGTGGATCTGATTCAAGTTTGTTCAAATCGGCTCCCTGGGTTTATATTTGAGCTCCGTATAGGAGCCCAAATTTTAACTTAGTGCATTTCAGGCATATTTCTTAAAAAATCTTCTTCTCCAGATCCAGCAGGCAGAATCTTTTGATATTTGGTATGCAACATTGTGGGGTAGATCTGATTGTGATTCATGAACGTATTTATTTGTAAAGTTGATAGAATCTTAGACAAAATTTGCAGAAAAGATCTACTATAGAAGGGGTGGTATCCAGGGTGAACCGTTTACCCAAATCTAGCAGTACTAATGCATTATTCACACAAATCTCCGTTCAAATTTTATGACCCCCTCATTGGAACACATGCATTCAGCTCATTGCAACAAAGGTCATATGCCATGTTTTCGAGACAAAGGAATAAAAATTTTAGTTATTCATGAAATTTTTAGGCAACTGTTGTCTGTTATTCACATTGCTTCATGAAATTTCAGTACTTTTAGAAGTTACCTCAGTAATCAAGGGTTAATTCCCCTTAATTAAATGTCGCCTCTAAAAAACAACCACTTTGCATATCTTACCTTTTTACCAGCATAACTGCCAAAACTTGTCAGCATTCTTCGCAAAAATCGCTATTCAAATTTTAATTTTTGTCTCTTAAACATACATGTACTTATCGCTTGTAAATACCCCATTGGAATGAGCTTTTTGAGCTCATTCCAATGAGAGGTCGCACACCATGCTTTTTGAGTCAAAAAAGCAATTTTTTTAGTTATTCCAGAATTTCGTACGTAAAACACAGCTTTATGACTTCACATTAAAATGAGCTCTCTAAGCTTGTTCCAATCAACATTCACGCACTATGTCTTTCACACAAAAAATAAAATTTTCCATTTATTCAGAAATTTTGTTTGCAAGAACACTCTTACCCCCCCCCCCCCCCCCCCCCCCCCACACACACACACACAAACACACACACACACACACACACACAAACACAGACACACACATCTAAAAGTTTGTCAGCAAAAAAACAGTTACTTCAATTTTTAAATGCATTATAGGAACAACTTGCCTAATCAAATTTAAATACTTTTGCTTCATTCTGTATCTAGAACAAACCATTTACCATATCTTTACGCAAAATTCTCCAGCATCATTCACAAAAAAACACCATTATTTATATATTCACATTTCTGTCTCAAAAATATACCTGATCTTCCCATACCCCTATTGGAATAAGCTGTTTGAGCTTGTTCCAATGATGATAAAAAAAACTAATATTTTGGAAAATTTGTGAAAATTTTTGTTTTCTTGCATGCAAATATATACATGTAGCACATGGAAGATATCCACAGTTGGGGAGAGATGTCCAAGGCTATCTCTTCACATTCCTTGTTTGTGCTTCATGCTAAACCAGTTTGTCTGCAGAGATAAATTTGCTTTATTAAAAATCATTGGAGATTGGCCACACACCAACGATTTTAAATAAAACTAATTTTAGGTAACAAATGTTGAACTTCAAACAAAATCTATCACTCAACCAGTTAATGTTGATGAGGCATGACATGGTGAAGGTAACCTAAAATACTTCTTAGAGTCACTTTGTCAGGTGAGCGATTAAGGCCACGTGGGGCCTCTTGTTTAAGGAATAATCTTCAAAACAAAGAGGGAAGCGGCCTGGAATCAGTGAAAATGAGGTACAAAATAATATATAAATATTTGCCCCTAAAAGGCACCCGGTTAATAATTGTTATTAATTATTAGTGCTTAACACCACATCAACAGCCAAGACTATATTGTGGCGATCCAGGTTATTAAAATCACAAGCTTCTAAATGTATGCCGCATTCGGAATACGCAGATAGGTCGAAAACCGGTGATATACATATGTACAACCTTAAACTTGTCCAATTGAATCCCAGTGGAAAGTTATCTGATAGAACTTATACGTTTCTGCTCCAACCAACAGGCGATCACGTTCAGGGGTACAATTAATTCCAATAATGAACTTCCAAATTGTAACTGTTCAATTCTATGAGAATAGGAATTCCCCTTGTGTACCGTTTCTGGGTGAAGACTGGATTCAGAACCTAGAATGGGATACGATTAAAAAAAACCTGTTACGGACCGTCCCCAAATAATTTATAGTTCCCTGGGTCTGTTAAAACCAATAACTTTTCAGAGAAAGAATATACCACTCCGAATAATGAAGCCAAAAATAGAGTATGTATGCATAGATGGCCTGTAGGAAAGTCCTTAACTGATCCAACTCGCCCAAAATTCTCATAAGCTCCATACTAAAGCAGAGCAAGAATTTAAGAGAATCTGTTTAATAATACGTATGCCTAATAATAATACATATTATGCACGCAGTCAACAGAATCCTGCATGTACCCTCATCTGAATACAGCCTGTATCAACAGCAATACAAAATCTAACCAGGAAACTGAAGGCATAACGGCGTTAATGCGATTAGCGTGAGGAATAGACTCATATGTTGTAACAAAAGCAGACAACTCTGAGCGAAACCTCTCAGAGTGGACTAATTGCCACATTTGGAGAATGTCGTCCAGACATGCCTGTCACACAGGTACACGAAGGCTAGCAATATCAATCAAATGTATTCATGAAAGAATTCGGAATCCAAAAACAGTTACTGTTCAAGAATCATATGCTCGTATACAACTTTACGAATAACCTTCCTTCGCCCGGTACCTTAAGCTGTTTTTTGCCTAGCAAACGCAGACTTTTGTTCAGATGGAACAAGATTTGAAGAACTTATGATTAAAAATTCATAGTCTTAATGTGCCGTTCTGTGAGGGATGAAGAATCAACCACCGTAGCCCTCTCACCATCTGAATGTTCCATCTAAAAAACATGGTCAACATCATCCGAATGTACAGATGACTGGACCAACCCAGCACTGGCTGACAGCTCTCTACCGGAGACTTTTGATGGCAGAACCTGCGACTACTGGGATGCTGCGATACGCTGCACAATCTGTGGCATCAGGTCCGTGAACGAGGCCTGCAGAGCAGCAATAATCCACTTCTTCACCATATGTTGCACACGGGATGGAGATCTGACCCCAGATCTTTTGATGCATGTCCTGAACGACTAGCTACAGGTTAATCCGACTTCGGTGGTGAAGACTGGGAACATCTCTGTGGAACAGCATGAACATACAAAAGTCGGACAGCTAGTCTGCGGTCTAACGTGCTTCATCGATGAAGCAGAGGAAGAAACCATAGCTGCAACCGACCCCGATTGCAGTGTGGAAGGAGCTTCCCGGACCGCAAGCGCGGACGGGCGTCTCAACTCAATAAAGTTTCTCGAAGTGGAAACAGTCGTCCCCGACTGCTGATGGAACGGAGAGGGTTCTCCAGCTCGCGGTCTGGCTCCAGACCTCACCGAGCATTCCGTTTAGAAACTTGTAGGCTTATACCCCTTCGTGTGATTTTTCATGGAAGTAGAGGAAGCTGTACCAACAGCCGACCCCGGCTGAAGTGTGGAAGAAGCATCCCCACCTGTACATTTCGGACTCTCCAACTTGCAATCTGGCCCCAGATCTCACCGAGTATCCAGTTGAGAAACTTGTAGGCTAATCCCCTTTGCATGCGCTTCCATGTAAGAAGAAGAAGCCAAAAATGTAACGACCCCGGCTGCAGTGTGGAAGGAACATCCCAACGCGTGTTCCGACTCATTATAGTTTCGCGCAAAGGACACAATCAACCCCGACTGCTAACGGGACGGAGAGGGTTCTCCAACTCGTGATCTGACCCTAGATCTCGCTGAGCGTCACATAGAGAAACTTTAAGGCTTCTCCTTTTTGCCATCGTCGCTGGGTGAGCTTTATATTATGAAGTGCTCGCTCTACCCAGTTTATATTACTTGACCGCAACGGACCTACCCAGTGTCCTGGCTCCCATATAGGGATGACTGTTTCACCGGTCAAGCTAGCTGCATGCAGAGGATTAAGCTTCTAACGGCCTTAAACGGCCTGTGCAAATATCATGAGCACCTTGGCAGCTAGCTCTGTTTACTCATCAGAGTGGGGCTAATCAGAGTGTGATGACGCCAGCATGTAACGGACAGGTGTCAAAGTACCATCACCATGTTCTTGTTCCTCTGCAAAAGAGACTGAAAGACTAGTATTAGCCAGCGGTGAAAGCTCCTACATCGGAACTTCACACCCCCCCCCCCCCCCCCCCCTCCCCCACCACCACACAGGTCGTCACCCATTTCCAATGTTCGCATACCATAGTACAAGTATTGAAGGAGTGCCGCAACTATCGGCAAACAACAAGCCTTTAATTCCGAGGCTTCCTGGACTTACACTAAGTACCATTTATTATAATGGATACAATAATAATGAAGCCAAAAACATAAGTCCGCTGCACTCCCAATAATAATAAAGAATAAACATCGCAAGGATACATAACATAGACAATCACAAAACATTTTGAAATAAATTTTTTAAAAAATTTTTGTAATGAAGCCTAAGTGCCCCAAGGGAACCTCATGAGCCCAAGGGCATCCCAATAGAGCCTATGTGTGGACAAGCACTAACTAATTAAAGCTAAACTACCGGAATAAGATATAATATGTATTCTAATAGAAAAAACAATAACTGTTTTTAACTAAACACTGAATTAATATGAATCCAAAACGTTATTGAACAGACAACAACGTCAAGAGGAAAAACCGGAAACTAACCCAACAACAGGCACAACAAAGGCCGAAAGTCAGTAACCGATCAACAACCACCTGATGCAAAGCTAGATCTTCATATGAAAAAAAAACAATGCATCTGGTAGACAATGCAAAAATACAAAATGTCCTGAACAGTAATGAACAGGACGTAAACATAGGGGATGAACGGAGTACCTGTTTAATTTAATAAAAAATTCTTCAATAAAAAAGCCGAAAGAGCTTGGGAGTATAACAGGAGGGTTCAGGAGAGGGAAGGGAAGTAATACTAATGAGACAACAGTGGAGTCATTTTATAATGACGACGTTCAGAAGCATATCCCGAAATTGGGGAACATGAATAATTTTACATAAAAATTATAAAGTTACAGCCCTGAACATCCAAAACCACTCTTATTCACTTCCAACATCTGCTACACTGTTGATTCTATGAAATCATTGATTTGTGTCTGGCATATTCAAAAATAAGATTTTATTGCACAAATGTCAGTTCAGTTGTTTACTGACTTTGGGCCAAACAGAAGAATGATGTTTGCGCCAATTCCGGTCTCTTCCTAGGTACTGCGCATGCGCAAGTACTGAAAATATGGAGGGCCAGATAAGACTTTTAATTTTTGGTATTGTATGCAAATTTTGGGGATTGGGGGGTTCAAAGTTTGTGTTTGGCCCTTAATAATATTGAGGTTGCACCAGCTAAGTCTGGGCCATTGGTTTTAGTATAAAAATTTGTATGTTTTCAGACCAGCAGTAAAAGGTGTGTCATATTCTTATGCCAGTAAATCATAACTTGAGATTTTATTGATTTGATTTACTTGGCGTAATATTTTGTGTCCTATTTGAATAAGAAACAGAAAAAGTAAATAATATTGAGAAAATTTATGATCAATTGACCATTTTTTTTTTCTCTCTGTTAATGGACAAATTCAAATGCAATAACATTGAAAGACTTTTTTCAGAGCTGAAAATGATTTTTAGCTCAACTTTGATGAAGTCAAATTTGAGCTATTGTCATGGCCCGTCGTCCGTCTGTCCGTCCGTCCGTCCGTCTGTCCATCTGTCCGTCTGTCCGTACGTCAACAATTGGCTATGGCTCGGGCTAGAGGTCGTATTTATGAACTGATCTTTACGAAACTTCTTGTGTACCTTTGTTATGACCCTGGGACGGGAACGAGTGTTTTTAGGTGTGGTCCGAAATTCAAGATGGCTGCCAGCGGCCATTTTGTACCGATGATGCAAAAATCAGTTTTTTGTACAGAACTTCTGTATGAAAGTTCTGATTTGAATAAAGTTTTGTATAAATGTTTAGTACCATGGGATACATCACATATAATACGGGTTTTTTTCTCGTGCGTAAATTATTCAAATTAGACTGACTTTGATTTATTTAGTGTTACTTTCAGAGCTGTAAGTGCCAAGCTGCTATGGCTCGGGCTAGAGGCCGTATTTATGAACCGATCTTTACGAAACTTCTTGGGTACCTTTGTTATGACCGTGGGACGAGAACGAGTGTTTTTGGGTGCGGTCTGAAATTCAAGATGGCTGCCAGCCGCCATTTTGTACCGACGATGCAGAAATCTGTTTTTTGTACAGAACTTCCATATGAAAGCTCTGATTTGAATAATTTTTTGTATGAATGTTCAGTACCATGGGATACATCACATATAATACAGGTTTTTTTCTCGTGCGTAAATTGTGCAAATTAGACTAATTTTGATGTTTTTTGGGGTTACTTTCAGCACTGTAAGTGCAAATGCCAATACGGCTCGGGCTAGAGGCCGTATTTATGAACCGATCTTTACGAAACTTCTTGGGTACCTTTGGTATCACCGTGGGACGAGAACGAGTGTTTTGGGGTCCGGTCCGAAATTCAAGATGGCCGATGGCAGCCTTTTTGTACAAAATTAGGTGCAATCAGATTTTTGCACAGAACTTCCATATGAAAGCGCTGATTTGAATAATTTTTTGTGTGAATGTTTAGTACCAAGGGATACATCACATATAATACGGGTTTTTTTCTCGTGCAGAAATTATGCAAATTAGATGAACTTTGATTTTTTCAGTGCGACTTACACACAGTACGTACACATGTCAATTCGGCTCAGACTAGAGTCTGTATTTATGAACTGATCTTCACGAAATGTCTTGGGTACCTTTGTTATCACCTTGGGACGAGAACGAGTGTTTCTGGGTGCGGTCTAAAATTCAAGATGGCTGCCAGTGGCCATTTTGTACCGAAATTAGGTCTAATCATTTTTTTGTACACAACTTCTATACAGCTCAGACTAGAGGCCATATTTATGAACCAATCTTTACGAAACTTCTTGGGTACCTTTGTTATCACCATGGGATGAGAGTGAGTGTTTTTGGGTGTGGTCCGAAATTCAAGATGGCCACCAGCAGCCATTTTGTACCAAAATTAGTGCAATCAGTCTTTTGTACAGAACTTCTGTATGAAAGTTCTGATTTGAATAAATTTTTGTATGAATGTTTAGTAACATGGAATACATCACATATTCTAAGGGTTTTTTTTTCGTGCAGAAATTATGCAAATTAGATGAACTTTGATTTATTCAGTGCTACTTACACAATGTAAGCACACATGTCAATACGGCTCAGGGTAGAGGCTGTATTTATGAACTGATCTTCACAAAACTTCTTGGGTACCTTTGTTATCACCTTGGGATGAGAATGAGTGTTTCTGGGTACGGTCCAAAATTCAAGATGGCTGCCAGTGGCCATTTTGTACCGAAATTAGGTCCAATCAGTTTTTTGTCACAAGTTCTATACAGCTCGTATTTATGAACTGATCTTCACAAAACTTCTTGGGCACTTTTGTCTTCACCTTGGGACAGGAACGAGTGTGTTTTGGGGTGCCTTTGTTATCACTGTGCAATGAGAACAAATATTTTGGGGTTCAGTCAGACCCACTCTGGGACTCAAAGATTTTTTTCTAGTTTAGCATCTGACTGTGACCCACCTTTACAATACTTTACCTATACATTTGTTACAGGCAACGGTTAGTATTTAGACCATTACAATACTTTATATGTACCTTTGTTATCAGGTCATTACCTAGATGTTTGTCATTGCTGTGTCACATACTATACATGTACATGTCTTTGTCTTGACAAGTTGAGCTACAGTGTCATTGACACTTTCATTATGCTGTTGGCTTAAAACTATGTTCAGTTTTGAATTGGCTTAACATGTGTTACTTGTTTGCAGCCAACATTGGCTTTTCCCCTTGTTATGTCTGACATGAACAAAAACAAAATCAATTAAAGTGGTTACAGCTTACACCAGACTCTTCTGTGTTCCAGGTGGGAATTCCAAAAGCAACAAGACAGATTATATGTAAGCTGGCAGAATGTGGCTGGTTATATAACAAGACAAAGAACTATATAGAACACCGATGTGCTGATAAAGCTTTTGGATTGGTTGGTCAAGTAAGTTTATTTTTACCTAGATCTTTTTATTTCCTAGCTTTTCCATTTTTAATGTAATTTATACAGAAATAGCCTGATCTCACAGCTTTTGCCCCTAATCCTCGTAAGGACCAAATTTTTTATCGCAAATTGCATGTGGATCACCGAAGGCCTAAGATACATTCACAAATTGCATTTAGATAACCAAAGACCTGAGATACTTTCACAAATTGCATACAGGTTTCAGAAATTGCAATTAGGGTCCTCAAAGACCATTCACAAAGTGGGTATTGGATCAATAAAGACCTAAGACTGACATAAACTGCATATGTCTCACCAAATACCTAAGGCACTTTCACAAATTGCATATGGAATCAGCAAAAGCTGAAAAAAACATGCTTTGACAAAATTTAAATCATCTTTGCAGGTTTTCCAAACGATTTCAGTGTTGAGATGTGATTTGTACATTTCCAATCATATTATTATGAATTTGAGATTATTTTTATTGCATAAAGTGTAATTTAATGAAATAATTGACTTGAAAAATGGAGATTTCTACTTCCGAAACCAACTCACTCACAATGTTACGACATATGCAGTCAAAGAAGTAGGACAAAATCGACTGCACAATTTTAGCTTAACTTGACAAAGTCAAGATTAGCCATTGTCATCGCACATGCTGAAGTCTGTTAGTCTGTCAGTCTGTTCACATTTTTCTTTAGTACAGGCTACACCCCATAGTTCTTGTCTGATCATCACAAAATTTCATATACAGGTTTGAGGTCATGTCTAGATGAGAACGTCCCCTTTTTGGTCGTGATCGGTCAACCATGATGGCTGTCTGATCCCAAAACCCCAAAACCTTGAGCACAGTCTACAGGTTGTATTTATGAAGGGATTTCATTGTATCTTGGTAGGATGACTGTATAATGTCCAGATGAGAACTTCCCCTTTTGGTCATGATCGGTCAACCTTGATGGCTGCCCAAGCCTGAAACCCCAAAACTTTTAACACAGTCTACAGGTTGTATTTAATATGGAGGGATTTCATTGTAACTTGGTAGGATGACTCCGTATGATGTCTAGATGAGAACTTCCCCATTTGGTCGCGATCTGTCATCCATGATGGCTGCCTGAATCAAAAATCAGAAAACCTTTAGCACAGTCTACAGGTCGTATTTATGGATGGATTTTATTGTAACTTGATAGGATGACTCCATATAATGCCTAGATGAGAACGTCCACTTTTGGTCGTGATATGTCGACTGTGCCGGCTACAAGGGCCCGAAGTCCTCGCGGAACCCTGGGAAGTGATGCAGTGCCTGTGCACTGCAGTAAACGGGCTCTGTTTTACTGGTAAAATAGGACCCAGTCACCAATGCTTAGGAGATGCAAACCCTCTCTAAAATGGGCAACATGGCTTATTAACACTCACCCCTGGTCGTGAGTTGATACTCATGTTGTATTCATGATTAGCCATTGTGCAAAAATATGTAACCTTAAACACCAATAGAAAAATAAATATAGGGGCCCGAAAACCTTTAGCACAGTCTACATGTCATATTTATGAAGGGATTTCATTGTAATTTGGTAGGATGACTCCAGATAATGTTTAGATGATGACATCATGTTTTGGTCGCAATTGTTCAACCATGATGGCTGCCCGAGCCCAAAACCCGAAAACCTTAAGCACAGACTGCAGGTCACATTTATGAAGGGATTTCATTGTAACTTGGTAGGATGACTCCAAATAATGTCCAGATGAGGACGTCCCCCTTTGGTCGCAATTGTTCAACCGTGATGGCTACACAGGCGCCTTTAGCACAGTCTTCAGGCCGTATTTATGAGGGGATTTCATTGTAACTTGATCGGATGACTCGTTTTGGAATAATTTCACCGTAACGTGATAACTTTGGTTGACATGCATTAACTGTGAGGGCCACATTAACTCACCCCTCAATTCCTTAGTACAGTCTATACCTCTAATTATTTTTATTGAAAACATAGCATACAGGGAACAGAAATTAACATATTTTTATACCACAACCAATGGCCCAGACTAGCTGGTGCTAACTCAATTTCATTCAGGGCCAAACACAAATTTTGCCCCTCAATCCCCCAAATTTGCATACAAAACCAAAAAAAATAAGTCCTATCTGGTCCTCCATACTTTTGTGATCTGCGCATGCGCTGTATCCAGGAAGGTACCAAAATTGGCGCCAACCATCATTCTTTGTTTGGCCTTAAAGTCAGTAACAATGAACTGACATCTGTGCTTTAAAATCTCCTTTTTAGCTCAACTTTGACCTAAGTCAAATTTGAGCTTATGCCATGGCCAGTCGTCCGTTTGTCCGTCAACAATTCAATACGGCTCGGGCTAGAGGCCGTATTTATGAACCGATCTTTACAAAACTTCTTGGGTACCTTTGTTATCACCGTGGGACGAGAACGAGTGTTTTGGGGTCCGGTCCGAAATTCAAGTTGGCCGCTGGCAGCCATTTTGTACAAAATTAGGTACAATCAGATTTTTGTGCAGAACTTCCATATGAAAGCGCTGATTTGAATAATTTTTTGTGACAGTGTTTAGTACCATGGGATACATCACATATAATACAGGTTTTTTCTCGTGCAGAAATTATGCAAATTTGATGAACTTTGATTTTTTCAGTGCTACTTATACACAGTAAGTGCACATGTCAATACGGCTTGGACTAGAGGCTGTATTTATGAACCGATCTTCACGAAATTTCTTGGATACCTTTGTTATCACCTTGGGACGAGAACGAGTGTTTCTGGGTGCAGTCCAAAATTCAAGATGACTGCCAGTGGCCATTTTGTACCAAAATTAGGTCCAATGAGTTTTTTGTCAACTTCTGTATGGCTCGTATTTATGAACTGATCTTCATGAAACTTCTTGGTTACCTTTGTTATCACCTTGGGACAGGAACAAGTGTTTTTGGATGCCTTTGTTATCACTGTGCTATGAGAACAAATATTTTGGGGTTCAGTCAGACCCACTCTGGGACTCAAAGATTTCTTTTCTAGTTTAGCATCTGACTGTCGCCCACCTTTACAATACTTTACCTATACATTTGTTACAGGCTATGGTCAGTATTTATGTACAGACCGTTGCAATACTTTATATGTACCTTTGTTATCAGGTCATTACCGAGATGTTTGTCATTGCTGTGTCACATACTATACATGTACATGTCTTAACAAGTTGAGCTACAGTGTCATTGACACTTTCATTTGAGGATGCCAGACACAAATCAATGAAAGAATTGGTGGATCCAAGGCTGTAAATGGATGATGGAAGTGAACAATTGTGGTTTCAAACGTTCAGAGCTGTAACTTTATAATAATTATAAAAATTATTTCATGTTTCCCAATTTCGGGACGTACTCCTGACAGCATCATTCTTGCTAATGATTAATCCACTGTTTGTTAAGTGTTCCTTCCCTATCCTTCCTTGAAGCCCTCCTGTTAAACTCCTAAGCTTTTTGGCTATTTTTTATTGAAATTTTTTATTAAATTTCTTGGGAGTTTAACGTGTATTACAGAATGTTTATTCTGTTTCTCCCCATGGTTACGTCTTCACCCTAGGGGTGTTAGGTCGTTTTGGTCTTGCATCTTCTATTCAATGTATCGTTTTTTCTTCATATGAAGATCTACCTTTGCATCTGGTAGCATTTAAATCGGTTACTGACTTTGGGCCTCTTTGTGTGCCAGATGTCTTCTTTCCGTTTTTTTCCTTTGACGTTGTTTACATTGGCAACGTCCTCAAATATATGTAGTATTTATTATTATATTACTGTAGGATTAGTGTAGGATACATTGATTATGATTCCGGTAGTGTAGCTCATAAAATTTGGATTTTGTCCACACTTAGGCTCTATCGGGTTGCCCTTGGGCTCATCATGTTCATTTGGGGAACTTAAATTTTTTTGTTTAATTTTCGAATTTAATTTTGATTGCTATTATTCATGTATCTTTATCATATATTTATTGAGGAGTTTGTAGGAGTGCTATCGATTCTGTATTTTGATTATAATTATGAAAGTTTACTGCTCTGAATGCAAGGCGAGGAAGTCGACCTCGGATTTACATGCTTGTTGTCTTGCCTGTAGTCGATGCACACCTACGGATTCTTGTCCTACATGTGTACATTGGGATGACAAACATTGGAGACGGGTGTCGCGATACGTTGTTGGCGATGAGGTTCCTATTCCAGTGCTCTCACCACAAGATAATCCAAGTTTTTCAGTTTCTTTTTCAGAGGAACAAGAACATGGTGATGGTATTGTGACACCCATTCAAAGTGTGCTACCTTCATCACGCTCTGATGAGCAAACAGAGCTAGCTGCAAAGGTGCTCATGTATATTAAGCAAGGGATGAGGCCTCTAGTTAGTGTTCTTAATCCTTTGCAAGCAGGTAGCTCGACCGGTGAAGCAGTTACTCCGTCCGTGGGAGCCGTGACACCGGGTAAGTCTGTTACGGTCGAAAGGAAGTGTAAATTTGGGTAGAGCGAACACCTCAAAATCAAAAGCTCACCCAGCGATGATGGAAATTGGGAGGAAGTCATCAAGTTTCTTTTCGGGAGGCTTGGCGAGGTCTGACAAGACCGCGAGCGGGAGAGGCCCCTCTCTAACCCAACAACATTTGGGGCCAAATGTTGCTTTGAGAAACTTACATGAGCCGGAGCATATGTCCACACCCACTGCTCGGGACACTCCGTCTAGACTGCAGCCAGGGTCGGCTACAGTCACGGGTTCCTCTGCAACATTACTAAAGAACACACGACCGCATGCTAGCTACTTGACCGGATGTCCAGCTAGCTGCGGGAAGACGGAGCCAGTCTTTGACCGTGAAGTCGGACCATCCAGTAGTTAGCGATCAGAGGCTTCGTTCATTGGGATGTTCGGAGAAGAGATCTATCTTCGTCCCAGGAGCAGCAAGCGGCAAAAAAACAGAAGACCGCTGCTCCTTAAGCCATGGTAACGGACTTGCTGTCACAGATTGCGCAGCTGATCACAGCATCCCAGCAAGTGCAAGAGCAGCCTTTCGCAGACTCCGGTCGTGAGCTGTTGGACGGTGCTGGTTCGGTCCAGTCATCTGCAAACGCAGATGCGATGGACCGAACTCCACAGCTGAATCAGTCGGATGGTGAAAGGGACAAGGAAGAGGATTACCCTTCCCTTTCGGAACAGCGATGAATTTTATTCATCAATACTATCCTGAATTTGTTCCACCTGATCAGCTAGCTGTGACTACTAGAGAGAAACCTCTGTCGTCTTTGGACTCAGACTTCGTGTGGAGGAAAGAGGATGTTCTTTCCTTCCCGATACAGTCTAGACAGTTGTCGAAGGGCTTCCGCCATGTTGACGACACCATATTCAACCTCTCTAGTGCTAAGAGGAAAGGCGGTTTCTTATCGACATCTTTTATAAATATACCGTTTTTTGGACCACGTTCATTTAAAATAGTTGGAGAAGATGTCCAGAATGCTCCTCTGCATTCAGATGAACAGTCCGGGGATTTAGATATGTCCCTACCTGCTTCATTCAGTATACGCTTGGAAGTGATGGAATGTGCTATTTCATCCAATAGAGCGAATCTGGATGCGATGTCCTACGCAGATCACCTCGCCAGAGCTATGGCACAATGTCTTAATGGGAAGAAATTTGAGAATGTTTGTTCCTGGGTTAGAGTTCTTTCCAGGGCAGTCATGTATGCCACGTATAACTCCGCCCTGACAGTGGCAAATTTGGAGTTGATCAGACATGATGCTGCTCTTGCGTTGTCATCACTTATAGATGACAAGGTGAAAAGCTCTCTCTGAGTCACTCCGGTCTCTGGACATAATCTGTTTGACGACAATCTTTCGTTAGTCTATGAGCAGGCTACGAAGAAAGCTTCCAGTGTACTGCTATTGAAGTCGGTGTCGCAACAACACGCTTCAGCAGACTGGGGTAAGCGAGGCTGTTCCACTTCAAACTTCAAAGTCATCTAAAGGGAACTCCTCGCGAGGGTACAAGAAACCCTCTTATTCTTACTCCGGAGTCGTCAGTATAGCGACTCGGGAAAGGGGTGCAGGTCTGAGAGAAACTGTAGGTCAGACGCCCCTAAGCCGACGGGACGAGGTTCTTCGTGGGGAGGACATAGTTTCTCCTCCCGTAAGCCTCATAAGTCGTACAGGTGATGGACAAGACCTCTATTGCTTGCCAGTTGGCGGAAGGTTAGCAAACTTCATGAGAAACTGGATAGAAGTCACGGAAGACCAGTGGGTGAGAAGTGTAGTCTCGGAAGGCCTATGGCTATCATTCTGAGCAAAACCTCCACATACAAGATGTCCGCGTTGGACAAATCTTCTGGCGGATCCTT
Organism: Pictodentalium vernedei; assembly: GCA_031216915.1. Lineage (NCBI taxonomy): Eukaryota > Metazoa > Mollusca > Scaphopoda > Dentaliida > Dentaliidae > Pictodentalium > Pictodentalium vernedei. The sequence continues at coordinate 233,959,944 of CM062290.1, read as the reverse complement.
TCAAAAGAGAGTCTCTCCTAGCGGAGGTACAGGCTCTCTTATTAAAGGAAGCAATAGAGGTAGTCGAGAATCAAACTTCTCAAGATTTTTACAGTCACCTGTTCCTCGTACCGAAGCCAGACGGCTTGTTCCAACTGGCAATAGACTTGAGCTGGATAAACAAGTTGATCGTGGCTCCAAAGTTCTATATGGAGACCATTCGGTCGGAAAGAGCGAGCCTTCGAGTGGACGACTAGGCTGTAAGCATAGATCTAAAGGATGCCTACTTTCATGTCCTGGTACATCCAGCATTCAGAAAGTACCTTCATTTTGCCGTGCAAGGACAGATTTATCAGTTCAGAACAATGTGCTATGGTCGGAACCTGGCTCCATGGGCTTTCACTCGAATAATGAACTCGGTAATGTCATACTTCCGAGCTCATTCGTATGTGGTAACGTCGGCTTACTTGGATGACATTCTTCAGAGATAACGGCAACAGAATTATTCTTCAGAACAATGTTCAGAGTCTGCTTCAGTTGTTCCGACGTCTCGGTTTCATAGTAAACAAGAAAAGGTCAGATCTAGTTCCATCCTAGTCGTTCATTCATTTGGGAATTAGCTTCGAGACTCACAACAATCTGGTTCGTCTGCCGTTATCCATAGCAAAATTAGTCATTTGTTATGCTCGTTTTTGTCTAAACTCTCCCGCAGTAACAGCAAGGGAGTTTATGCAACTGATGGGGCTGAGCGGAGCGGCTGCAGATCTTATTCCGATGGGCCGTCTGCGCACTCCAGATATTCTTTACTCAGAGCTGGAGTGTGAAGACGCATTCGCTCGAAACCAGTATTGTTTTAACGGACCTAGTAAAACAAAGGGTTCAGATTTGGGCAGATCTTCAGTGGTTAACTCAGGGAGTTCCGCTTCAACTGCCGGATCCAGCTTTCACGATTATGACGGATGTGATTCAGATGGGCTGGGGTGCGTCTCTAAGTCCCGCAGACTTGATGTGTCAGGGTCTTTGGGACTCTTGGTTCCAAGAGAAGCACATAAACACCAAGGAGATAATGTCAATCTGGCTAGCACTACAACATTGGATTTGTCAAAACCGAATGTCCATGTTCAAATTCTGTTGGACAACTTGACAGTAGTAGCTTACCACAGGAACCAAGGTGGCACTCACTCGATTCCGTTATGCGAATTATCGGAGACGATTCTCCTATTCATTCTGAATCATCACGTTCATCTCTCAGTCTGCCATATACCGGGTCGTCTGAATGAACTAGCCGACTCACTCTCTCGGAAAGGTCGCCTGTTGCCATCGCAGTGAACTCTCAACAAGCGAATATTCAATCAGATCTGCTACCAGTGGGACCGTCCCATGATAGATCTTTTTGCGACACACCTAAACAATCAGTTACCGATGTTCGTGTCACCATGTCCAGATCATTGAGCAAACGTAGTAGATGCTCTATCGATCTCATGTGACGGAATGATAGGATATGCATTTCCTCCTGCTCCGTTGATACAGCAGATTCTGTTAAAGATCAAACAGTCTCACTACAAAATCCTGCTAGTAGCACCTCTGTCGTCACAGAAACCTTAGATCAATCTTCTCAGGTGTCTGTTATGAGACATTCCCCAGAAGCTTCCTCCTTGTAGGGATCTTCTATTTCACGGGAAGTCACGCGCACTGCATCACAACCTGGAAGATCTCAACCTTCACGTATTTCCGTTGTGCCGTCCTTGCACGGAAAACATTTTACAGGACAAGCAGTGGACGCAATTTCTAACTGTAGGAGGGCCTCCTCTTCGTTGAATTATGCAGCAAAGTGGAGGGTTTTCTTCCGTTGGTGTATGGATCAGTCGATAGACATATATGATCCGTCCATTTCACAGATTGCCAATTTCCTGGTCTACTTGTTTGACGATCTCAACTGCAGCCCGTCACTATTAAGGGCTATAGGTCTATGTTATCAGACACTTACGCTCATCATGATAACTTGGCTATTGGATCAGATACTTCTTTATCCAAGCTAGTTAGAAATTTCTCTATTAATAGACCTAGAACCCTCAGATTAATTCCTAAGTGGATTTGGCTTGGGTTCTGTTGAAGCTTCAAGAAGCCGTTAGACGATGTAGAGTTCAAATTCTTGACCTATAAAATGACATTTCTCTTAGCCTTTGCATCTGCCAGAAGAGTTAGTGAACTTCATGCATTATCTGTTGATGATTCCCATTACCGTAGTGTGGGTAATACTATTTCATTTATCGAAGTAATTGAGAGATTGGATTTTCCTTTAAGTCCTAGGCCCTCCAGCCTTTTTACGATTCACCTAGTCCGGGCAATTGGTTGTGGTATAAAAATGTGAAAAATTTTAAGTAATTTGTATATTTTTTATACTTACCAATGGCCCAGATGGGGATGGCCCTCCCATGAGTGGGCACTCATACCTCCCCACTGATTATAACATTTAGCAGGCACTGTACAAAGAATGATGGTTGGCGCCAATTTCGGTACCTTCATAAAGTATGATAGGACTTATTTTTTTCGGTTTTGTATGCAAATTTGGGGGATTGAGGGGCAAAATTTGTGTTTGCCCTGAATTAAATTGAGTTAGCACCGGCTGGTCTGGGCCATTGGTAAGTATAAAAAATATACAAATTACTTAAAATTTATCATATTCTCATTCACATATCACAATTCTTGTCGTATTTCATAATCCTTTCATAAACATTGAACATTATCCTTTTCATCAAACACAACACTCAATCAAGTTAATCTACAGTGTCATTGACACTTTCATTATTAAATGACTAATTCCCATTTCACTTTTGGTCTTGTAAATGTGGAGAGTGAAAACTCCACAGAATTTATGAACATGAACTGTTTTCATTGAAAGAACACAGTTTGTTATCAAAATATCAGTCTGATCAGTTGATGTTGGATGACTTTGGAAAACTGCATCTAACTCATAAAACAATTCAGAGGTGGAAGCTGCTTCTAATTCAGAAATCAAAATGCTCTTGATTATTTTTTCCCAAGTATTTTATTTTACTCTCATTAGCTACCCAGGGAAGGGTGTGCTATGGATTGTAATGAATATGTCAGAAAATAGAAATTTATTTCAGTCAGTAATTTATTAGATCCACATTTAATTCAAACTGCTTGAAACTTCCTCAAACACCAGCATTATGATTTTTAGCTCATCTTGACAAAGTCAAGCTGAGCTAATCTCATCGCTTCCCGTCCGTCGTCCGTCAACACCATGTTTTGGTCTTCTCCTCCAAAGCCACTGGGCCAATTCAAGTGAAAGTTTGTGTGAGTGATGGTCCCAAAGGGGCATTTCATTTTTGTTCAACTCAGCATGCCCAGCCCCATAGGGAGGGAGTGGGGGAAAATGCACCCAAATATTTTAAAAATCTTCTTCTCAAGAACCAGTGTGTACAATGACTTGATATTTGCTATGGAGCTTCCATATGAGGTGTAGAATCAAGTTTGTTCAAACGAAGTTTGTGAAGTAATATTTGGCTTTGTAATAGGAGGGGTAAGATTTTTGGCCCCGCCCAAAATTTCTATTTTCTGAACCGATGGTCCGGTATGAACCAAATTTGGTTTGTGGTATTATTGGGTCATAAGTACATGACCCATGCAAAAAAAAAAAATCCCGCATCCCCATGGGAACCCTGGGAGCTAAAGATAGAAATATTTTCAAACGCCCATATTTCCCAAACCCCACGGAACAGAGAGCTTTTATTAGGTATGAAGTATCCTTATGACCAGTAGAATTGAATGGTAAAAAAAAAATTGCCATCGGTTATGTTAGGGTGTTCTGTAATGGGCATCGAAAAAATGCTGAGTCAGCATATTTGCAAAAATTTTAAAAAATCTTTTCTCCAGAACCAATCATCAGAATCTTTTGATATTTGGTATACAGCATTCATAGGGGGGTCAGATAAAAGTTTGTTGAGATAAAGCTCATTGGTTCATATTTGGGCTCTCTACAGGAGCCCGAAGTTTTAACATAGGGTAATATGGGGAATATTCTTTAAAAATCTTCTTCTTCAGAACCACCAGTCAGAATCTTTTAATATTTGGTATACATCATTGTTATGAGGGTCAGATTCTAGATTGTTCAAACCAAGTCCCTAGGTTAATATTTGGGCTTCCTACGGAAGCCCAAATTTTATCTTTGTTCAATATGGAGGGTAATTTAAAAAAATCTTCTTCTTCAGATCCATCAGTCAGAATGCTTTGATATTTGGTATGCAACATCTCTATGGGGGTCAGATTCAAGTTTGTTCAAATCAGATCCCTAGGTATATATTTGGGCTCACTATGGTAGCCCAAATTTTTACTTAGTGCAATATGAGAAAATTTCTTTAAAAATCTTCTTCTTCAGATCCACCAGTCGGAATACTTTTATATTTGGTATACAACATCTCTAGGGGGGTCAGATTCCAGGTTGTTCAATTCGAGTGCCTAGGTTAATATTTGGGCTCCATATGGGAACATGAAATTTAACTTAGTACAATATGAGGGAATTTCTTCAAAAATCTTCTTCTTCAGATTCACTTGTCAGAATGCTTTCACATTTGGTATACAACATCTCTAGGGGGGTCAGATTCAAGTTTGTTCAAATCGGATCCATAGGTCAATATTTGGGCTCGCTATGGTAGCCCAAATTTGAACATAGTGCAATTCGGAGAAATTTCTTTACAATTTCTCTTCTTCAGATCCAACAGTCAGAATGCTTTCATATTCGGTACACAACATCTCTAGGGAAGTCAGATTTAACTGTGTTCAAATCAAGAGCCTAGGTTAATATTTGGGCTCTCTATGGGAGCCGGAATTGGCCATTTTGCTGAAGAATTAAAAATTTTGTATTCAGTACCTTCTAGAGGTACTAAGATTAATCCACATAGGTTGTATCAAGGGGCTCCATAGAGGAGCTCTACATTTTACTTATGATCAACTGAAGAAAAGGCATGATGCCCAGATTATTTTTGTCACTCCTGAGGGACTCAAGGATTGACAGTGTAGCCTATGGAGATGGCTTGCTTAATGTAGACTCATTCTTGGACTCTGTTTAAATTGTGTTCTGTACAAGATGAGCGCTTCAGGCCCCGTGGGGCCTCTTGTTCAGAGATGCAGTCAGTTGTTTCATGGAGAATAGTATTATATATATCTGATTCACATGTTACATTATTCCAGGTATACCGGAATGGTCCAAAATATATTCCAGTGTGAACATTGAACTTCTCTATCAACTTAAATGGTTAGGAAGAGGGATTATGTAGCTTTCTGTTGGTCAAATCACAGTTCATCACTGCTAGTGACATTAACTGACAACACTAAATTTTTGTCAGTCCTCCACCTTGTTGAACCAGTAAACAGTACATATTAGCATCTAAAAATATCTTTATAATATGTGTGGTGAAAATAGCATTGTTTAATATCTAAAAGATGTATATTCACCTTTTGGTCAGTTTGTACTACCTTAGAACAGGTGCTTCGATGTACAGTCTTTTGGAAAACTTAGAAGGTACTTTCTAAATTCATTAGCAGTTTTTAGACAAGTCTTGGCTGTCGATACAGGCAGCCAAGACTTACCTCGATATAACTGCATAATTGTAGAACATAAAATATTTGAAAAATCTCCAGACCTTTAATGGTTAATCTCATCAGTGATAAGATAACAATACAACAAATCCCAATTTTATCTTTTTATTGCTCAATAACACTATCTCAGCAAAACATCAGATGGAAATTACAAATAAACAATAAAACATACGATTAAAATCACCCAAAATAGCACAAACTGCAAAAATATATTTTGTAATTTGTATAATTTAACCCATTACCTATCGCAATGATTAAAACCATCCAGCAATGTTAAAAAAATTGCCAACCAAATTTTATTATTTTCAGTATTTTTATACTGTACCAATGACCCAGACATAGCTGGTGCTAACTCTTAAAATATAGGGCCAAACACAAATTTTGCCCCCCAATCCCCAAAATTTGCATCTAAAACCAAAGAAAACATGTCCTGAATGGCCCTCCACACTTCACCTTTACTGCGCATGCGCAGTGTCAAGGACGTTCCGAAATTGGCGCCATTAATCATTCTAAGTTTGGCCCTTCATCAGTTAACATCTGACTGATCTTTGTGCTTGTAAATCTCAGTTTAAATGATGCCAGACACATAAATATTAGTGAAATGGTGATTCTAAGGAGGATAGAGAAGGAGGAGAGGAAAAATGTGTGACAGAATATTATCAGGGCTGTAACTTAAAATTTTTTAATGAAATTATGTTAAGTTACCTATATTTTTATACTGTACCAATGACCCAGACTTAGCTGGTGCTAACTCCAACAAAACCAGGGCCAAACACAAATTTTGCCCCCCAATCCCCAAAATTTGCATCCAAAACAAAAAGAAATCATGTCCTAAAGGACCTCCATAGTACGCCTCTACTGCGCATGCGCAGTGACGCAGTCGTCCCGAAATTGGCGCCAATTATCATTCTCTGTTTGGCCCTTCATCAGTCAACATCTCACTGATCTTTGTGCTTGTAAATCTCAGTTTAAAGGATGCCAGACACGTAATTTTTGGAGAAAATGTGATTCTAAGGAGGATAGAAGGAGGAGAGGAAAAAGAAGTGGCAAAAAATAATCAGGGCTGTACTTAAAATTTTTTGATGAAATTATGTTAAGTTGCCTATTTTCGAGGCATGGGCCTCTTGTTGTCATTCTTGCTAATTGTTGCACTGCTTATTCAGTGTTTCCTCTCCCCTAGCCTTCTAAAGTCCCCCCTGGCAATTCTCCCATGCTTTTGGCATATTTTTGAGAAGTTTCATTTCTAAAATTTCCTGGGAGAGTTGCTTGGTTACAGAATGTTTTCTGTTATTTTCCCCATAGTTACGTTTTCACCCATGGGTGTATAACGTTTGTGTTCTGCATCTTCCATCTGATGTTCTACAGATTCTCCCCTGGGAGTCTCTGTTTTGCATCAGATAGAGTGTAATTGATGACTGATTCCGGGCCAGTTTTTTCAGTGCCTGGAGTCATGTTTTCTAGTGTGTTTACACTGTTTGTTTTCATTGGCAACAGCCTTTTTTGAGGGGGGCTGTTTGCCTTTGTGGTAGTTTATCTCATTATAAGATACATTTATATTATCCGAAAGTGTCTCATTAATTATTTTATATAAATTTAAAATTTTTGACCACACTTTGCCATCGGATCCATCGGGGCTCAACGTTACTTTTCAGCAACTTGGGCTTCTCTGAAAAAATATTTTTTCAAAATTATTTTGTTTTGCAATTGTTTTTTCATTTATTAATGGATCATGTTATTATGTATCTTTGTGTCAGGGGTTTTTGCGAGTAACTAGGACTTATTGTTGTTCTTTCACAATGAAGGGACATTGTTCAAATTGTAATAGGAAGAAATCTTCCTCTGACTTTCATGATCATTGTATTAATTGTAGTCAGTGTTCTCGCATTAATCCCTGTCCTATATGTGAACATTGGGATGACAAACATTGGAAACGTGTGTCACGATATGTTGTTTCTGGAGAAAGAGCGATGCCGGCTCTTTCTCCACAAGGTCACTCTACTCTCTCAGTTTCTATTTCAGAAGAACCAGAACAGGGTGATGTTTCCATGTTATCTTCTTCAAGTGTGCGTCCGTCATCACAAATGAATTCAGAGCTAGCGGCAAAAGTGCTCATGGAGATTAGACAAATGTCGTCCGCTAGCTCGCCCGGTGTAGTGTCCATTCACCGAATGGTTCGGCAGCCGGGTTCGTCCGATGCGGTCCAAGAGGAAATTTTGGGTGATGCGAGCACTATAAACATTATAGATGCACACCCAGTGACGGCGGATAGTAAGCGAGAACGGAGGAAGCCTTTTAGTCCGGTTCCTAGCTTGTCCAGGTCCAGCCGGGCCGCGAGCGAGAGAGGTCCCTCTCTCGTACAACAACATCTGGGACCAGGTGTTGTGGTACAAAATGTGTCTTTAGCTCGGGACGCTCCGTTGTATAAGCAGTCCGCAGAGACTGTTAAGGCTTCCTCTTCTCGTCAGCGCACACGACCGCACCTTGGCTGCGTGACCGCCGATATTTTACCAGCTTCGCCGATGAAGGATTCTTCGGCGACCAGGTCACACCATCCGGCAGCCAGGGATTCGAGACCGATGGACTCCGGACGTTCGCATAGGAAAAGTATGCGGGAGCCATCTGATGCGGAGCTGCCCTCGGCGAAGCAGCGAAAGACTGCGCCTCCGCAGGTCTCGACGTCGGACATTCTTGTGCAGATAGCACAGCTTATCGCAGCATCCCAGCAGCCGACAGAAACGGTGTCGGATCGAGAATTATCCGACGGCGCTGGGTCGGTACGCTCCGCCGAAGCATCGGGGGCGGACGACCGGGAACATCGGGATGGTGAAAGGGATACGGATGAATTGGAGCTATCCCTTTCGGAACAACATAAAGCTGCCGTGGACTTCATCCGGCACTTTCTCCCTCAAGTTGTTCCGTCGGGCCAGACTGCTGCGCTTCCGGACAAGAGAATTATAGCGTCATTGGACTCTGAATTTTTTGAGCGGTTCAGGGACATCGCTCCCGAGTTTCCGTCGCAGTCCAATAATGTTGTAAGAACATTTGAATTATTGAACGACGCTATATTTAAACTTGCTTCCAGGACGGGGAAAGCAGGTTTCTTGTCCGCTAATACTCTTAACCTGCCTTTCATTAATGCAAGGAATAAATTCGATACGGCAGGACAGGGTATACCGAGAGTTCCTCTGCGTATGGACGACGAGGCGGAAGACTTAGAGCTATCATTACCGTCGTCAGCTTCTATTCCAACCGCGGTGTTGGAAACAGCTATTGCGTCTAACAGAGCCAATTTAGATGCCTTATCTTATGCAGATCACCTTACTAAGGCGTTATCACTGCGCCTTCAAGGGGAAGAGTTTCAGGATATACAATCCTCTTTAAGACTTCTTTCAAGGGCAGTAGCTTATTCCACGTGTAACTCCGCCCTTTCAGTGGCAAATCTGGAGTTGGTTAGACGTGACGCAGCCCTAGCTACATCCACACTAGTGGATTCTAAGGTGAAGAACTCTCTTAGAGTCGCTTCGGTCTCAGGAGAACTTCTCTTTGACGGCAAGCTTTCCGCTATTTATGATAAAATTAAAAAGAAAGCTAATGATTCTCTGTTGTTCAGATCGGCTCCTAAAAAGTCGGATACAGCAGACACGAATAAGACAGGCACTTCTGGGTCTAATGCGCCCAAGAGAGGTTCCTATAGAGGTTCCGGTGCGTCCTCTTGGTCTTATTCGAGAGACCGTCAGGATAGCGACTCTCGTTCGTGACGTCCTTCAGGCCGGGTCAATCGGTCGGACGCCCCGAGGTCGACGAGGCGAGGTGCGGGTCGTGGAAGACGTGGTTTCTCCTACCGCAGGCCTCGCAGGTCCAGGAGGTGATGGCTTAAACCTCTATCGCGTTCCGGTTGGCGGAAGGTTGTCGAGTTTTTCACAAGAGTGGGCGTCGATTACGGACGACCCTTGGGTGAGAGGAGTGACTTCGGAAGGTCTAAAGATATCCTTCAAACGAAAGCCTCCATTAACTCGAAATCCAAAGTGGACTCATCTTCCGTCAAATCCACAGAAAAGAGACGCTCTGTTATCAGAGGTGCAGTCTCTTTTAATGAAGAACGCGGTAGAGGTCGTAGAAAACCAGGAATCTCTGGGATTCTACAGCCATCTGTTTCTGGTTCCGAAACCAGACGGCTCGTTCCGTCCAGTCATAGATTTGAGCTGGATAAACAAGCTGATCGTCGCTCCGAAGTTTTATATGGAGACGATTCGATCGGTCAGAGCGAGTATTCGGGTGAACGATTATGCAACGAGCATAGATCTCAAAGATGCGTACTTTCACGTCATGGTACATCCGACATTCCGAAAGTATCTACGCTTCGCAGTCCTAGGAGTGGTGTATCAGTTCTGGGCCATGTGCTTCGGATTGAATCTAGCACCCTGGGCTTTCACTCGGGTAATGAACTCGGTAATGATCTACTTCCGAGCTCATTCGTCTGCGGTAACGTCGGCCTACCTGGACGACATTCTTCAGAGGTACGGCAACGAGTTAACGCTTCAGAACGATGTTCAGAATCTTCTTCTATTGCTCCGACGTCTCGGTTTTATAGTAAACGAGGAGAAGTCGGATCTGGTGCCGTCCAAGTCATTCACTCATCTGGGAATGAGCTTCGAGACGCACAACAATCTCGTTCGTCTGCCGTTAACCAGAGCGAAATTAGTCAGTTGTTACGCTCGCTATTGTCTGCACGCAGACAAAGTCACGGCGAGAGAATTTATGAGACTGATAGGTCTGTGCGGAGCCGCCGCGGATCTCATTCCGATGGGGCGGCTACGCACACGTCCTCTTCAAATTTTCCTGACTCAGAATTGGAGTGTGAAAATTCATTCGCTCAATGTAGACGTTCTCTTGTCAGATCAAGTGAAACAAGAGATTCAGACTTGGGCAAACATTCAGTGGTTAACTCAAGGAGTTCCGCTGCAGTTGCCGGATCCGAGTTTTACCGTTTTGACAGATGCCAGTCAAACAGGTTGGGGTGCATCATTAATCCCAACGGATTCGAGATGCCAGGGTCTTTGGGATCCGCAATTCCTGTGCAAGCACATAAACATCAAGGAAATGATGTCAATTTGGCTTGCGTTACGTCACTGGATGGACATTATTCACGATGCTCATGTCCAAATCCTATCCGACAATACGACAGTCGTGGCGTATATACGGAATCAGGGAGGCACTCATTCAGTTCCGTTGTTCAATCTAACGGAAAGAATCCTTCTGTTTGCGTTAGAACATCACGTTCTTCTTTCGGTCCGTCACATACCGGGTCGTCTGAATGTGCTAGCAGACTCCCTTTCACGAAAGGGTCGCTTGTTGCCGTCGGAGTGGACTCTCAACAAACAAGTATTCAATCAGATTTGCTACCAATGGGAACGGCCAATGATAGACTTATTTGCGACACATCTCAACAATCAGTTGCAGACGTATGTGTCTCCGTGTCCGGATCCAAGAGCATTTGCAGTAGACGCTCTGTCGATCCCTTGGGACGGAATGATAGGATATGCGTATCCTCCAGCGCCGTTAATTCAACAAGTATTGCTAAAGATAAAACAATCTCAATGCAAGATTCTGTTGGTAGCATCTCTGTCGCCACAGAGACCGTGGATAAATCTACTCAGGTGTCTGTTGTGGGACCTACCGCGGAAGCTTCCTCCACGAGAGGATCTTCTTTCGCAGGGGAAACCGCGCCAACTCCATCACAACCCGCAAGGTCTCAACCTTCACGTTTTTCCATTGTGCGGTCCTTCTTGCATGGCAAGCACTTTACAGGACGAGCAGTGGACGCGATTTCTAACTGTAGGAGGACCTCCTCTTCGCTAAACTATGCGGCTAAGTGGAAGGTTTTTCGTCGTTGGTGTAGGGATCTTTCTGTAGATATATTTGATCCCTCTATACCAGACATTGCAAACTTTCTAGTATACTTGTTTGACGAAATCAAACTGCAGCCTGTTACTATAAAGGGTTATAGATCTATGTTATCTGATACCTATGCACATCATGATAGTTTACAAATTGGATCTAATGTCTCTTTATCGAAGTTGGTTAGAAACTTTTCGATAAATAGACCCAGAACTCTTAGATTAATTCCTAAGTGGAATTTAGCTTGGGTTCTCCTTAAATTGAAGGAAAAGCCATTTGAACCTCTTGGGACAGTAGATTTCAAATTCTTATCTTATAAGACAGCTTTTCTCTTAGCTTTCTCTTCTGCCAGAAGAGTCAGTGAGCTTCATGCACTATCGGTGGATGATTCTCATTATCGTAGTGTTGGGAACACTATCACCTTCACTACTAATGTGGGTTTTTTAGCTAAGAATCAGGCTCCTAATAAATATCCGGAACCTATTGTTATTAAGGCTCTTCCGTCTTCAGACGGGCGTAGGCCTTTACTCTGTCCTGTTAGAGCACTACGTATCTATAAACAGAGATCTCAGTTTATCCGAAAGGGACGAAAACGTTTCTTTCTGTCTTTGATGCCTAATAGAAAGGACATTTCAGTCCATTCTATTGCTAGATGGATTCAGTTAACTATCCGTACTGCTTATGAAGATTTATCTTCTTCTCAGCAGTCTGTGCTTAAGATTTCTGCTCATGAAGTAAGAGCTCTTTCTACTTCCTGGGCTTATGCTAATAGTGTTGCTATTACAGATTTAATGAAGGCTGCTTATTGGTCTCAGCCATCCACATTTACGAATTTTTATCTCAGAAATATTGAGTCCATTTCTGGAGACCTGCATTGTTTAGGTCCGTTATCTGTTGCTCAGAATGTCGTCCACTAAACAGTTGCAACTATAGTTATGCAGGCTTTCTGTTCCGGCAGTGACTCCGTCCGGCTGCCCTCTTCGCTCTGGGCTATTTGACCCAGGGCAAGGGGAAGGGGGGGGGGGGGGGGCGGGTGTTCCCTTAGGTCACCTGCTTTATAGTGAAAAGCAAGGGAATGCCTCCTCCAAGTCAGTATTTCTGAGTCGCTTCCGGGATGGTTTTAAAGTGTAATATTAATGTTTAAATTCATTCATGTCTTATTTTTAAAGTGTAGCTCGGTGTGAAGCATTTGTATATGTCAAGTGTCAAACGGGCTTTAATATACAATACTCGGACACTTTTAAATGATTATAAAGAGGCTCAATTCTCTGGACTACTTTATTTATTGGCTTGCTTTAAAAATAATTAGTATAAGGGTTATACTGGATGTTAATAGAGAACATGAATGTTATTGTGCTCAATTATTAAGGGTAGTGTATCTTTCTAATTTAATATTAAATAAGAAAGATACATGTAAAGCCTAATACTCCTTTTCTCCTTAAGGGGTTACCTCTTTACTATATAGTTGAGCTTATTGGATTTTCCTCTATGTCCTAGGCCCTCCAGCCTGTTTACTATTCAGCTAAGTCTGGGTCATTGGTACAGTATAAAAATGTTAAAAAATTTATAGTAATTTATATATTTTTTATACTTACCAATGACCCAGACGGGGATGGCCCTCCCTGGAGTTGGGAACTCTTGCCTCCCCGCTGAGTACATAGCGCTGACCAGGCACTGCCAGTAAGAATGATAATTGGCGCCAATTTCGGGACGACTGCGTCACTGCGCATGCGCAGTAGAGGCGTACTATGGAGGTCCTTTAGGACATGATTTCTTTTTGTTTTGGATGCAAATTTTGGGGATTGGGGGGCAAAATTTGTGTTTGGCCCTGGTTTTGTTGGAGTTAGCACCAGCTAAGTCTGGGTCATTGGTAAGTATAAAAAATATATAAATTACTATAAATTTTTTAACTTTCGAGGCAGCAGCCATTTTGTTGTCATTCTGGTTATTTAGTTACACTGATTTTTCAGTGTTTTCCTCTCTCCCTTTCCTTTAAGTCCCCTCTTGCTACTCTCCCATGCTTTTGGCATAGTTTCTGTAATTATTATTACTAAAATTTCTTGGGAGTTTTAGCTGAATAACAGAATGAATTCTGTTCTTTTCCCCATGTTTACGTCTTCACCTACGGGTGGTTAGGCGTTGTGTTCTGCATCTACCATCTGATGTTCTGCAGTTTCTTCCCTGGAAGTCTCTGTTTTGCATCAGATAGTGTATTTTTGGTAACTGATTCCGGGCCTGGGTGCCTGGAGTCTTATTTTAGTGTTTTTACACTCATTGTTTACATTTACAACAGCCCTCTGTGTGAGGGGGGGATTTCTTGAAAATAATATCTTGATGTTATTTTAATCATAACTAGATACATTATTATTGTTCGTAAGTGTTGAATAAATTGTTTAAAACATTTTTAAAATTTTTGTCCACACTTAGGCTTGGGATCCATTGGGGCTCAACGTTACTTTTCAGAAACTTGGGCTATTCTGAAAAATATATTTTTTCAAAATATTTTGATTTCAATTATTTTTTCTATATTAATGGATCATATTATTATTATGTATTTTGATTGCCAGGGGTTGGTGCGAGTACCAGGACTTTGTTTTTTTTTCACATTGAAAGGATTTTGATCAATTGTAATAAGAGGAAATCTTCCTCTGACTTTTATAATCATTCTATATGTGGTCAGTGTACTCGCATTAACTCCTGTTCTGTATCGTATGATTTCGATGACAACATGGGAAGCGTATGTCACGGTATGTTAGTGGGGAATTGGACACTCCGGTCCTTTCCCCGCAGGGTCACTCTACTTTATCAATTTCTATTTCAGACGATCAAGATTAGGGTGATGTATCTGTGATGTCTTCCAACAGTGTGCCTCCGTCGTCACAATTAATGAAGGGCTAGCGGAAAAGTGCTCATGTAAATACGCCAATTGCCTAAGAGGACCCTAGTAGGTTCGACGGCCTTTGACGTCTGCTAGCTCGCCCGGTGTAGCGTCCATTCATCGAATGGTTCGGCAGCCGGGTTCGTCCGTTGCGGTCTAGAAGGAGTTTTGGGGTGATGCGAGCACTATAAATCAACCAAATGCACACCCAGTGACGGCGGATTAGAGGGAGAACGGAGGAAGCCTTTTAGTCCGGTTCATAGCTCGTTCTGGTCCATCCGGACGACGAGCGAGAGAGGCCCCTCTCTCGTACAACAACATCTGGCCCCAGATGTTGTGGTACAAAATGTTTCGCATTCGGAGCATACGTCCGTCGCTCGGGACGCTCCGACATATAGGCAGTCCGGAGTAGACTGTCAATAAGGCTTCCTCATTCTCATGGTAGCGCACACGACCGCTCTTGGCTACGTGACCTCGGATATCCAGTCAGCTTCGCCAGTCAGAGAATCATCGGCGACCAGGTCACACCATCCGGTAGCCAGGGACACGAGGCCTGCAGACTCCGGACATTCGCATAGGAAAGTGTGCGGGAGTCAACGTACACGGAGCTTCCGGCGGCAATGCATCGTAAGACCGCTACTGCACAGGCCTCGGGAACGGACGTGCTTTCCTAAATAGCACAGCTTATCGCAGCATCCCAGAATCAACTGAATCTGTCGCATATTTTTTATCCGACGATGCTGGGTCGGGACGCTCCGCGGAAGCGGGTACGGACGTCCGAAAATTTCATCCGGTCCGACGGGATACCGAAAGGGATTCGGAGGATTTCGAGCTTTCCCTTTCGGAACAACATATGCTGTTGTGTATGTCATCTGACTTGATTTTCTACAGCTTCTTTCGTCAGACCAGAATGCTGCGATGCCGGATAAGAAACTGATAGCGTCGGTGGACTTAGAAATTTTTGGTTCGGTTCAGGGACATCGTCCCTCAATTCCGACATAGTCCAATAATGTCACACAAACTTTCGAATTATTGAACGACGCTATATATATATTATTATTATTATATGCTTGCTATTACCAAGCATTTCGGGTTTCTTGTTCGCAAAGTTACGGAGATGTCTTTCAAAAGTGTGCCTCTGTTGTCATAGTTAATGAAGAGCTAGCGGCAATAAGTGCTCATGGAATATGTCTATCGCCTAAGAGGTCCCTTGTAGGATCGACGGAGTGACATTCGCTAGCTCACCCGGTGTAGCGTACATTCATTGAATGCTTTGGCTGCCGGGTTCGTCTGTTGCGGTCTAGGAAGGAGATTTGGGTGATGCGAGCACTATAATTACTTTAGTACTCACCCAGTGACGGCGGATTGAGGACAGATCGGAGGAAGCCTGTTAGTCCAGTTCCTGGCTTGTCCAGGTCGTCCGGGCTGTGAGCGAGAGAGGTCCCTCTCTCGTCCAACAACATAGGGGCCGCATGTTGTGGTTCAGATATTTTACATTCGGAGCATATGTCTGTCAGTCGGGATGCTCCGTTATATTGACAGTCCAAGAGACTGTCGATAATGCTTCCTCATCCTCACAGCAGGGCACACGACCGCACATTGGCTACGTGACCTCGAGTATCCGATCAGTTTCATCATTCAGTGATTCCACGGCGAATAGGTCACGCCATCCGGTAGCCAAGGGACACGAGGCCTATACACTCCGTTCGCTCGCATATTAGTAGTAAGCACGGGGTAACGATCACGGAGCTTCCAGCGGCAATGCATTGTATGACCGCTTCTCCACAGGCCTCAGTGACGGACGTGCTATCCGAGTTAGCACAGTTTTTTCGCAGCATCCCAGCAATCGACAGTTTCTTAGTCGAATCAGGAATTATCTGACGGCGCTGGGTCGGTGCGGTCCGCGGTTGCATCAGGTACGGACGACCGAACGCTTTATAGGGTCCGACAGGATGGCGAAAGGGATTCGAAAGATTTCGAGTTTTCCCTTTCGTAGCATCGGAAGCTGCCATTCATATCTTCTGGCATTATCTTCCAGTGATTGTTATTTCGGACTACATTGCTGCGATGTTGGATAAGAGACTTATAGCGTCATTGGACACGGAATTTTGGATCGGTTCAGGGACATTGTCCCTGACCATCCGACACAGTCCAATAAAGTCATTAGAACATGTGTATTATTTATCGACGCTATATATGCATATAAGCCTGCTACCAAGCATGATAGTTTAGTTTCTTGTCCGCAATGCTCATTTCTGCCTTTTTATCATTTATATGAATAATTTATTTTGGCAGAGCAGGGCATACCGAGAGTTCATATGCGTCTAGACGGCGTGGTTAAAGACTGGAAATATTCTTTTTCGCCGTCTATGTCTTTTCCAACCACAATGTTGGAAACGACAATGATGTCTAGTAGACTTAACTTAGACGCTTTATCATACGTAATCCACCTTACTGAGGCGTTATCATTACGTCTTCAAGAAAAGAATTACGGGATATTATCCTCAATGTGATTTCTTTTGAGGGCAGTAGTTTGTTCACGTATAACTCCGCCCTTCAGTGGCTGATTGGAGTTGGTTAGACGTGACGCAGCCCTAGCTGCATCCACGCACGTGGATAGTAAGGTGAAGAACTCTCTCAGAGTCGCTTCGTTCTCGGAGAAGCTTCTCTTCGACGGCAACTTTTCAGCAATCCATGAATTGCTCGATTTACATGTTCTCTTGTCTATCTAGTGTTGCAAGAGATTCAGACTGGGGCAAACATTCGGTGGTTGACTCAGAGAGTGCCACTGCAGTTGCCGGATCCGAGTGTTATAATTATGACGGTTGCCAGTCAAACAGGTTGGGATATAATATTGATCCCAATGGATTCGAAGTGCCAGGGTCTTTGGGTTCCGCAGTCTCTAAGCAATTCCGCGGAATAATGTTTTTTAGGCTTGCTTTATGTCATTGGATGAACATTATTCAGAAACGCATGTCCAAATCCTGTCCGTTAATTCGACAGTAGTGGCGTCTCTCCGGAACCAGGGAGGCACTCATTCGTTTCCGTTATTCAATTTAATGGAAAGAATCCTTCTGTTTGTTATAGTACACCAAGTTCTGTTTCGGTCTGTCATATTCCGGGTCGTTTGATTGTTTTACCGGACTCCCGTTCACTTATGGGTCGCTTGTTGCCGTCAGAATGGACTCTCAACAAACAAGTATTCAATCAGATTTGCTATCAATGGGAGCGCCCAATGATAATTTATTTACGACACAGCTTGCTAATCAATTGCAGACGTATGTGTTTGCTTGTCCGGATCTCTGAGCTAATGTTGTTAACGCTCTATTGATCTAATAGGACGGAATGATAGGATATGCGTATCCTCCGGCGCTGTTGTTTCAGCAGGTATTGCTAAGATAAACAACCACAATACATTTCTGTTGATAGCATCTCTGTCTTCACAGAGACCGTGGGTAAATTTACTCTGATGTCTACTATGGGACTTAACGCGAAATCTTCCTCAATGAGAGGATCTTTTTTCGCTGGGTAAAATCGTGTCATCTTTATCACAACCCGCAAGGTCGCAACCTTCACGTATTCCATTGTGTGGTCCTTATTGCATTGTAAGCATTGTACTGGACGAGCTTTGGACGCGATTTCTTACTATAGGAGATCCTCTTCTTCGCTATTCTATGCGGATAAAGTGGAGGCTCTTCCGTCGTTGGTGTAGGGATCACTATGTTCATATTGTTGATCCCTCCATACTACTCATTGCAACTTTTTAGTATACTTGTTTGACAAGATCTACTGCAGCCTGTTATTATAAAGGTTATAGGTTTATGTTACCTCATACCTATGCACTCTATGATAGTTTACAATTGAGTCTTATGTCTCTTTATCTAAGTCAGTTAGTAACTTTTTGATAAATAGACTTAGAATCTTTAGATTAAATTCCTATATGGAATTTAACTTCGGTTCTTATTTAGCTAAGTAATCATTTGAGCCTCTGGAAACAGTAGTTTTCAAATTCTGACCTTTTAGACAGTAATTTTGTTGGCTTCTCTTTTACTGAAGAGTCAGTGAGTTTCATGCACTATCGGTGGATGATTTTCACTTTCGTAGTTTCGGAATCACTACTTCCTTTACTATTTAGGTTGGATTTTTGCATAAGAGTTAGGCTCCTAATATCCGGATCCTATTGTTATTAAGGTCCTTCCGTCTTCGTACGGGCATAGGCCTTTACTCTGTCTGGTTAGAGTTTATGTATTTATAAACAGATATCTGTTTATTACTACGGGCGTAAACTTCTAATGTCTTTGATGCCTATTAGAAGGACGTTACGCTCCATTCTATTGCTAATGGATTCAATTAATTATCGATACTGCTTATGGTATATCTTTGACTCAGCAGTTGTGTTTGAGATTTCGGCTCATGAAGTAAGAATTCTTCTACATCTTGGGCTTACATTAATAGTGTCGCTATTATAGATTTTTGAAGGCTGCTCATTGCGCTCAGCCATCCACGTTCATGAATTTTTTATCTCAGAAATATTGAGGCCATTTCTGGAGGCCTCTATTGTTAGGTCTGTTATCTACTGCTCAGAATGTCATTCACTTAACAGTTGCTACTATAGCTAGGTAGGCTGTCTGTTTCGGCAGTGACTCCGTTCTGCTGCCCTCTTCGCTCTGGGCTATTTGATCCAGGGCAAGAAAAAGGGGGGGGGGGGGGGAGGGTGTTCCCTTGGGTCACCTGTTTTACTATGAAAACAAGGGGATACCTCCTCCGGAGTTAGTAATTCTGAGCTGTTATTGGGATGGTTGTTTAGTGAGAAGTTTATGTTTTAAAAATTCATTCAAGTCTTAGTTTTTAAAGTATAGCTTTTGAATATAGCACGTGTCAACGGACATGATTATGCAATCCTCAGACACTTTTAAGGAGTATAAAGAGTCTCTATTCTCTAGACTTACTTTATTTATTGGCTTACTTTAAAAATTATTAGTATAAGGATTATACTAGATATTAATAGAGTACATGGATGTATGATGCTCAATTTTGGAAGGTGTTGTATCTTTCTAATTTATCATAAATAAGAAAGATACATGTAAGGCCTAATACTTCTTTTCCTTAGAGGGGATGACTCTATTTTATATTATTGAGCGTATTCCATCTTGCTCTATGTCCTTGGCCCTCCAGCCTTTTTACTATTCAGCTATGTCTGGGTCATTGGTACAGTATAAAAATGTTAAAAAATTTATAGTAATTTATATATTTTTTATACTTACCAATGACCCAGACGGGGATGGCCCTCCCAGGAGTTGGGAACTCTTACCTCCCCGCTGAGTACATAGCGCTTACCAGGCACTGGTTATTAGAATGATTAATGGCACCAATTTCGGAACGTCCTTGACACTGCGCATGCGCAGTAGAGGTGAAGTGTGGAGGGCCATTCAGGACATGTTTTCTTTGGTTTTAGATGCAAATTTTGGGGATTGGGGGGCAAAATTTGTGTTTGGCCCTATATTTTAAGAGTTAGCACCAGCTATGTCTGGGTCATTGGTAAGTATAAAAAATAAATAAATTACTATAAATTTTTTAACTTTTGTCTCTGAAGTATAGCTTATGACCTCATTGGAACACTCTCATCAAGCTTGTTCCAATGAGGGGCCCAAAGCTATGTTTCTGAGACAAAAAAATGATAATGTTTTTGTTATACAGGGAATATTTTTGGCAAATGTCATCTGATATTCATTTTAGGTAAACAGTTAATGAAACAGAAGAGAAGATTAATTCAATTATACTTCTAAAACCATCTCACAGTATTATGACGTCAACATAGACTTCTAACATTACATGCTTATTAGACGTGTTGCGAACAATATTTAAGCCATGGGCTATTTGACACTGATTATGTGTTAAAGATTGGTCTAACTATACTGAGTCAAAAAAGAAAGTATAATAAACTTTGAGGAACAATTTTTTTAGTATTATCGACTTTAATCCCAAACAAATTATTGTAAATTCATATTTCTAGTCTAGCTGTATGAATTTGCATAATTTCATGTTCTTACTGTTGCCAGCATTACGTGAGGATGTCGCAATTCAGACATGGGGTGAACTGAAAAGTTCACACATGCAGTCAATAGCGTGTATGTCCACCGTTTGCCTCTTGGATGGCAAGACATTAATGGCGCATGGACCTGATAAGTCTCTGGATATCACCCTGTGGATTGCGTTGCACCCCTGCCTTAGAACGTTACGTAAATTGCCTAACATCTGAAGACCATGAAGTCTTACCCGTCCAATTGATCCCAAAGATTTTTTAAAATGTCGGAAGACAAAAACTAGTGTGTTTTCTCAATAACCCAGGCTCTCTAGTACAACATAACACAAAAAAAATCATCGGTCACCCATTCAATTTGACATTCTCGGGTAGCACGTGCTATTTTGAAATCCGTAGCAAAATTGTATACAGTTGGGTGGACAACAATAACATGTCATTAAACTCTGCACGACTTCTTGTCCACAAATATGCAACATTAGAACTATTATGTTTCATCCTTTAAGCTATTTTTGTGTCGCCGCCCCACGAAGTGGGGAGAGACATATAGGGATTACTTTTGTCGTCTTGCATCGTCCGCGTCGTCCGCATCACACTTTCTCTTATCCGCCTCTCCTCTTTAACCTATGAATGGATTTTGATGAAACTTTCAGTGATTCTTTATCACATAATGGCATTGTGCACCTCCTATTTTATTTTTTGATCCGCTGTATTTTTTCCAGAGTTATGCCCCGTTGTCTTGCGTCGTCCGCGCCATCGTCCACGTCCGCATCGTCCAGGTCACACTTTCTCTTTTCCGCCACTCCTCTTTAACCTATGAATGGATTTTGATGAAACTTTCAGTGATTCTTTATCACATAATGGCATTGTGCACCTCCTATTTTATTTTTTGATCCGCTGTATTTTTTCCAGAGTTATGCCCCTTTTCCACTTAGAATTCTGTCTGAAACGCCAGGCGACACACGTCTTCCATGGAAGACTCACATCTAAGTTTCACATTTGTTTCTATTATACTTTCTATTTTGACTCAGTATATTTAATCATTTGAACGTGATTCACAGAAATTTTGGTGTAAATGAGAACTTATGTCTGGACCTGTTGACACAATGAGCAACAAATCAGTTTGGTATCTCAGTAATCATTAACTCAGCTGCCATATAAAGGTGAACGATTAAATTACACAGAACCTCCCTAAAAATACAAAGTGGATTTGTACATGTGCTGAAACAGTATTGTGCAGGATAATTTAGTTCAAGAATACTGTATTGAAATGGTTGAATATTTTCTTTGTCAATAATAGATATAAACCACACTATTTTATGATATTTATCTAAATTTGACATTAATTTGAACAGTTCATATGTGATTTCAGAGTTTTTGTGCAGCGCTACAACAGGAATTGACTGAATACTACAGGCTTATAGCAGTGTTAGAATCGCAGGTATTTAGTAAATGGTGTAAATTGTTTTTCTTGGATATTGTAGATACAATTTTTAGCTCAACTTTGACGAAGTCAAATTTGAGCTATTGTCATGGCCTGTCGTCCGTCTGTCCGTCCGTCCATCCATCTGGCCGTCTGTCCGTCTGTCCGTACGTCAACAATTGGCTCTGGCTCGGGGCAGAGGTCGTATTTATGAACCAATCTTTACGAAACTTCTTGTGTACCTTTGTTATGACCCTGGGACGGGAACGAGTGTTTTTAGGTGTGGTCCGAAATTCAAGATGGCTGCCAGTGGCCATTTTGTACCGATGATGCAAAAATCAGTTTTTTGTACAGAACTTCTGTATGAAAGTTCTGATTTGAATAAAGTTTTGTATAAATGTTTAGTACCATGGGATACATCACATATAATACAGGTTTTTTTCTCGTGCGTAAATTATGCAAATTAGACTGACTTTGATTTATTTAGTGTTACTTTCAGAGCTGTAAGTGCCAAGCTGCTATGGCTCGGGCTAGAGGCCGTATTTATGAACCGATCTTTACGAAACTTCTTGGGTACCTTTGTTATGACCGTGGGACGAGAACGAGTGTTTTTGGGTGCGGTCCAAAATTCAAGATGGCTGCCAGCTGCCATTTTGTACCGACGATGCAGAAATCTGTTTTTTGTACAGAACTTCCATATGAAAGCTCTGATTTGAATAATTTTTTGTATGAATGTTTAGTACCATGGGATACATCACATATAATACGGGTTTTTTTCTCGTACGTAAATTGTGCAAATTAGACTAATTTTGATGTTTTTTGGGGTTAATTTCAGCACTGTAAGTGCAAATGCCAATACGGCTCGGGCTAGAGGCCGTATTTATGAACCGATCTTTACGAAACTTCTTGGGTACCTTTGGTATTACTGTGGGACGAGAACGAGTGTTTTTGGGTCCGGTCCGAAATTCAAGATGGCCGATGGCAGCCATTTTGTACAAAATTAGGTGCAATCAGATTTTTGCACAGAACTTCCATATGAAAGCCCTGATTTGAATAATTTTTGTGTGTGAATGTTTAGTACCATGGGATGCATCACATATAATACGGGGTTTTTTCTCGTGCAGAAATTATGCAAATTAGATGAACTTTTCTTTTTTCAGTGCGACTTACACACAGTAAGTACACATGTCAATACGGCTCAGACTAGAGTCTGTATTTATGAACTGATCTTCACGAAATGTCTTGGGTACCTTTGTTATCACCTTGGGATGAGAACGAGTGTTTCTGGGTGCGGTCTAAAATTCAAGATGGCTGCCAGTGGCCATTTTGTACCGAAATTAGGTCTAATCAGTTTTTTGTACACAACTTCTAATCAGCTCAGACTAGAGGCCATATTTATGAACCAATCTTTACGAAACTTCTTGGGTACCTTTGTTATCACCGTGGGATGAGAGCGAGTGTTTTTGGGTGTGGTCCGAAATTCAAGATGGCCACCAGCAGCCATTTTGTACCAAAATTAGTGCAATCAGTCTTTTGTATAGAACTTCTGTATGAAAGTTCTGATTTTAATAACTTTTTGTATGAATGTTTAGTAACATGGAATACATCACATATTGTAAGGGGTTTTTTTTCGTGCAGAAATTATGCAAATTAGATGAACTTTGATTTATTCAGTGCAACTTACACAATGTAAGCACACATGTCAATACGGCTCAGGGTAGAGGCTGTATTTATGAACCGATCTTCACAAAACTTCTTGGGTACCTTTGTTATCTCCTTGGGATGAGAATGAGTGTTTCTGGGCACGGTCCAAAATTCAAGATGGCTGCCAGTGGCCATTTTGTACCGAAATTAGGTCCAATCAGTTTTTTGTCACAACTTCTATACAGCTCGTATTTATGAACTGATCTTCACAAAACTTCTTGAGTACTTTTGTTTTCACCTTGGGACAGGAACGAGTGTGTTTTGGGGTGCCTTTGTTATCACTGTGCTATGAGAACAAATATTTTGGGGTTCAGTCAGACCCACTCTGGGACTCAAAGATTTTTTTCTAGTTTAGCATCTGACTGTCACCCACCTTTACAATACTTTACCTATACATTTGTTACAGGCAACGGTTAGTATTTAGACCATTACAATACTTTATATGTACCTTTGTTATCAGGTCATTACCTAGATGTTTGTCATTGCTGTGTCACATACTATACATGTACATGTCTTTGTCTTGACAAGTTGAGCTACAGTGTCATTGACACTTTCATTTTTGTATGTGAAGCATTTTCATTTTGTTCCATGTTCAAACTTGCATTCTTCAAAATTGGCAACTGGCTGGGCTGTGGCAAATCTTGTGGCTGCCTGGATTCATCACTCAAAAAAGTGCTGTTTGCCAAATATTAAGAAAAGGAGGAAGTACAAGATAAATTGAGTCACTTGAACCACATGCTACTTAATTGAATGTTACTCATGTGTCAAATTGTCTAATGTCAAACAGTTTACCTTACATTCATTACAAATTTGACATTTTGCTTGTATATGAGTAATAAAGTAAATACCTATTAACCCTTAGGTCCCCATACAGCCCTCCCCCCCCCTCCCTTTTATTTGGCTCTGAAAAAGTTGTTCCAAGTGTATTCTTCCTTGAGAACTTTACTGTTAGAATGCCTTTATCTTGACTGTTTTTATACGCCCGTTTTGAAAAAACGGGTCTATTATGGTATACCGCTGTCCGTCTGTCCGTCCGGTCATATGTCGTACGATAACTCAAGAACGCTTTGAGAGATTTTCGTGATTTTTGGGTAGGTGGTGTATATCGATGGAGGGAAGCTCCTTTTCGTTTAGTGTCGCCATTCGATTAGTCATTCCAGAGTTATGGGACTTTATTACTTAGAAAATTGTCAATTTTTTACATGTACGATAACTCGAGAACGCTTCGAGAGATTTTCACGATTTTTTAGTAGGTGGTTTATGTTGATGGAAGGAAGCTCCCTTTCGGTTGGTGTCGCTGTCCGATTTGTCATTCCAGAGTTATGGACCTTCATTCATCAAAATATAGGCAATTTTCCACATGTTGGACTTTGAGCAATTTTCATGATTTTTTGGTGGCAAGTATATGTAACCTGACAAGTACACATGTATACTCATATTGTGTGGTTCCCTCTTGAAATTAATAATGGGCGTATCATGCGCTCATGGCGCAGCTGTTTATTACATCATTGTTGTACAGGCAGCCAACAGTAATGTAGAAACAATGATAAGTCATCTTCAGCTATGTAAATGTATATACGGTAGTTATTAACCTAAAATTAACCTTAGGCCTTAAGGGTTAATTCTGTAAAAAGGTTTTTAGTAACATTTAATTTATACAGATAGGCGATTGTTCTGTTTTTGCAAGTCTCGTTTATCTCATTAATTTCAGTTTATAGTCCAGGCACATTAGACATAAAAATGAGAAAGTAAGGAAAAAAATCGGAGAAAGCTGATTTTTTTATATGTTTCCGGGACACACATTGCGGATAAAGTGTGAAAAATCCCCGCGAATCCGAGTTGAGCTTTTTTAGTTATAGCGTTTTTTTGATGAAAAAAAAAAAAAAAAAAAAAATTTGACCCAGCTCCATATTTCTCATTCTTATTCGCCTTAGTAGGGTGAGAATCATAAATATCGTGCTGAATTATATTGAGAATACATATCCCCAACAGAAAATGCCAACTTTGTACCAATCCTCACACTCAATGGTGAAATATTCACGAAAATGTACAAAATTATGAAAAAAAATTTATTGTTTTCATACATACAACGGTACACAACGTCCATTAAATCAAATCTACGACTACTTTGGGAGTTAAATTATATATCAAAAATTGCAGAAAAGCAGTGGCTTTATAATGATATATAACAATAGTCATTTATTCCATAATGAACTGGTGAAACGTGTGAAATATTAACCATACCCCCTAAACTCAAATTCAAACGGCATCGACTTTTCTCATTCAAATACCGTATTATACTGCTCTCATGTTTGCACAAACTGAATGTGAGAAACAGGGACTGAACGTTTGTCCAGTGACGTTTGACCAACCACTTTATATCAAAGCAGTGGAGATTGTGTCTTCGTCAGATAAGTTGACAAAAGTTTTCGTTAGACTCGGCGGCTTCCATATGATTATGTCATATTTAGGGGCAATTGGTTCGATCATGGCTGGTAGCGGCTTGGATGAACTTTGGGGGACTGTTTATGCTGGTGGGTCAATCCATCATTTGATCAGCGGTCATGCATATTCAAGAGCAGTTCGTGCCCATTTGCTAACACAAATTGCCATTACAAAACTTGTGTTTGAAGAAAGCCGAACACTAGATAACATAGACTGCACAGAAGTCAATGAAATATTCTTGTCAGAGGTGACTGTACAACAGCTGACGCTGTCAATCAAGAAAGTGTCAACCATCTACTGTCAAAATTACACGAACTGCTCCAGAATGCGTCCGTAGGACGCACAGGAAAGCTTTGGGTACAATACTACGAGCAAATAGGTCTTCTCCAGTTGTTCTTGAGAGCAGAGCGCACAGGCGACTGGGAGCTCCACACATATTGTGTTCGCAATATGATTCCAGTATTTCACGCAGGTGGTCATTTTGCATACGCAAAAAGTTCTCATCTCTATTTGCAGCAGATGAATGAGCTAACAGAAATAATGCAACAGGATGATTTGAAGTTGTTCACTGAGAAAGGTTACTTTACCATAAGGCGCTCAGATAAATTCTGGGACGGGATATATTCTGATCAGACCATAGAGCAGTGTTTAATGAGAATGTTCAAGCTCCCTGGTGGTCTCACACATGGCAGGGGAATAACCGATAGCACTGTTGCGAAATGGGTACATGGACTACCTCTTCGCCTTCCGATATGTAATGCTCTCGAAAATTTTGTTCATGTTCACACTGGTCATGGCGAACAACATCGGGATCTCCGTCAAAGTTCACAATTGACTGATGCCAATGATATCACCAAATTATTGAACTGGCTCAGAGTGCATTCCCCCTTTCAGAATAGAGATCCACTACAATTAGTCTCTATAGCGACCGGGCTTGTGGCCGACGAAACTGTGAACTGTGACCAAGTTCGCAAAATTGGTGAATGTTGCGTATCGAATGTTGTAAGCAAAACGTTCAACAGCATCAAACTACGACGTGTTGACACTGTGAAGTCTTTCGCATCGATGGCAAATAGCATCAAAGTCCATGGAAGTAAGGTAGTGATTGACCCCACAATTCTGTTCAACCGCATCACATGTGTTATTCAGTCACAAGCAGAGATGGAAGAGTATCTCAAATATGAACTCGCCCCGAAACCACCAGCATTGTTTGATTCTGCTGGAATGAGGAAGACACAGAAAAGCACGCTCGGTAAGATCCTCAAAACATACGGTTCCGAGCAAACTAAAATCCCAGAACATTCTCTGTTTGTTGTAGATGGTGGATTTTTATTGAGGGCAGTTGTATGGCCTAATCAGTCGTCATATAAGGACATATGTACATCATATTCCAATTATCTAGTGAGACATTTTGGGGCGAACGTCGTGGTTGTTTTTGATGGTTATGCTTGTACAATGTCGACAAAGGGCATGGAACAAGCCCGTAGACCTAAAGACAGGTATTCCATTGATATCAATATCTCACCCGAGTTACCAGCCACCACACCCCAATCCGATTTCCTTGCAAATGCCAAGACCAAAACCCAACTGATCGATCTTCTAATGCAGGAGCTATCTGCTATCAATATTCAGTCCAAGCAGGCCGAGGCTGATGCTGATGTACTGATAGCCGAAACTGCACTTGACATCGCTCAAGATGACAACAATGTTGTCGTTGTGGGAACAGACACAGACTTGTTAGTCATTCTTCCCTCTCGAGTTCAACCGGGATGTAATATTCACATGATGTATTCCATTACCCCAAACTTACTAGTTTCAGTTAGTGAAATAGCAACCAAAATGGGTGACCATAGAAGCAACCTCCTTGTAGCACATTCTATAAGTGGTTGTGACACTACTTCTGCACTCTTTCGAGTTGGTAAGAAGAAAGTATTCAGTACAATTGTCTCCGATGTTACTAGCGACTCACAACACTATGTCAACACCATTTTGGCGGATGACAGTACACCAAGTGCAGTAGCCGCTGCCGGGGAACAACTTCTCCTGATCTTATACGGGAGTAAAACTGTTTCCTCTCTCGACCAATATAGATATGTCACTTACAAGCGTTATGTAGCAAAATCTAAACTGAATAAACCCATCAACCTAGCCTCACTCCCACCAAGCAGCGATGCTGCACAACAACATGTCTACAGATGTTATCTCCAGGTCCAACAATGGCTGGGCACTTCGCTTCCTCTGACGGATTGGGGGTGGTCGCTAGACAATGGACTTCTTGTACCGACTGCAGCCACAAAGCCATGTGCCCCCGATAACTTACTGAATCTGATCAGTTGTGGTTGCAAGAGTGCTTGTACAAAAAGGTGTGGGTGTAAGAAGTCAGGACTCTCTTGCTTAGGTTTGTGTAATTGCAGTTCGGATTCTTGTAACAACCACAGAAACACTGTCCTGTCGGAAATTTCTGAGTTCGATGAATAATATGTATATAGGTCATATCATTTCTGTATATAGCGTTGATAATAGTCAATGTAACTTAATCCATGTTGATTGATTTGTACATTCTGTAAATATTATTTATTGATTTTTGTACATTCTGTAAATATTATTTATTGATCTAATGCTGCCAGACACAGATGTGTCTGTTCGGTCCCAAGCCCGAAAATAGTTGAGTTCTCATGCTGACGAATTTTATGCCAAAGGGGGAACTTGGCCAGAAGCAGAGGGGGTCTTCCATAATGTCTATTTTGTAAGCAATGATAAAAGTCTTCAAATGGTGGTGGATTTTTTATCGTCTGTCCAACTAACATCCCGTTCTGTACTACGACCCTTTGGGCAAATCCGTTAGGAAAATCGTCATTTTTTGCGTAAATCCGATACTTTTTTGTGAATTTTCAATAATTTTTCGCAGAAATTGTCACAGAATGCACATTTTCCTCTAGGTAAATGTATATTAGACATTATGTAGCTCGAAATACGCGTAAACAAAAAATACAGTTGGATCAATTCGAGGTTACAAAGTTCGTGCGATTTTTTTTTATTTTTTTCAAACGCGTTTTAGAAAAAAGGCTGTAGAAAAAATGCTCAACTGGGATTTTAGGGGACTTTTGTCTAATCGTTCAGTGACATGTACTCGACATTCCCTGAAAAAATCAGCTTTCTCCGATTTTTTTCCTTAGTGAAACCTAATGTTCTTGGGCTATTAGTTGCTTAATGCATTTCGGTTATTTTCTGATCTCTGTAGTATCAGACAAAATTTTTTTTTTTTTACATAAGGCCCCCAAAAAGGGGTTGGGGTTCCTGGGCCCTCCATTGTTGAAAAAAGCTATGCACATCAAGCATTTTTATTATACTGATTGCAAATGCAACCACCTGTCAATTCCGACCAATGACAGATCTTTTCAAGACTAAGTAACTATCTTTACTTGTGATGAGCGATCACTTCTGTTATTTGACACAATAATTATAAACTTATTCTATATTTATCAAAAGATTGTAAGTGCTCTATGACTGATATGACAGGTATGAAAAGTGATGTACATGTGGGAAGGTGGTGGCATTGGACATCAGACTAAAAGGTCCATGGTTCGATCCTCACCAGGGGCACTTAATCTCGATTGTCCCTGTGGGGGCACAATGGTGCTGTGTACTAAGGCGTACTGCATGTCAATAGTGCACCTGTCTCCAGCCAATGCTAACCCTGCATGTGTGGAGTTAGTTGCTCACCACTGCTCGATGGTTACTAAATAAGTAAAATAAATAAATAAATAAATGATGTACAGTACAGACCAATCAAATTTGTGTCTGAAAGTATTTATTTATTTATATTTATTTATTTATTTTTGGGGGTTTAGGGGTTTAATGACACTTTTGACAGCCAGGGTCACATCTGAAAGTAAACTTCCAACTCAAATACAAGATTTGAAAAACAATTCACAAAAGTTTTGTTGTGCTGACCTTAATATACGCCCAAATAATTCAATAAAATGGGGTATGTGCGTAGTTCTGTCAGAACAGTATATATGTGTGGATTAATCTCACCTTCGGAAACACAATTACTAAAAATTACATCAATGAAGGATTTCAAACGATTTTATGTATGATGTATTTTATTGGAATGGATCTTCTCTGTTTAATAGAATGTGCAATTAATAGCATTAGATAGCAAAATGATTGTGACAAGGTATTGCAATAGGAAATATTGTGCTCAAATTTCTTCCTGTAACAGGGTCTGTACGGTCTTGAAAAGTGCTTGAATTGACTTTTCCTCTTGAATAGTGCTTGAATTACCACCACTCCCCTTGAAAAGTCCTTGAATCCTGGACCCCAACCTATTCTGCTAAAAAAATCCCCCCCAAAATGCCACGTTTTAGTGCCCAAAATAACAAAAAAATTCGGGAATTCGCTGTAGCATATTAAAGTTTAAAACACGAATAGTATAATACACCTGTGTGCTCTGCACACTACTTTTCTTGTTCATGATAATGAGAGAAAACACAAGTACACAAATTACGATGACGTTCATCATAATGTACAGGTCAAATTTAACCAATCAGAAAATTGAAACGGCAGCATGTGATCTATTTGCATACTATCATGTGGCTCACTGTACACACAGGCTGCTATACTATGGAGAGCATCCAATTCAAATGAGCGGTGAATTGTGTTTTGCAAACTTGTTTTTCCAATCAATGTCTGCATCTCCGCCTGCTTCATTTATTTCATCGTGTCACACAAAAGGATAGTTACTGGAAGCGATAATATATCAAAGATTCACCTTGACTTTGTATGAAAATAACAGAGGTATTTGATAATAAATCATGAATTATTGTTAGTGAACAATCGATTTTGAATGTCAAATTACCACAAACAACCCAACAACTTTGCAAGAAGTTCCGAAACTTAACCAAAAGGACAGAAATGGGCCTGAATATTACCTGACACACACTCATTCTTAAAATATGCACTGTGTGGAGAGCAGTTATAAAAAGAACATGTCACAGTTGGTTTCTTAGAATGGAAAAATAGTCCTTGAAAATGAATGACATAGCCCTTGAAAAGTGCTTGAATAGTGCTTGAATTTCATTTTGTTAAACCTGTACGAACCCTGTTACCGTATACAGGGAACGTCCTGGAATTCCTTGAATGCTCATCTTGTGCAAGAACACTTATCAGCTGAACTGCAGTTTGTATTGAACTGATGAAAAGTATTTTTTGTTTTCTCTGTAGTTTCAACAAGAACAGGATCAAGGAATAAGTTTATCTTATGGAGGTTTAACATTAAGAAGACTTGTGGTATGGACATTTGATCCTTTGTTAAGGTTAAAGTCATTAGCGGCCCTTGTTGATGCATGTAAAGGTAATGATTATCCACTGTTTTAGTTATATAAGACTTTAGTTATAGTGCTAGTTGTTCCAATTGTTTTAACAGATATTATTTATCCCTTTACCTAACATTACAAAATTTGAATAACTAAAAAACATAGCTTATGAGGTATGGCCAGTCATTGGAACAAGAATGAGCTCATTCCATTGAGGTATTGTAAGCTGTTTTTTAGACAAAAATTGAAAAATTGAAATCAGTTTGAATGGCAATTTTTGTGATTAGTTCTGGTCATTTTTAGCTCAACTTTGGCGAAGCCAAATTTCAGCTTGCGCCATGGCCAGTCGTCCGTCTGTTCATCTGGCCATCTGGCCGTCTGTCCGTCAACAATTCAATACGGCTCGGGCTAGAGGCCGTATTGGTGAACTGATCTTTACGAAACTTCTTGGGTACCTTTGTTGTGACCGTGGGACGAGAACGAGTGTTTCTGAGTGCGGTTCAAAATTCAAAATGGCTGCCAGTGGCCATTTTGTACCGAAATTAGGTCTAATCAGTTTTTTGTACACAACTTCTATACGCTCAGGCTAGAGGCTGTATTTATGAACCGATCTTTACGAAACTTCTTCTGTACCTTTGTTATCACCGTGGGATGAGAACGAGTGTTTTGGGGTGTGGTCCAAAATTCAAGATGGCCACCAGCAGCCATTTTGTACCAAAATTAGTGCAATCGGTCTTTTGTACAGAACTTCTGTATGAAAGTCCTGATTTGAATATATTTTTGTATGAATGTTTAGTAAAATGGAATACATCACATACAGTACGGGTTTTTTATTCGTGCAGAAATTATACAAATTAGATTAATTTTGATTTATTTAGTGCTACTTATACACTGTAAGTGCACATGTCAATACGGCTCGGGCTAGAGGCTGTATTTATCAACCAATCTTCACAAAACTTCTTGGGTACCTTTGTTATCACCTTGGGACGGGAACGAGTGTTTCTGAGTGCGGTCCAAAATTCAAGATGGCTGCCAGTGGCCATTTTGTACCAAAATTAGGTCCAATCAGTTTTTTGTCACAACTTCTATACAGCTCGTATTTATGAACAGATCTTCACGAAACTTCTTGGGTACCTTTGTTTTCACCTTGGGACAGGAATGAGTGTGTTTTGGGGTGCCTTTGTTATCACTGTGCTATGAGAACAAATATTTTGGGGTTCAGTCAGACCCACTCTAGGACTCAAAGATTTCTTTTCTAGTTTAGCATCTGACTGTCACCCACCTTTACAATACTTTACCTATACATTTGTTAGAGACTATGGTCAGTATTATGTACCACGGTGGCTCAGTAGGTAGAGGTGCAGGCTGCAAGCCGAGAGGTCCTCGGTTCGAATCCCACCTGCGGCAACCGCGTTGTGTCCTTGGGCAAGACACTTCATCTCCATTGCCCACGTGGGGGCACGATGGCGCCGTGTACTAAGGCTTACTGCACGTCGATGGTACACATGTCTTCAACCAATCTAACCCTGCCTGTGCTGCAGTGCGGGGTTACGATGTTGGGGAGCTGGCAGCTGCTCGTCGTTGCTCGGTGGTTCTCTCTGGGTACTCCGGCTTCCTCCACTCGTAAAACTGTCACGGTCATGATTAGCCATTGTGTGTAAATATGTGACCTTAAACATCAATAAATAAATAAATAAATGTACAGACCGTTACAATACTTTATATGTACCTTTGTTATCAGATCATTACCTAGATGTTTGTCATTGCTGTGTCACATACTATACATGTACATGTCTTGACAAGTTGAGCTATAGTGTCATTGACACTTTCATTGATCAATATGTTACTTAAAGAGTTAACTGGTTAAGTGATGGAAGCCCATTTTTGGTCTTTATTCTAAGTGCAGGTATCGCAACTTAATGTCTTCATCATCTCTGGTTGTACTTCATAATATCTTTGAAGTAAAATTATTTAGTCTGCATGGATTTGCCTTGCTACAATTTATGGGAGAGTGACTCTCCCATAAATTGTAACAAGGCCAAAACATGTGAACAAAGTTCAGGACCGAAAATAATGCAGCACTCTACCAGTTAAGAAGTATTTGTTATACCTCCTTATGGGGTATATAGTAAAGAGCTGCATATGTTCGGCATTACAAATTATGTCCGTCCAACATGTTTGCTGCTCAATTGCCACCACTTCTGGTTGGGTTAAAATAATATTTGGCATGTTTCTACCTACTCATGCATCAACACAACCTATGGCAAAATAAATGGCTCCCCTTCAATATTTAAAGATTCATTTATGGTCGAGTTGTGTTAACAACCGAGAACTAT
This sequence comes from Pictodentalium vernedei, assembly GCA_031216915.1. Lineage (NCBI taxonomy): Eukaryota > Metazoa > Mollusca > Scaphopoda > Dentaliida > Dentaliidae > Pictodentalium > Pictodentalium vernedei. Next base: position 233,926,301 of record CM062290.1, on the reverse strand, counting down.
GGTTTGGCGACAGTCGGTGTTCATCTGGGCAGTCAGGAAACTGGGCGCCTGTGCATCCTCGCACTATTAGCACAATAACTTGAACAAACGTTCTCCAATTTGACTAATTTTTGCCATACAGGTTTTTTGCAATAATATCTCAAGCAAGTTCGAAAACTGACCCGGCCCAATTTTTCATTACAGACTTATGAACCTTAATTAGTCAATTTTTACGAATTTTGAGCTCGTTTGCTCAATAACTTGAACAAACGATTTTACTAATATTTGTCATACAGGTCTTTTGCAAGAATATCTCAAAAAGGTTTAAAAACTGGCCCAGCCTGATTTTTCATTATAGAGTTGTGGGCCTAAATTAGTCGATTTTGATGAATTTTGAGCTTGTTAACGCAATAACTTGAACAAACTTTTTCCAATTTGACTAATATTTGCCATTTTGGGCTTTTGCAAGAATATCTCAAGCAAATTTGAAAAACTGGCCTGGACTGATTTTTCATTTGCAGAGTTATGGGTCCTAATTAGTCGATTTTTACAAATTTTGAGCTTGTTAGCACAATAACTTAAACAAACATTTTTCGATTGGACTAATATTTGCCATTCAGGTCATTTTCAAGAATATCTCAAGCAAGTTTGAAAAGTGGCCTGACCTTATTTTTCGTTGCAGAGTTATGGGCCTTAATTAGTCAATTTTTATGAATTTTGAGCTCGTTGGCGCAATAACTTCAACAAATGTTTTCCAATTTAACTAATATTTGCCATACAGGTCTTTTGAAGTTCTCTGTTTTAACTGATATTTGCCATACAGGTCTTTTGCAATAATATTTCGGGCAGTTTCAAAAACTGGCCCAGCACAATTTTTTATTACAGAGTTATGGGCCTTAACTAATTTTTCGAATTCTGTACTTATTAGCATTATAACTTGAACAAAAGTTCCAGATTTGACAACCAGCATTTGATTGATAACCAGGTTATGGATAGGCAACACTCTCAGATTGCCACCACAACTTGACGCCTACATCTCGGATGCATATCTCTTGTTCCTTGTTTCACACAGGTGATTATTAAAAATGTGTCCATCCACCTTGTTAAAAAATGTGTCTGTCCAACGTAATTTTCTGCTGTACCTCAGTCATCATTTGTGGGAGTCAAATAAGTTTTGGCATGCTCGTACCTTAACATGGGGGTGCAGATCCTATGGTGGAATTAATGCCCTTGCTTAGTTTTATACAGATTTATTTGTCCTTATTTCACATAGGGTATTATTAAAAATATGTCTGTCCAACATGTGTTGTATTCCAGCACTGTCACCGTTTGATGGATTAAAGTGAATTGTCACACCATTCTGCCTTAGTATGGGGGAACACATTTCATGACAAGATGGATGCCCTTGCTAGAATACTTCCTTAGTTGCTTCCCTTTAAAAAGAATCTGTCCAGCATGTTTGCTGCTCGAGTTCTGCCACTTATTGTAAATAATTTTTGGCATGGTTTTACCTTATCAGAAGGGAACAGATCCCATGGCAGAGCAAATGCCCTTGCATTGATATTTACAGGCTCATTTCCCCTTTATTCACTTTTTTAGTCGAGTTGTGACGAAGTCAAACTTGACTTATAGTTAGATGAATGGCGGCTGGGCGGGCGGGCGTAAACAATTGGTTTCCGGATCATAACTTGATAATGGTTTGACCCACATTCATGAAATTTCATATGTAGGTTGGTCTCGGTGAGAGGAAGAACCCTATTTATTTTGGACTCACTAGGTCAATGGTGAAGGTCACAGTGACCTTGAACATACTAAATCATAAACAATTGGTTTCCGGATGATAACTTGACTATGGCTGAACCCACATTCATGAAATTTCATATGTAGGTTGGCCTTCGTGAGAGGAAGAACCCTATTTATTTTGGACTCGCTAGGTCAAAGGTCAAGGTCTCAGTGACTGAATATAGTAAATCAAAACACTTGGTTTCCGGATGATAGTTTGATAATGGTTTGACCCATGTTCATGAAACTTCATAGGTAGGTTGGCATCAGTGAGTGGAAGAACCCTATTTATTTTGGACATGCTAGGTGAAAGGCCAAGGTCACAGTGGCCTTCAACATAATAAATCTGTAAACAATTGATTTCCGGACGATAACTTGATAATGGTTTGACCCACGTTCATGAAACTTCATATGTAGGTTGGCCTTCGTGAGAGGAAGAACCCTATTTATTTTGGATTCGCTAGGTCAAAGGTCAAGGTCACAGTGACCTTGAAAATAGTAAATCATAAATGTTTCCGGATGATAACTTGACTATGGTTCAACCCACATTTATGAAACTTCATATGTAGGATGGCCTTCTTGAGAGGAAGAACCCTATTTTTTTGGAATCGCTAGGTGAAAGGTCAAGGTCACAGTGACCTTCAACATAGTAAATCGTAAACAATTGGTTTCTTTTCAACCTACTCACAATTGTTTACAATTGGCTGTAACATAAGTGCAAGCCCTACTTCGGAACTAACTCAAGCTTTTAGAATCTTTTCCAAACGAGTTGGAAAAGTACTAGAGTGCAAAAGCATGAAAAAGATCGAAAAAAGGGTCGAGCGAGACCAGCGCTCGAAATTACAGGTACTCTCTCTGCACACCTCTTGCGTTTACCGAGCGCATGCGCAACAACCGTGACGTCAATTCCTTTATTTTCCGCCATTGTTCATGGTCGGAAATTTTTGTGACTGTGCTGTTTATGATATTAATTCTTCGTGAACAACTTATTAATCGTCTTTAGTGTGCTACTGGATTGTATCCTTTTTCAAGCTACCAAATTATTACTCTCATTTAATGTTAATTTGTATTATTATTGCTGTGCTTTTCACACTTTATCTTGCCTTTCCCCCACGTGTGAACACGACCTTCGTTCTGTTTTCCGTCGGCGGGAAGCTTGATTGTTGTATTTATATCATGCCTAAGACTATTCCTTGTACCTCTTGTTTGCAGGTGAAACATGTGGACGATTCCCATACCACATGTGTCACTTGCAACAATTGCACTCAGGCCCAATCATGTGGTATCTGTGGGGTTTGGTCCTCTAAATTTTGGGCTTCTGTTAACAAGGTGGTTCTTTCCAGAGCTAGAACCCCTCGTTCTCGGGGTAAGGGTAGCCGTGCCGTTGCAGACATTTCTGCTGGTGCACGTGGTGACTCTGTCACACAGGATTCGGATCTGACTTCTGTGGCGAGCTCCTCTGCAACTGTTGACGGTGTTTGTTCTGTGATACCTGATGAGGAGACCGCGGTCTCTTTGTCTTCGGATGTCACTATTGAGGCGTCTGTTTTCGTTGAGAGCTTTTCCGAGGTCAACTCGGTAACCCTCTCCGATCTGCCTCCAACACCGTCGACCGTTGTTGAGGGGGTTGCTACTCCAGATCCTATTCTGTCTGATGGTGGCTCTTCCATCTCTTCTGGGGATGGTCTACAGTCTCGGGGGACCGAGGCTGTATCTGCTGGTGTGTCTGTGTGTTCTCAGCCTCCCCCAGCCTCGCGGCGAGGCTGTGCGGGTTTGCTGTCTGCTCCGTCTCATCTGGCTAGGTTTGCTCCTAGTCGGTTGAGCCGGCCGGTCGCTTCGGCAGCGATTCCTCGTCCCTCGAGTGAATCGTTTATTGTTCCACCTTCGCCTGCTAGTGTGCCGACTAGCGGGATGGTGTTGGGACGTTGGCATCCAGGGCCTGCTGTTCGGCAGCGGTCAGTGACAGCCCCGGTTAGCTGTCACTCTCGGAACCTTCCTCCGGTGATTCCTCACTGTGTTCCGAGTCTGGGTGTCGATCGATGCTTGCCGTCGGTCTCAGAGGATAGGCAGTTGGGGCCGTCTGCTGCGCAGAGGTCAATGACAGGTTCCTGTCATTCTTGGGACAATCCTCCGGTGTCTTCTCACCGTGTCCTAGGTCCAGCTACCGATCGACGTGCGCCGTCGGTCCCTTTCGAGGATTTGCAGGCAGGGCCTTCTGTTTCGCAGAGGCCAGTGATGGCTCCTGGGCGTCACAATCGGGACTATCCTCCGGTGTCTTCTCACCGTGCTCCTATTCTGTCTGCCGATCGACGTTCGCCGTCGGTCTCTTCTGAGGATTTGGGTTCTTCTACCAGAAGGGTCCATTGGGAGGACACTCCGTCGGGCGATTCTGCTGCGACGGATTCTCAGGGTGACCTGCGCCAGGCCGTTTTGGCGCTCACCCGGTTGCTTTCTGGCAACCCTCAAGTTGGCCTCCCTCTGCCTCCTGAGGCACAACCTCCTTTGGTCGGTCGCCGAGATGTCTCGCCTGGCCCCTTGGATACTGCACAGTATTCACAGGAGGTTTCTGCTGGTCAGCCCGAGTTGGGCTACGTCTCCTCTGCTACGGAGGATGACGAGTATCTTGAAGGTGATGGTCCCCCCTCATCAGTCTTGGGGCAGGCTTTGGATTTCGTCTTTGGCTTATTGCCGGATGTTCTACCTTCCGACCAGCCTTCTGTGACCGTCCGGCCGCGGTCCACTGTGGAGCGCCGTAACCCTGTTGAGCCTTCTAGCTCCGGGGCTTTGCGTCCTCTGCAATCGGCTCAGGTGGTTGAGTCCTTCCAGGGCTTAGACGCCAAAATGCGTTCTAAGGCCCTCAAGGGTTCCTTCTTTTCTAGAGCTGATGCCTTCCTGCCTCCATCGCGGTTTCGTGTTTACGATTCCGTCTCTCCACCAGTCTTCCAAGGGATGACTACTGTGGATGAGGATTCTTCTTCCCTCGGGTTGACTAAGCCTAAGTCGGCAGTTCTCCCGATGTCGGTAGTTGAGTCTATGGTGGGCCTGTCCCGAGAGATGCTGGGTATGTTATCTCTCGCGGACCATGTCGTCGCTGCTCTGGCTGAATATTTTCCACCAGGGGAGTTTGATGACGCTCAGGCGCCTTTTCGCGTTTTGTCACAGGCTCTTATGAACTTGACTCACGCTCACGCCTGTAACACGGCCAATTTGGAGCTGGCACGCCGGGATGCGGTTTTGGATTCTTTACCATCCCTTCCTTCTGAGCAACGTGCTGTTCTGAGGTCTGCCTCTTTGGTAGGACCTCAGTTGTTCCATGGTTCCGTGGAAGCTGTTCGTGGCGAAGTTCTTCGTCATTCGAAGGACCAGCTTTTGCTGAGACAGCTTGACCCACCTGCTGCTGCGGGTGGGGGTCGTTCCAGGCCCGCCAAGCGTGCTGATGCGTCTGCTTCGTCGGCGACGTCGGCTACGCCTTCGGCTCCGTCTGCTCCTTCTGCTCATAAGAAGCGCCGACGTGGCCAGGCCCGCTGGCAGCCTCAGGCTGGAAAGTCTCAGGACTCTGTCACTTCCCGAGGTGGTTTCTCCTCTCGGGGGCCTCGTCGAGGCCGCAAGTGAAGGTTCTCACCTCGATTCGCCTCCAGTCGGAGGAAGGCTGTCGCTGTTTTACGACCGTTGGACAGAGATAACGTCGGACTCTTGGGTCCTCGACGTCATTCATTCCGGTCTGCGACTGTCCTTCCATCGGCACCCCAGTTTATCTCGGGTGCCCCTTCCGACTCAGGTCCCTTCAGATTCTCTGCGTCGGGACCTTCTGGTGCAGAAGATCGACAATCTCCTCACCAAAGGGGCGATCGAGGTGGTCAGGAACACCCTTTCACCGGGGTTTTACTCGAGACTTTTCTTGGTGCCGAAGAAAAACGGCCAATTTCGTCCTGTCATCGATCTGAGTACCCTGAACGAGTACATAATTGCTCCTCGTTTCAGTATGGAGACTTTCCGGTCGGTTCGACGTTCAGTTCATCAGGGCGATTTTGCGGCCAGTATCGACCTGAAGGATGCCTACTTCCATGTACCCATTCATCTGGCGTCACGGAAATACCTTCGGTTCTCGTTTCGGGATCGAGTTTTTCAATTCAGAGCTCTCCCGTTCGGTTTGAACCTGGCTCCTTGGGCCTTCACCCGACTGATGTCACATGTGCTTGCTTTCCATCGCACTCAGTCGGCGGTGACTTCGTCCGCCTACCTGGACGACATCCTCCAACGGCACCACGATGCTGCTGTTCTGGAGTTCGATGTCCGGCAGTTTCTTTGCCTGCTAGCGTCGCTGGGTTTCAGAGTCAATCGCGAGAAGTCGGATCTTCTTCCTTCTCAGCGATTCCGTCATTTGGGGATGGATTTCGACACTCTTCACAATGTAGTGTCGGTTCCCCAGGCTCGGGCGACGATTCTTTCCGCCTTGACTCGGGACCTGCTTCAATCTTCCTCGGTCTCGGCCAGGACTTTCCTTCGGATGCTGGGCCTTTGCGGTTCGGTGACCGATCTCATTCCGCTCGGTCGCTTGTTTGTCCGACCTCTCCAACACTTCCTGTTGGATCATTGGCGTCCGAATGTAGATCCGCTGGACCTGGAACTCACTATTCCTCGGTCTCTGCTTTGTCACCTCCGCCCTTGGGCAGATATTCCCTGGCTGACACAGGGTGTTCCGTTGGATCTTCCTTTGGCCGATCGCATCCTTACTGCGGATGCCAGCGATCGGGGCTGGGGTGCGACGTTGGACCCTCTCGGTCTGTCTACTCACGGAGAGTGGGACAGCGAGCAGGTGGGCCTTCATATCAACCAGAAGGAGCTCCTTGCTCTTCTGTTGAGTTTTCGGCTTTGGATCCCTCATCTGTCGGACCATGTTGTCCTACTTCTTTCGGACAATTCGACAGTAGTGGCCTACATACGGAATCAGGGAGGCACTCATTCGATTCCCATGTATCGGCTGTCTCGGGATCTTCTTCTGTTGGCGCGGGATGTGAACGCTCGGGTGTCCATTCGACACATTCCCGGGTGTCTCAACGTCCTAGCAGACTCCCTGTCCCGACGCGACAGTGTCCTTCCAACCGAATGGATGCTACATCGGTCGGTGTTTCAGGCGATTTGCGAGCAGTGGGGTCGTCCTCAGGTCGACCTTTTCGCTACTCGCTGGAATCATCAGGTAGAGACTTTTGTCTCCCCTTGTCCAGATCCTCTGGCATTTGCAGTAGACGCTCTGTCTCTGGACTGGACAGGCTGGGTCGGCTATGCCTTTCCTCCTGCACCGATTCTTCCTCAAGTTTTAGCGAAGATTCGTGCTTGCAGTTGCAGGATCATTCTGATCACACCCCTGTCTCCACAGAGGGTGTGGATCAATCTGCTGCGGCCTCTATTGGCCGTTCGACCGATTCGTCTACCTCTACGTCGCGATCTTCTTTCACAGGGTCGTCCCAGGAAGTATCACAACAACCTGGCGAGCCTGTCCCTTCACGCCTGTCTTTTATCAGGTCCAGTCTCCGACGTAGAGGTTTTTCGAGACGATCAGTGGAGTGCATTTCTGCATCGCGGCGACCTTCCACTGGAATGACTTATGCCGCCAAGTGGAAGGTTTTCTGCCGCTGGTGTTCAGATCACAATGTGAATTACCGTGATCCGTCTATCGCTCAAATTGCGGATTTTCTGGTTTTTCTTTTTGACTCCAAGGGCCTCCAGCCTATTACGATTAAGGGCTATCGGTCTATGCTGTCTGATACTTTCTCTTATGTGGGAAAGCGGTGTATCGGTCGTAATCTTTTCCTCTCCAAACTTATTCGGCACTTTTCTTTGAAGAGGCCTCGAGTTTTGCGTCTTACACCCAAGTGGAACTTGGCATGGGTGTTGCACTGTTTGGAGGGGGCGCCTTTCGAGCCTTTATCTGAGACCGACATGCGTTTTCTCACCTATAAGACGGCTTTTCTTCTAGCGTTTGCTTCTGCTCGTCGAGTCAGTGAGCTTCATGCGCTATCTGTTGATTCTGCCTTCTTCCGAAATGAGGTTAACAGTGTCACATTCACTACTGATTGCTCTTTTCTGGCTAAGAATCAACTCCCCGATTCGGTACCTCCTCCCATCTGCATTCGGGCTCTCCCTGCTGTAGATGGACGGAGGCCTCTTCTTTGTCCTGTTCGTGCGGTCAAGACTTACATTACTCGCACTCAGTTCATTAGGAGGGATCGGAAGAGATTCTTTCTGTCTCTCATTCCTAAGCGGCAGTCTATCTCTTCCCATTCTATTTCCAGGTGGATCTGTCTTGCAATCAAGCTGGCTTATTCTCGCTTGTCTGCATCGGATCTTGTTTCGAACCGGCTTAATGCTCACGAGGTTCGTGCCATTTCTACATCCTGGGCGTTCTCCAATTCTGTTTCGCTCCGTGATGTTATGAATGCGGCTTACTGGAGGAATGCTTCTACCTTCTCCTCCTTTTATCTCCGCCACCTTCAGCAGCAATCTGAGGACCTTTATTCTTTAGGCCCTCTCGTTGCTGCTCAGGCTGTTGTGCACCCTCGTTAAATTGTTTTTGTCGAGGTTGCGCTTCTCTCAGCCTTGTTCTTTTCAGGTGCCTTCTCTCTTTCTTCATTACAGGTTTTTAGTTTTTGTTCTCTGCCATCCTTGCTTTCGTTCTGCTACTCTTGTTGGTATTGGTTATGTGATTCACCTCCTCCTATTGTTTATTCAGCCAATTGTAAACAATTGTGAGTAGGTTGAAAAGAAATTAAAATTTTTTAGTAAATTTTGTTTCTTAACATACCTACCACAATTGTTTACCGGAGGCCCACCCTCCTTGGGGATATCTTTGATATCGATGCCTCCCCGCTAAATCACAAACTTCTCGTTGGCGGAAATACGGAATTGACGTCACGGTTGTTGCGCATGCGCTCGGTAAACGCAAGAGGTGTGCAGAGAGAGTACCTGTAATTTCGAGCGCTGGTCTCGCTCGACCCTTTTTTCGATCTTTTTCGTGCTTTTGCACTCTAGTACTTTTCCAACTCGTTTGGAAAAGATTCTAAAAGCTTGAGTTAGTTCCGAAGTAGGGCTTGCACTTATGTTACAGCCAATTGTAAACAATTGTGGTAGGTATGTTAAGAAACAAAATTTACTAAAAAATTTTAATTTCCGGATGATAACTTGATAATGGTTTGACCCACATTCATGAAATTTCATAGGTAGATTGGCCTAGGTTAGTAGAAGACCCCTATTTGGACTCGCTAGGTCAAAGGTCAAGGTCACAGTGACCTTGAAAATAAATCATAAACAGTTGGTTTCCGGATGATAACTTGATAATGGTTCCACCCACGTTCATGAAACTTCATAGATAGGTTGGTATTGGTGCAAGAAAGAGCCCTATTTATTTTGGAATCACTAGGTCAAAGGTCACGGTCACAGTGCCCCTTCACATAGTAAATTGTAAACAAATGGTTTCCAGACAATAAGTTGATAATGATTAAACCCACTTGTGTGTTGTCACAACTCGACATTGGATTGATGATCCTATCGGAATTTTTTTTTATTTGTATTATAATTTGTAGGTTGGCCTTCGTGAGAGGAAGAACCCTATTTATTTTGGACTCGCTGGGTCAAAGGTCAAGGTCACAGTGACTCTGAACATAGTAAATCAAAACACTTGGTTTCCGGATGATAACTTGATAATGATTTGACTCATGTTCATGAAACTTCATATGTAGGTTTGCATCAGTGAGTGGAAGAAACCTATTTATTTTGGACTTGCTAGGTGAAAGGTGAAGGCCACAGTGGCCTTCAACATAGTAAATCTGTAAACAATTGGTTTCTGGTTGATAACTTGATAATGGTTTGACCCACATTCATGAAACTTCATATGTAGGTTAGCATTAGTGAGAGGAAGAACCCTATTTATTTTGGACTCCATAGGTCAAAGGTCAAGGTCACAGTGACCTTGAACATAGTAAATCATCAGCAATTGTTTCCGGATGATAACTTGACTATGGTTCAACCCACATTTATGAAACTTCATAAGTAGGTTGGCCTTCTTGAGAACCCTATTTGTTTTGGACTCGCTAGGTGAAAGGTCAAAGTCACAGTGACCTTCAACATAGTAAATCGTAAACAATTGGTTTCCGGATGATAACTTGATAATGGTGTGACCCACATTCATGAAACTTCGTAGGTAGGTTGGCCTAGGTGAGTGGAAGACCCCTATTTATTTTGGACTCGCTAGGTCAAAGGTCAAGGTCACAGTGACCTTGAAAATAATAAATCGTAGACAATTGGTTTCCGGATGATAACTTGATAATGGTTCTACCCACGTTCATGAAACTTCATAGATAGGTTGGCATTGGTGCACGAAAGAGCCCTATTTATTTTGGAATCACTAGGTCAAAGGTCAAGGTCACAGTGACCTTGAACATAGTAACTCATAAACAATTGTTTCCGGATGATAACTTGACTATGGTTCAACTCACATAGTAAATTGTTAACAGCTGGTTTCCGGACAATAAGTTGATATGATTAAACCCACTTTTGTGCTGTCACAACTCGACATTGCATTGGTGATCCTATCAGCATTTTTTTTTAGCTCACTGAAGGGAGCTTAACTTATCACTTGCCGTCCGTCGTCGTCGTCCTTCGTGAACTTTACATTATCGACTACTCCTCACAAACTACTGGATCAAATTTGAACCAAATTTGGTGTGCATGTTCCCCATCATATGTAAATCTGTAAACAATTGGTTTCCAGATGATAACTTGATAATGGTTTGACCCACATTCATGAAACTTCATATGTAGGTTATCATTGATGAGACGAAGAATCCTGTTTATTTTGGACTCCCTAGGTCAAAGGTCAAGGTCACATTTTGGACTCCGTAGGTCAAAGGTCAAGGTCACAGTGACCTTGAACATAGTAAATCATAAACAATTGTTTCCGGATGATAAGTTGACTATGGTTCAACCCACATTTAAGAAACTTCATAAGTAGGTTGGCCTTCTTGAGAGGAAGAACCCTATTTATTTTGGACTCGCTAGGTGAAAGGTCAAGGTCACAGTGACCTTCAACATAGTAAATCGTAAAGAATTGGTTTCTGGATGATAACTTAATAATGGTTTGACCCACATTCATGAAACTTCATAGGTAGGTTGGCCTAGGTGAGTGGAAGACCCCTATCTATTTTGACTCGCTAGGTCAAAGGTCAAGGTCACAGTGACCTTGAAAATAATAAATCGTAGACAATTGGTTTCCGAATGATAACTTGATAATGGTTCTACCCACGTTCATGAAACTTCATAGATAGGTTGGCATTGGTGCAAGAAAGAGCCCTATTTATTTTGGAATCACTAGGTCAAAGGTCAAGGTCACAGTGACCCTTCACATAGTAAATTGTTAACAACTGGTTTCCGGACAATAAGTTGATATGATTGAACCCACTTTTGTGCTGTCACAACTCAACATTGAATTGGTGATCCTATCGGCATTTTTTTTAGCTCATCGAAGGGAGCTTAACTTATCACTTGCCATCCGTTGTCGTCCGTCGTGAACTTTACATTATCGACTACTCCTCACAAACAACTGGATCAAATTTGAACCAAATTTGGTGTGCATGTTCCCATCATATGTCAAATCAAACTTGTGCAAATAAACTTGCCGCACTCACAGGGGACACCACAAGGGGCATAACTCTGATAGCACCCATGAATTTCTTTCCAAAATTAAAAAAAATCTTCTTCTAAAGATCCACCAGGCAGAATTCTTTCCTATTTGGTATACATCATCTCTAGGGGGGTCAGATTCAAGTTTGTTCAAATCGGACCCCTGGATTCATATTTGGGCTCACTATAGAAGCCCAAATTTGAACTTAGTGCATTTCAGGCAAATTTCTTAAAAAATCTTCTTCTCCAGATCCAGCAGGCAGAATCTTTTGATATTTAGTATGCAACATTGTTGGGTGGATCTGATCCAAGTTTGTACAAATCTGCCCCCTGGGTTCATATTTGAGCTCAGTATAGGAGCCCGAATTTGAACTTAGCGCATTTCAGGCAAATTTCTTTAAAACTCTTCTTCTCAAGATCCAGCAGGCAGAATCTTTTAATATTGGGTATGCAGCATGCTTAGGGGGGTGAGATTCAAATTTGTTCAAGCCAAGTCCCTGGGTTCATATTTGGGCTCACTGTGGGAGCCCGAATTATAACTTAGTTCAAACTGAGGAATTTTCTTTAAAAATCTTCTTCTTCAGATCCAGCAGTCAGAATGTTTTGATATTTGGTATGCAGCATCCTTAGGGGGGGGGGGGGGGGGGGGGGGGGGGGGGGGGGGGCGTGATTCAAGTTTGTTTAAGCCATGTCCCTAGGTCCATATTTGGGCTCATTGTGGGAGCTCGAATTGTAACTTAGTTCAAAATGAGGGAATTTTCTTAAAAAATCTTCTTCAGATCCAGCAGTCGGAATGTTTTGATATTTGGTGTGCAGCATCCTTGGGGAGGGGGGTGGGGTTAGATTCAAGTTTGTTAAAGCCAAGTCCCTGGGTTCATATTTGGGCTCCTTGTGGAAGCCCGAATTATAACTTAGTTCAGTATGAGGAATTTTTCTTTAAAAATCTTCTTCCGATTCAGCAGTCGGAATGTTTTGATATTTGGCATGCAATATCCTTAGGGGGTGAGATTCAGGTTTGTTCAAGCCAAGTCCCTGGGTTCATATTTGGGCTCACTGTGGAAGCCCGAATGATAACTTAGTTCAAAATGAGGAATTTTCTTTAAAAATCTTCTTCTTCAGATCCAGCAGTCGGAATGTTTTGATATCTGGTATGCAGCATCCTTAGGGGGGTGAGATTCAAGTTTGTTTAAGCCATGTCCCTAGGTCCATATCTGGGCTCACTGTGGAAGCTCGAATTGTAACTTAGTTCAAAATGAGGAATTTTCTTAAAAAATTTTCTTCAGATCCAGCGGTCAGAATGTTTTGATATTTGGTGTGCAGCAGGAGGGGGGATTCAAGTTTGTTAAAGCCAAGTCCCTGGGTTCATATTTGGGCTCCCTGTGTGAGCCTGAATTATAACTTAGTTCAATATGAGGCATATTCTTTAAAATTCTTCTTTTTTTTTTTAGATCCACCAGTCACAATCTTTGGATATTTGGTGTAAGCTTTTCTTAGGATGGGCAGATGCAACTTGTTGAAATCAATTCCCTTGGTTGATATTTAGTCTACCTTGTCAGGTGAGTGCCCTCAGGCCCCCCTGGGGCCTCTTGTTTATTCATATTATAATTCGAGAGCTGTTTGTTATCTCTCTTTGTTCCACATCTTCTGCCACATGGATGGTCCGATCTTTACGAAACTTGGAAATGCCCCATAATGTAGCATTTTGTGTTTTAAATTTCCGCCCAATTGGATGGTCCAGTTGTCATCAGACAGCTGCAGTAATGGATGCTCATGGTCCAAGGGGGTTTAACGTTCCTGCTGTAAAACAAATACAAAAACTACACATCTCCCATATGGATGGCCCAGTTGTCACTAACTTGGTAACATGTTTTATCGGTCTTACAATTGCTACCCCTCCCTGCTCTGAAACAAAGACAATAAACCCTCAAGCACATATGCCAAGGATTAAAAATATGTCCATGTTGGCATTATGGGAGGAGGCAACTGCCATGATGGGGTTGCTCTTGTTTGATACGTACAAAGAAGCATAATATTTTTAAAAAAAATACAACCCTCCAAGTGGTCTAATATTTCCTATAAAATCTCCATCGTTTTTTAAATGCCATAAAATCACATTATTCTTTATATTTAAAACAATTTCTAGTGATCAATTGAGTTCGGTTGATAATATCCTATTTATGTTATATTCTCATAATGTAAAACAAAATTTGATTTGGTCGCTCAGTTTTGATTGATGATATCATATTTGGTGGTATGTGGTACGGATTTAAGACTGTGCCAAAGCATGGTGAGCTCTTTCATTTAACCCTTTATCATACACAGTAGAGCCCACTTCATTATGTGTCTCTTAATTGAATAACCTTATTAACTGCATATAACTTCCAAACACCGAACCAGTTATCATACCTCCACTACAGATTTGAAGTGTTAATAGCATACAGATTAATCAAATAGAAAATCTTGTAATCAGTCATAGAATTATCCTGATATCAAGTTAATTTTTGATGACCAATCTTACCTCTGTACATCCAATACAAATATCTAATCTATTATATCCAATTTGACAGAGTTCTATGAGTCTGTCAATCAAGATATAATAGAAGAATAACTGCTCAGTTCACAAAAATACAGAAAAATGACCAAATTTCTGTCCATTGAATACTTTTTAGACTATTTATCGTTTATCAATTTACTGGTGCCATTGTATCACTATACCCCCAGGATTTCTCAAATATCCTACTTTTCTCTTCCAAAGCATATCTATAATTATCCCTCACTGGAACATGCTACTTCTCCTTTTTTCATTAAGAAATCACAAGTTTTTGTTTGGAAGAAACAAGTGGAAAGATAAATTTGAATGTCAGTTTTTATTATAACCCTGAATGGCCTATTTCCGGCTTTTACAACCTCAGAACAGGTGCCCTTAACATACCATCATGAGTAGGTCCTGCTGACAATAAACAAATTATATTGGTAGTGATTTCTAGTCAAGTCTTGACTTCCATAACAAGCAACCAAGACTTGACTAGAAATCACTATTAAGCCTCTGGAGTATACAGGCTGTGGTCAGGTGTGAATTCAGGACAACTGTCCAGGCCCTTAAGGGTTAAACAATATTTCTTTCAAAAATATAAACAGAAGAGTTAAAGAAAAACAAAATTTAGTGGATCCAACAGTAAGCTGGTAGGTTGCGTTGTAGTTTCCACAAACAAAATCAGAGACTGGCCTAATCATAGAGAAATGAGAGAAGTTTTCTTTCAAGATTATATATTGTCATTTCCACAAACAAGATGAGCTTTCAGCTTACTGCCAGTTTTTGTGTATAGCCAGGGATGTTAAGCCAGTGACTATGGGGTTGAGATATTAATAAGCTGGAACATGTATTTACCCTATTATTTTTCATATTTTCTTATTTTGCTCAATATTTAAGATCTAAAACCAGGCAGTCTTCTATGTATGATTGTGGACATTAACACTGAGCTTTTCTAGTACTATTTTTTCTTGGTTTAATTTCAGGGAAGAAGGGAGGGGCATTGACATCAGCAATATATTCCTACATTCAACATGGTGATCCTTATATGAGGTCTCTCATAAACCAAATACTGACTATGGTATATTTGTTATTTTCATTTCTTATAAGTTATGTGTTATAAATCTCTCTCATACTTGAACATGTATTCTATTTCGCTTGTATGGCAACTGTGTGATTTAAGCCATGGTTTCCAGTTTTCTCGGAAACAAATACCAGACCAGAGAGATTTCAGTTAAGAAATCAAAATCAGACTGGTTTAACTGGTAGAATGCAAAATTTTTTTTGGTCATCAAAATTGGTTAACATGTTTTTTGCTTTGTTACAATTTATGGGAGAGAGCCAATGGGCAATCTCCCATAAATTGTAACAAGGCAAATCAGTACAGACTAAACAAGTTTCTTTCAAAGATAATATGAAATACATTCACAAAGTATGAAGCCTTTATGCTACAGTTCCTGCAGTTCAAAATAAAACCCAAATATGGGCTTCTAGCACTACCATGTAATCATAGAAAAATGAGAGAAGTTTTTTTCCAATCTCCAACAACATAATTATTCAAACTGTCCATGAAGATGGGGGATAATTGGCATAAATAGATTACTAAGACTGAACACAATGAGGGTGGAGCATGGGGGCCAAGAAGCAATGCTCCAAGTTAGAGTTTTTCAAGAGATTTCCGACCACCAGAAGCACGAATGAAAGAAACCTAAAACTGGATTGAGGGTCATTGATACCTGTGCCCTGTACTTTGGTATACCAGAGTTGTGTTCTGTATTTATACCTCCATTGACTTGAATTGAGTGAATGAAGATTACATTTTTAAAGCAGAATATCACCTTCTACACTCTGTTTGCTTTCTTGTTCGGCACTGTTTTGTGTTGAAGCATTTCACTCATGTCATTAAGTCAATCAGAGGCATAAGGCCCCACAAAGTAGATCTTCTGTTTCTGAGGACATTTTTTTTTAAATTACATGTGGGCGGGCATTTTTTTATTTTTGTAATTATTTCTTTGCCATCACAAGTTCATGTTCTTAGTTTGTTTTATGTTTTAGGCCTCATAATCTACAGAATAGCATGGGTGGTTGTGTATTTCATCCCTTGAGTGCAAGAAGGCTTTGTAAAGCATTGCAAAGCCTTGTTGCACACAAGGGACAAATTTATCAATTTTATTAAGTTGGGTAAAATATCAGACATAAACCCTTTAATTTTTATTTTTTTATGTTTGCATTGTTTATAAAAAGATTGCATGCAGCAACCAAAAGGACCATGTGGGAGGGTTTGAGAAAAACATTTAAAACTTTTTTATGCCTAATGACCAATCTTACATGACTTCTTACACTTAGCTTGGATTCAGTACATGGTTTATCTCGACTTAACAGGAAGTCATTGAGATCCCATAAAAGTTGTACAACTTCAGAAATTCATAAAGT
The DNA here is from genome assembly GCA_031216915.1 of Pictodentalium vernedei. Taxonomy (NCBI): domain Eukaryota; kingdom Metazoa; phylum Mollusca; class Scaphopoda; order Dentaliida; family Dentaliidae; genus Pictodentalium; species Pictodentalium vernedei. Next base: position 233,909,902 of record CM062290.1, on the reverse strand, counting down.
TGTTTAGGTCTTTATGGATAAACCAGTAATGTCTAGGTGCAAGTTACACTTATACTCATTGAAAAATGTCTGACCGCTACTATTATTATTTCCTTAAGGTTCTTACTCTTTTTCCGCATGTTAAACTCTCTGAAAGAATATGACACTGATTGTAAAATGTGTCATTAAACCCCAATAAACAGATAACTCATATATCCCTAGTGAAGTACATAGAAAACTGTCTATAAGCAAAATAGTTTTAAGTGTTTCACCATTTAACCCATATGTTTTGTTGCTGTATTATAAGATGCATAATTATCATGTCAGAAAAAAATACATAAGATGTGTTGCCTTGTCATGGATAAATAAATGGATAACATAAGTTGTAACTTGTCTGATAGACTCTTCTTTGAATGCAACAAATTCAGAGTATCTTTCAGAGATTCTGTCATGGGGCCAATCATGGATTTTAAATCACTGTATTAAAAATGAATGTTCAGCGAATAACATCAGTAAGTTTTGGGTTGTTTTTTTTTAAAAATACACATTAACATCAGGCCTGTTCAATTAGAACTTGGAGAGTGGTTAGAACATTGGACTTTAACTGGTAGAGTGCTGGAAGCCCTTATTTGGTCTTTATTCTGTTTGCCAGTTCGATCCTGATCCGCTCCACCTGTGCCATGTCCTTGGAGGCAAGGCACTTAATTCCAACTGCCCACATGGGTGCAGGTTGACTGCTTATTGATGGTGCACACCTTCAACTGCCTATCTCTCTGCCTGAGTTGGGATAGTGATTTGGGGAGTCTGACAGTTGCTTGCCACAGCTCTGGTACTCCAGCTTCCTCTAGGCGAACCAAAAAAGGTTTCCATAACCCATTTCATTCAGACAACCTTTTTTTTTAGATTTTGTAAGCAAGAAAGAGGCAAAATGATTCTGATATGTATACCAGTGTTAGTGCTAATATTGATCTATACATTCAAGAACACTGCAGTTTATTTCATGATACTTTTCCAACACTCCAATGATATGATGTGATGTAATACACTGATCAGAAGGGCCCATCATAGTTTGAAAAAGTTCAGTCATCATTATAAAATGCATCGTGGCCTGGGAGAATTGACAAACATATATAATAGCAATTCAAGTAAAGATATTCCAAGATCTAGTGATGGAGCAAATGAAAAATTGATTGGCCTATTTCTCTTTAGGCAGACAAAATGTGAACGAACTGATCGTAAGCCAAATATTACAGGCCTTCAGTATTACATACTGGCAAGGTGAACAATACCAAACTGGAATTTACATTTAATTATTGTTAGTTATTATTTGTCTTACCAATGCCAATCAATCATATTTGTCGAGCACACGATACAAAACTTGTCTATCAAAATTGATTTTTTTTCCCATTTTTAGCTTAATTTGACAAAGTCAACATAAGCTATCACCATCACACGTGCAGAAGTCTATGAGTCTGTAAGTCTGTTCATAATTTAATTAGCACAGGCTACACCCTGTAGTTCTTGCCCGATTATCACTAAATTTCATATGCAGATTTGAGGTCATGTCTAGATGAGAACTATTTTGGTCATGTTTGGTCAGTCGTTACCACTGCTTGGTCATGTGACCTAGATTCCTTTAGAACTGTCTGCAGGTCGGATTTATGAAGGGATTTCATTGTAACTTGGTAGGATGACTGAGTATGATCTCTAGATGAGACTCTCCTATTTTGGTCATAATCGGTCTACCACCGGACGGGCATGTTACCTAGATTCCTTTAGCAAAGTCTACAAGTCATATTTATGAAGGGATTTTATTGTAGCTTGGTAGAATGACTCATTTTAGAATAATTTTACTGTAACTTGGTAAGTTTGGTTGACATACGTTAACTGTGAGGGCCCCATTAACACAATTCTTGTCTTATTTCATAATCCTTCCATAAACATTGAACATTATCTTTTACATCAAACACTACACAGCCAAGTTAAGCTCCAGTGTCATTGACACTTTCATTTTGCTTCCAAATTATAGGTTAGAATCTCGAATTGGATTAAGAAGGATTAGCTCATTTCAAGGGAGGTCCCGAGTCAGAGGCAAAACATGAAATTTTTAGTTACTTAGATATAAAAAATTGCTTGATTCTGTCATCTTCCAGCCATTTGATAAAGGATTAAATGTGCTGATATTTTTATACTGTACCAATGACCCAGACTTAGCTGGTGCTAACTCTAAAAAATCCAGGGCCAAACACAAATTTTGCCCCCCAATCCCCAAAATTTGCATCCAAAACCAAAAGAAATCATGTCCTATAGGACCTCCATACTTCGCCCCTACTGCGCATGCGCAGTGTCAAGGACGTTCCGAAATTGGCGCCAATTATCATTCTCTGTTTGGCCCTTCATCAGTCAACATCTCACTGATCTTTGTGCTTGTAAATCTCAGTTTAAAGGATGCCAGACACGTAATTATTGGAGAAATGGTGATTCTAAGGAGGATATAGAAGGAGGAGAGGAAAAAGGAGTGACAAAAAATAATCAGGGCTGTACTTAAAATTTTTTATGAAATTATGTTAAGTTGCCTATTTTCGAGGCATGGGCCTCTTGTTGTCATTCTTGCTAAAAAGTTGCACTGCTTATTCAGTGTTTCCTCTCCCCTAGTCTTCTAAGTCCCCCCTTGCAATTCTCCCATGCTTTTGGCATATTTTTGAGAAAGATCATTTCTAAATTCTCTTGGGAGAGTTGCTTGGTTACAGAATGTTTTCTGTTATTTTCCCCATAGTTACGTTTTCACCCATGGGATGTATAAACGTTGTGTTCTGCATCTTCCATCTGATGTTCTGCAGATTCTCCCCTGGGAGTCTCTGTCTTGCATCAGATAGAGTGTAATTTTGATGACTGATTTCGGGCCAGTTTTTTCAGTGCCTGGAGTCATGTTTTCTGGTGTTTTACACTGTTTGTTTACATTGGCAACAGTCTCTTTTGAGGGGGGCTGTTTGCCTTTGGTGTAGTTTATCTCACTATAAGATACATTTTTATTATCCGTAAGTGTTGCATTAATTATTTAATATAAATTTAAAATTTTTGACCACACTTAGCCATCGGATCCATCGGGGCTCAACGTTACTTTTCAGAAACTTGGGCTTCGCTGAAAAAATATTTTTCAAAAATTATTTTGATTTGCAATTGTTTTTTCATTATTAATGGATCATGTTATTATGTATCTTTGTGTCAGGGGTTTGTGCGAGTAACTAGGACTTGTTGTTGACTTTTCACAATGAAAGGATATTGTTCAAATTGTAATAGGAAGAAATCTTCCTCTGACTTTCATGATCATTGCATTAATTGTAGTCAGTGTTCTCGCACTAATCCCTGTTCTATATGTCAATATTGGGATGACAAACATTGGAAACGTGTGTCATGATATGTTGTTAGTGGAGAAAGGGCTATGCCGGCTCTTTCTCCGCAAGGTCACTCTACTCTCTCAGTTTCTATTTCAGAGGAACAAGAACAGGGTGATGTTTCCATGTTATCTTCCGCAAGTGCGCTTCCGTCATCACAAATGAATACAGAGCTAGCGGCAAAAGTGCTCATGGAGATTAAACAAATGTCGTCCGCTAGCTCGCCCGGTGTAGCGTCCATTCACCGAATGGTTCGGCAGCCGGGTTCGTCCGATGCGGTCCAGGAGGAAATGTTGGGTGATGCAAGCACTATAAACATTCAACGTGCACACCCAGTGACGGCGGATAGTAGGCGAGATCGGAGGAAGCCTTTGAGTCTGGTTACTAGCTCGTCCAGGTCCAGCCGGGCCGCGAGCGAGATGTTGTGGTACAAAATGTGTCGCAAGCGGAGCATACGTCCGTCGCTAGGGACGCTCCGTTGTATAGGCAGTCCACGGAGACTGCTCAGGCTTCTTCCTCTCGTCAGCGCACACGACCGCACCTTGGCTACGTGACCGCCGATATTTTACCAGCTTCGCCGATCAGGGATTCTTCGGCGACCAGGTCACACCATCCGGTAGCCAGGGACACGAGGCCGATGGACTCCGGACGTTCGCATAGGAAAAGTATGCGGGAGTCATCAGATGCGGAGCTGCCCTCGGCGAAGCAGCGAAAGACTACGCCTCCGTGGGCCTCGATGCCGGACGTACTTGTGCAGATAGCACAACTTATCGCAGCATCCCAGCAGCCGACAGAAACGGTGTCGGATCGGGAATTATCCGACAGCGCTGGGTCGGTACGCTCTGCCGAAGCATCGGGGCGGACGACCGGGAGCATCATGAGGTCCGACCGGATGGTGAAAGGGATACGGATGACTTGGAGCTATCCCTTTCGGAACAACATAAAGCTGCCGTGGACTTCATCCGGCACTTTCTCCCTCAAGTTGTTCCGTCGGGCCAGACTGCTGCGGTTCCGGACAAGAGGATTATAGCGTCATTGGACTCTGATTTCTTTGAGCGGTTCAGGGACATCGTTCCCGAGTTTCCGTCTCAGTCCAATAATGTTGCAAGAACATTTGAATTATTGAACGACGCTATATTCAAGCTTGCTTCCAAAACGGGGGAAAGCAGGTTTCTTGTCCGCCAATACTCTCAACCTGCCTTTCATTAATGCAAGGAATAAATTCGACACGGCAGGACAGGGTATTCCGAGAGTTCCTCTGCGTATGGACGACGAGGTGGAAGACTTGGAGTTATCATTACCGTCGTCGACGTCTATTCCAACCGCGGTGTTGGAAATTACTATTTCGTCTAACAGAGCCAGTTTAGATGCCTTATCTTACGCAGATCACCTTACTAAGGCGTTATCACTGCGCCTTCAAGGGAAAGAATTTCAGGATATACAATCCTCTTTAAGACTTCTTTCAAGGGCAGTAGCTTATTCCACGTGTAACTCCGCCCTTTCAGTGGCAAACCTGGAGTTGGTTAGACGTGACGCAGCCCTAGCTACATCCACACTCGTGGATACTAAGGTGAAGAACTCTCTCAGAGTCCCTTCGGTCTCCGGAGATCTTCTCTTTGACGGCAAGCTTTCTGCGATTTATGATAAAATTACAAAGAAAGCTTTGGATTCTCTGCTGTTCAAATCTGCTTCTAAGAAGTCGGACATGGCAGACAAGAGTAAGACAGGCACTTCTGGGTCTAATGCTCCCAAGAGAGGTTCCTAGAGAGGTTCCGGTGCGTCCTCTTGGTCTTATTCAAGAGACCGTCAAGGTAGCGACTCACGTTCGGGACGTCCTTCGGGCCGGGACAACCGGTCGGACGCCCCAAGGTCGACGGGACGAGGTGCGGGTCGTGGAGGACGTGGTTTCTCCTACCGCAGGCCTCGCAGGTCCAGGAGGTGATGGCTTAAACCACTATCGCGTACCGGTTGGCGGAAGGTTGTCGAGCTTTTCACAAGAGTGGGCGTCGATTACGGACGACCCTTGCGTGAGAGGAGTGACTTCAGAAGGTCTAAAAATATCCTTCAAACGAAAGCCTCCATTAACTCGAAGTCCAAAATGGACTCAACTTCCGTCAAATCCGCAGAAAAGAGACGCTTTATTATCAGAGGTGCAGTCTCTTTTAATGAAGAACGCGGTAGAGGTCGTAGAAAACCAGGAGACTCCGGGATTCTACAGCCATCTGTTTCTGGTTCCGAAACCAGACGGCTCCTTCCGTCCAGTCATAGATTTGAGCTGGATAAACAAGCTGATCGTCGCTCAGAAGTTTTATATGGAGACGATTCGGTCGGTCAGAGCGAGTATTCGGGTGAACGATTATGCAACGAGCATAGATCTCAAAGATGCGTACTTTCACGTCATGGTACATCCGACATTCAGAAAGTATCTACGCTTCGCAGTCCTAGGAGTGGTGTATCAATTCCGGGCGATGTGCTTCGGATTGAATCTAGCACCCTGGGCTTTCACTCGGGTAATGAACTCGGTAATGATCTATTTCCGAGCTCATTCGTCTGCGGTAACGTCGGCCTACCTGGACGACATTCTTCAGAGGTACGGCAACGAGTTAACGCTTCAGAACGATGTTCAGAATCTACTTCTATTGCTCCGATGTCTCGGTTTTATAGTAAACGAGGAGAAGTCGGATCTGGTGCCGTCCAAGTCATTCACACATCTGGGAATGAGCTTCGAGACGCACAACAATCTCGTTCGTCTGCCGTTAACCAGAGCGAAATTAGTCAGTTGTTACGCTCGCTATTGTCTGCACGCAGACAAAGTCACGGCGAGAGAATTTATGAGACTGATAGGTCTGTGCGGAGCCGCTGCGGATCTCATTCCGATGGGGCGGTTACGCACGCGTCCTCTCCAAATTTTCTTGACTCAGAATTGGAGTGTGAAAATTCATTCGCTCGACATAGACGTTCTCTTGTCAGATCAAGTGAAACGAGAGATTCAGACTTGGGCAAACATTCAGTGGTTAACTCAGGGAGTTCCGCTGCAGTTGCCGGATCCGAGTTTTACCATTATGACGGATGCCATTCAAACAGGTTGGGGTGCATCATTGATCCCAACGGATTCGAGATGCCAGGGTCTTTGGGATCCGCAATTCCTGGGCAAGCACATAAACATCAAGGAAATGATGTCAATTTGGCTTGCGTTACGTCATTGGATGGACATTATTCACAATGCTCATGTCCAAATCCTATCCGACAATACGACAGTAGTGGCGTATATACGGAATCAGGGAGGCACTCATTCAGTTCTGTTGTTCTATCTAACGGAAAGAATCCTTCTGTTTGCGCTAGAACATCAGGTTCTTCTTTCGGTCCGTCACATACCGGGTCGTCTGAATGTACTAGCAGACTCCCTTTCACGAAAGGGTCGCTTGTTGCCGTCGGAGTGGACTCTCAACAAACAAGTATTCAATCAGATTTGCTACCAATGGGAACGACCAATGATAGATTTATTTGCGACACATCTCAACAATCAGTTGCAGACGTATGTGTCTCCGTGTCCGGATCCAAGAGCATTTGCAGTAGACGCTCTGTCGATCCCTTGGGACGGAATGATAGGATATGCGTATCCTCCAGCGCCGTTAATTCAGCAAGTATTGCTAAAGATAAAACAGTCTCAATGCAAGATTCTGTTGGTAGCATCTCTGTCTCCACAGAGACCGTGGATAAATCTACTCAGGTGTCTGTTGTGGGACCTACCGCGGAAGCTTCCTCCACGGGAGGATCTTCTTTCGCAGGGGAAATCGCGTCAACTCCATCACAACCCGCAAGGTCTCAACCTTCACGTTTTTCCGTTGTGCGGTCCTTCTTGCATGGCAAGCACTTTACAGGATGAGCAGTGGACGCGATTTCTAACTGTAGGAGGACCTCCTCTTCGCTAAACTATGCGGCTAAGTGGAAGGTTTTTCGTCGTTGGTGTAGGGATCATTCTGTGGATATTTTTGATCCCTCTATACCAGACATTGCAAACTTTCTAGTATACTTGTTTGACGAAATCAAACTGCAGCCTGTTACTATTAAGGGTTATAGGTCTATGTTATCTGATACCTATGCACATCATGATAGTTTACAAATTGGATCTAATGTCTCTTTATCTAAGTTGGTTAGAAACTTCTCGATAAATAGACCCAGAACTCTTAGGTTAATTCCTAAATGGAATTTAGCTTGGGTTCTTCTTAAACTGAAGGAAAAGCCATTTGAACCTCTTGGGACAGTAGATTTCAAATTCTTATCTTATAAGACAGCTTTTCTCTTAGCTTTCTCTTCTGCTAGAAGAGTCAGTGAGCTTCATGCACTGTCGGTGGATGATTCTCACTATCGTAGTGTCGGGAACACTATCACCTTCACTACTGATGTGGGTTTTTTTAGCTAAGAATCAGGCTCCTAATAAATATCTGGAACCTATTGTTATTAAGGCTCTTCCGTCTTCAGATGGGCGTAGGCCTTTACTCTGTCCTGTTAGAGCGTTACGTATCTATAAACAGAGATCTCAGTTTATCAGAAAGGGACGAAAACGTTTCTTTCTGTCTTTGATGCCTAATAGAAGGGACATTTCGGTCCATTCTATTGCTAGATGGATTCAATTAACTATCCGTACTGCTTATGAGAGTTTATCTTCTTCTCGGCAGTCTGTGCTTAAGATTTCTGCTCATGAAGTAAGAGCTCTTGCTACTTCTTGGGCTTACGCTAATAGTATTGCTATTACAGATTTAATGAAGGCTGCTTATTGGTCTCAGCCATCCACATTCACGAATTTTTATCTCAGAAATATTGAGTCCATTTCTGGAGACCTGCATTGTTTAGGTCCGTTATCTGTTGCTCAGAATGTCGTCCACTAAACAGTTGCAACTATAGTTATGCAGGCTTTCTGTTCCGGCAGTGACTCCGTCCGGCTGCCCTCTTCACTCTGGGCTATTTGACCCAGGGCAAGGGGAAGGGGGGGGGGGGGGGGAGGGTGTTCCCTTAGGTCACCTGCTTTATAGTGAAAAGCAAGGGAATGCCTCCTCCAAAGTCAGTATTTCTGAGTCGTTTCCAGGATGGTTTTAAAGTGTAATATTAATGTTAAAAATTCATTCATGTCATATTTTTAAAGTGTAGCTCGGTGTGAAACATTTGTATATGTCAAGTGTCAAACGGGCGTTAATATACAATCCTCGGACACTTTTAAATGAATATAAAGAGTCTGAATTCTCTGGACTAACTTTATTTATTGGCTTACTTTAAAAATAATTAGTATAAAGGGTTATACTGGATGTTAATAGAGAACATGAATGTTATTGTGCTCAATTATGAAGGGTATTGTATCTTTCTAATTTAACATAAAATAAGAAAGATACATGTAAAGCCTAATACTCCTTTTCTCCTTGAGGGGTTGCCTCTATATTATATAGTTGAGCTTATTGGATTTTCCTCGGGGGCACGATGACGCCGTGTACTAAGGCGTACTGCACGTCGATGGTACGCATGTCTTCAACCAATCTAACCCTGCCTGTGCTGCAGTGCGGAGTTACGATGTTGGGGAGCTGGCAGCTGCTCGTCGTTGCTCGGTGGTTCTCTCCGGGTACTCCGGCTTCCTCCACCCGTAAAACTGTCACGGTCATGATTAGCCATTGTGCATAAATATGTGACCTTAAACATCAATAAATAAATATTGGATTTTCCTCTATGTCCTAGGCCCTCCAGCCTTTTTACTATTCAGCTAAGTCTGGGTCATTGGTACAGTATAAAAATGTTAAAAAAATTTATAGTAATTTATATATTTTTTATACTTACCAATGACCCAGACGGGGATGGCCCTCCCAGGAGTTGGGAACTCTTACCTCCCCGCTGAGTACATAGCGCTGACCAGGCACTGCCAGTAAGAATGATAATTGGCGCCAATTTCGGAACGTCCTTGACACTGCGCATGCGCAGTAGGGGCGAAGTATGGAGGTCCTATAGGACATGATTTCTTTTGGTTTTGGATGCAAATTTTGGGGATTGGGGGGCAACATTTGTGTTTGGCCCTGGAATTTTTAGAGTTAGCACCAGCTAAGTCTGGGTCATTGGTAAGTATAAAAAATATATAAATTACTATAAATTTTTTAACTTTTTGACATAAATTTGTTGTCATGGAAAATTCTGACCTTTTACACATTCCTGTCATGGAAATTTACTAACTTTTATCATAATTTGGTCTTCTGAAAAATGCAGGAATCCAGAGTCAGATATGTTCATAAATTATTTTTGGTTTCACTTTTTCTCTCTCTTAAAGGTTGCCCAGCCTATCCTTGCAGTACTCATCAGATGGATTTATGATGGAGAGCTAGAAGATACTTATCAAGAGGTAAAATATATCTAGGGCATTTCATTTGCTATGTTTGCTTTACTTGTGAGCATCATCAGAATATAACTACCTGTAACTGTACATTCTCTACAAAGGGCTGAAAACTAGCTTATTCATCAACAAGGTTCCCCCAGCTTCTTCCTTGTCGAAAAGTGCTTGATTTCCCACCACCTCCTTTGGAAAGTACTTGAATTTATGGTAGTTTACATACAACCTCCGAGACAAGAAGTTACACGATAAGCCACTCTGTTTATTTTTGATGAAACAACCTGATCAGGAAATCACATCTTTATGAAAAAATTTCGGGGGAGCATATAGTCACCACCATGTCCGTCTGTCCAAAACAAATGGTTTCCGGGTGATAACTTTAGTTTGACTGAACAAAATGAAACAAAATTTTATCACAGGTTTATAACCACATAATACAGAATGGGATTGATAGTGGGCTTGGTCTGGTATATTTTTATACTAATAACCAATGGCCCAGACTAGCTGGTGCAAACTCGATATTATCAAGGGCCAAACCCAAATTTTGAACTCCCCAATCCCCCAAATTTGTATACAGTACCAAAAATTAAAAGTCCTATCTTGCCCTCCATACTTTTACCATCTGCGCATGTGCAGTAGTCAGGAAGAGACCGGAATTTGTGCCAATATCATTCTTTGTTTGACCCTAAAGTCAGTAACAATGATCTGACATCTGTGTTTTAAAATCTCCATTTTTTGAGGATGCCAGACACAAATCAGTGCAAGAATTGGTGGATCTAAGGCTGTAAATGGATGATGGAAGTGAACAGCGGTGGTTTCAAACTTTCAAACATTCAGGGCTGTAACTTAATAATAAATATGAAAATTATTTCATGTTTCCCATTTTCGGGACATATGCCTGACGTCATCATTCTTGATAATGATAAATCCACTGTTTGTTAAGTGTTCCTTCCCTATCCTTCCATGAACCCCTCCTGTTAAACTCCTTAGCTTTTTGGCTATTTTTTATTGAAGTTTTTTATTAAATTTCTTGGGAGTTGTTTAACGTGTATTACAGAATGTTTATTCTGTTTATCCCCATGGTTATGTCCTCACATTAGGGGTGTTAGGTCGTTTTGGTCTTGCACCTTCTATCTGATGAATCGTTTTTTCTTTGTATGAAGATCTAACTTTGCTTCTGGTAGCATTTAAATTGATTACTGACTTTGGGCCTTTTTGTGTGCCTGATGTTTTGTTTCCATTTTTTTCCTTTGATTTTGTTTACATTGGCAACGTCCTCAAGTATATGTAGTATTTTATATTATATTACTGTAGAATTACTATAGGATACATTGATTATGATTCCGATAATGTAGCTCAGAAAATTTGGATTTTGTCCACACTTAGGCTCTATCGGGATGCCCTTGGGCTCATAATGTTCCCTTTGGGAACTTAGGCATTTTCTCAAAAATGTTTTCGAAATTTTTTTTATAATTTTTTCAAATTTAATTTTGACTGCTGTTATTCATGTATCTTTATCATATATTTTTTTGTGGAGTTTGTAGGAGTGCTTTCGACTTTGTCTTTTGATTGTAATTATCAAAGCTTACTGCTCTAAATGCAAGGCGAGGAAGTCTTCCTCGGATTTACATGCTTGTTGCCTTGCCTGTAGTTGATGTACTCCTGCAGATTCTTGTCCTACTTGTGTACATTGGGATAACAGATGTTGAAGACAGGTGTCGTGGTACATCGTTGGCAGTGAGGTTCCTATTCCAGAGCTCTCACCACAAAATAATTCGAGTTTTTCAGTTTCTTTTTCAGAGGAACAAGAACATGGTGATTGTATTGTGACATCCATCCAAGTGTGCTACCGTCGTCACGCTCTGATGAGCAAATAGAGCTAGGTGCAAGGTGCTCATGAATATAAGCAAGGGATAAGGCCTCTAGTTAGTGTTCTTAATCCTTTGCAAGCAGCTCGCTCGACCGGTGAAGCAGTTACTCCATTCATGGGAGCCGTGACACCAGGAAAGTCTGTTGCAGTCGAGGGAAGTGTAGATTTGGGAAGAACGAGCACCTCAAAAACTAAAGCTCACCCAATGTCAACAGAAATAGGGAGGAAGCCTGCAAGTTTCTCTTAGGGAGGCTCAGCGAGGTCTGATAGGACCGCGAGCGGGAGAGCCCTCTCTCTAACCCACAACATTTGGGGCCAGATGTTGTTTGATAAACTTGCCTGTGTAGGAGCTAACGTCCACACTCGCCGCTCAGGACGTTCCTTCTAAACTGCAGCCGGTGTCGGCTACAGTTACGGCTTCCTCAGGTAGTACACACATCCGCATACTGGCTACCCGACTTCGGATATCCAGCCAGCCACCAGAAGAAGTATCCAGTATTCACCCGTGAAGTCGGCCAATGTAGTAGCTAGTGATCCGAGGCTTCAATCATTGAGACGTTCGGAGTAGAGATCTATGTCCGGATCTTCGTCCCAGGTGCAGCAAGCGGCATAAATACAGAAGACGGCTGCTCCTCAGGCCTTGGTAATGCAGATTGCGCAGCTAATCACAGCATCCCAGCAAGTGCAAGAGCAGCCTTCCGCAGGGCACGGTAGTGAGCTGTCGGACATTGCCGGATGGGTCCAGTCATCTGCACACGCAGATGCGATGGACCGAACGTCACAGCTGAATCAATCGGATGGTGAAATGGACAAGGAAGAGGATTACCCTTCCCTTTCGGAACAGCATATGGTAGCGATGAATTTTTATTCATCAATACTATCCTGACTTTGTTCCACCTGATCAGCAAACTGCGACTACTAGAGAGAAACCACTGTCGTCTCTGGACGCAGATTTCGTGTGGAGGAAAGAGGATGTTCTTTCCTTCTCGAAACAGTCTTGTATCCCTTGAACTAACACGAGTGATTCAAGTAATGTGGGTGAGGGGGGTTCGATAGGAATTATTTGTCGACCCCCCCCCCCCTCCCCCCCACCACCACCCCACAATGTGTTAAGAGGCGATTACAGGGCAGGATGTAGTTTTCTGCCCGTAAGCCTCGTATGCTTTGAAGTATATGCATGCGTTTCATTGTTCCTCGATTGGCTGCTTGGTCGTGTTCCAATGGCGACCTCATGGGCACATCCACTATTTAGTTGGGTTTGTTTCCTGTGGTTGTTCGTTTTTAGTCATATATGAGCATATGATTCCTTTCAGTTCCTGGTTACACTTGTATCACTCGGTCATACCGTTGATACAGGCTTTATTCAGATCAGTGCGTGCAAGATTTCATCTTTCTCCGAACAGTCATTGGTTGCAACGGACCAAGGAAACAATGATTTATTTCGGGGGCGGTCCGTGATGAGTCTGTTTATCATAGCTTGTTACATGTTCTATATCCAGGTTTCTACGAGATACGGTACACATTCTCGTATATAATTGCACGGTTCAGTTTTATTATTGGAATTAATTGAACACCTGAATGGGGTCGCCTGTTGGTTGCCTTAGAAGCGTGTTTGCTCGTCAGATACTTTCCATTGGGATTCAGTTGGACAAGTATATGGTTTTACAAGTTATATCACCACTTTTCGACCTATCTACGTATTCCCACTCCGGAATACATTAGAAGCATGCACTGTTAATTACCGGGATCGCCATGATAGCCTTGGCTTCTGAAGTGACGTTAAGCACCAATAATTAATAATAATTAATAACTGGGTACCTGTTGGGCTAATATATATTGATTATTTTCACTGATTCCAGAGCACTCCCTGCTTTGTTTTGAAGAATATTCCTTCCAGAAAAGGGGGGGGGGGGTGGCTGATATTTCTATAATCTCCTCCAGCTTGATAAGTGTGTAACTATGAGTGAAGCTGTTTTGTCTGTAGGTTATTACTGATCCTAGATACAGCTTGTTTATTATTTATATATGGCGTGTGTTTGTGGGGATTAGTCTCTCACTCTCGAATGCGGCATCCTAATTTAAAGAGCTTAGTCCGGACTAGCCTTAAAATTTTGAGATCATTACACCCAGTTAGCATAATCATTCATGCCAAGATTATGGAATTACTTGGGTATGGCTCCTTATTTATGATATGTCTTCTCTATTATTGTATAGAGAGACATACATGTAATTCCTTTTAAATTTAATCTCCTTTCACCTTGGAATGCAGGCTTAGGAGCTATATTTGGTCTGCTAATTCTTAAGGTCTAGGCCCTCTGCCTTTTTACGATTCAGCTAGTCTGGGCCCTTGGTTATTAGTATAAAAATATGATAAATTTAAAGTAATTTGTATATTTTTATACTGTACCAATGACCCAGACTTAGCTGGTGCTAACTCTAAAATATTTAGGGCCAAATGCAAATTTTACCCCCCAATCCCCAAACTTTGCATCTAAAACCGAAAATTACATGTCCTATATGGTCCTCCATACTTTTACTCCACTGCGTATGCGCAGTGTCAAGGAGTTCTCGAAACTGCCACCAAAAGTTATTCTTTGTTTGGCCCTCAACACAGTTACACTTCACAGTTATTTGCGCTTGTAAATCTCAGTTTTAACTGGTAGAGTGCTAAGTTATTTTTGGTCATCAAAATTTGTTCGCATGTCTTTGCCTTGATACAATTTATGGGAGAGTGCCAAGAGGCACTCTCCCATAAATTGTAACAAGGCAAACCCATATAGACTAAGTAATTTCACTTCTAATATAATATGAAGCTCATCCACAGAATATGACACCTTTAGGCTGGGGTACCTGCTCTTCATATTAAAGCCCTGATAGTGGCTTCCAGCACTCAACCAGTTAAGGATGCCAGATGCATAATTATGAGAGAAATGGTAGATATATGGTGGAAATAGAAGGTGGAGAGGAAAAAACAGTGGAAACAAATGTTCAGGGCTGTAACTTATAATTATTTTATGAAATTATTACATGTTACCTATTTTCGTGGCATGACCTTATTGTGGTCAATCTTGCTATGAATTTTCCATTGTTTAATCAGTGTTTCCTCTCTCCATTTCCTTTATTCCCCCCAGCTCTTCTCCCATGCTTTTGGCTTATTTTTTGTAATGTTTATTACTAAAATTTCTTGGGAGTTTTGACTTGGAAACAGAATTTTTTTTTTTCTGGTTTTTCCCCATGTTTACGTCCTCACCCTAGGGGTGTTTAGGTGTTTTGGTCTGCATCTACCATCTGATGTTCTACAGTTTCTTCTCTGGAAGCCTCTGTTTTGCAACAGATGGTGTTTAAATTGGTAACTGATTTTGGGCCATGTTTGTTTTAGTGCCTGGTGTCATGTTTCCGGGTTGTTGACACTTTTGCTTATGTTGACAACTGTTACTTTTGACAATGATTACTTGTCTTCTGCTTAATTTAGTTTATAGCAAGATACATTAATATTGTCCGTAAGTGTTACATTAATTTTTTCAAAATGATTAAAATTTTTGTCCACACTTAGGATTTTTTGGGCTCAGGGTTCCCATTCCCATTGGGAACTTGGGTTCTTCTAAAAAAATTTTCAAAAATTTTTTTTTTGAAAATTATTTTCTTTTGAAATGTTATAATGAATTATAATATATTATGTATATTTATTTCAAGAGTTAGTGCGAGTAATATGACGGTGTATATTTTTGTCTGGTTGAAAAATTATTCTTCAGTCGTAATGCAAGGATATCTTCCTCCAATTCACAAGTTCATTGTGTTTCTCAATGTAGTCGCATTAATACTTGCTCTGTGTGTGTTGATTGATATGACAACGTTGGAGACGTGTGTCACGGTATTTTGTTGCGGTGAGAGGTCCATTACGGTCCTCTCTCCGTAGGGTCACTATATATTATCAGTTTCTTTTTCAGAACTCAAAGAGTGATGTTTCTGTGATGCCTTCAATAACTGTGTCTCCGTCGTTGCAATATTAGGGATAGCGGGAAGTGCTCAAGGTATTACGACAATTGTTGGGAGTTAGCTAGTTCTATCGAAGGCATTGTCGCCCGCTAGTCCGCCCAGGGTCGCGTCCATTCACCAGGAAATAAGAATGGTACAGCACCCGGGTTAGTCCGTTGCGGTCCAGGGAAGCAGATTGGGTGATGCGAGCACTATAAAACTTCAGATGTGCACACCCAGCAACGACGGATCCGAGTATAGTACGGCGGAAACCTGTCAGTCCGATAGCTAGATCGTCCAGGTCATCCGGATCGCAAGCGAGAGAGGCCCCCTCTCTCTTGCATCTGCGCTGCGATGTTGTTGTATGTTGTTTGCTTAGTCGGAGCTTACGTCCACTCCTCCTGTTCGGGACGTTCCGTCGCATGACAGTCCGACGCGGCTGTTATATTGGCTTCCTCATCCTCGTCAACACACACGACCGCACCTTGGCTATGTGACCACAGATTTCCAGGGGACGTTCGCATATTATATAATGTAGGATTGAATGTCTCTGATGCTCTTGCTTCGCCGACCAAGGAAAACATGTCGACCAGGTCACTCCATCTGCTAGCCAAGGATACGAGACCTTTCCAGTTGGGCCGTTCGCATATTATATAAATGCTGGAATGAACATCCCAGGAGCTTCCAGTGGATATTTCACGTAGGACTGCGGCTCCACAGGTCTCATAGGGTAACATGAACTAGATATTGTTACCGTGATGTCTTCGTAAAGTGTGCTTCCGTTGTCACAGTCAAATGAAGAGTTAGCGGCAAAAGTGCTCATGTAGATATGTCAATCGCCTGGAGTTCCCTAGTACGATAGATGGTGTCTGCGTCCGCTAGCTCGCCTGGTGTCGCGACCATTCACCGAATGGCTCAGCACACGTGTTTGTCTGTTGCAGTCCAGGAAGGAGATTTGGGTGATGTGAGCACTATAAAATACAATGTGCACACCCAGTGACGACGGATACGAGGATGGTACGGAGGAAGCCTATTAGTCCAGTTGCTAGCTCGTCCAGGTCCATCCGGGCTGCGAGCGAGAGAGGTCCCTCTCTCGTATTACAACATCTGGGCTCAGATGTTGTGGTACAAAACGTTCCTCTGTCAGAGTATACGTCTACCGCTCAGGATGTTCCGTTATATAGACAGTCCGGAGAGACTGCTCTTTCGGCTTCCTCATCCTCACGGCAGCACACCCGGCCGCACCTTGGCTATGTGACCTGTGATATTCAACCAACATCGCTGATCAGGGATTCTAAGGCGACCATGTCACGTCATCCGGTAGCCAAGGATACAAGGCCTTCATTCTCCGGACGTTCGCATATTAGAGGTATGCAGGAGTGAACGACCAAGGAGCTTCCAGCGGCTATATCCTATAAGACCGCAGCTCCACAGGCCTCTGTTGCGGATATGCTATCGCAGATAGCACAAATTATCGCAGGATCCCAGCAACTGACAGTAACTCGGTCAGATCAGGAATTATCCGACGATGCTGGGTTGGTACGTTCCACTGCAGGTTCAGGCACGGACGACCAAGAATTTCAAGTGGTCCGACAGGATGGTGAAAGGGATACGGATGAGTTCTATTTTCCCTTTTTGGAACAACATGATTGCCGTAGAGTTCATCCGGCATTATCATCGGACGTTCCTCCGGACCAAAATGCTGCGTTTCCGGATAAGAAATGGACAGCTCCACTGGACACAGAATTCTTAATCGGTTTAGGGAAATCATCCCTCAGTTTCTGACATAGTCAGTCCAGATATGTTTCACGGACATTTGATCTGTTGAATGACGCTATATTTATATAACTTGCTACCTAAATGGGCAGGCCAGGTTTCTTATCGGCAATATGCTCTACATCTGCCTTTCATCATTTCATTGAATATTTTGAAACGGCAGGACAGAACATTCTGAGAGTTCTCTGCGTCTAGACGACCATGTCAGGAACTAGTATTGTTTTACTGGTGTCTATGTCATTTACAACCACGATGTTGGAAATAACAATATCGTCTAGCAGGGACAGCTTAGACGCATCATCGTATGCAGATCACCTTACCAGAACGTTATCATTACGTCTCAAAGGGAAATGAATTATAGGATGATAATATCCTTAAGAGTTCTCTCAAGGGCCTCACGTAAAACTCCGTCCTTTAGTGGCAATATGGAGTTGGTTAGACGTGACGCGGCCCTGGCTACATCCACGCGTGTAGAGAGTAAGGTGAAAAACTCTCTCAGAGTCGCTCCGGTCTTCGGAGATTTTTCTTCGATGGCAAGCTTTCTGCAGTTTATGATCAGTTAACTAAGAAAGCTTTAGACTCTCTGCTATTAAAATTTGCTTCCATATAGTCGGATTCAGCAGAGAAGAGTAGGACAGATACTTCTGGGACGAATACGTCCAAGGGAAGTTCCTATAGAGGTTTCTATGCATCCTCTAGGTCTTATTCTAGAGATCGTCAAGGTAGCGACTCAGATAGGGGCCGTAATTCTGACTGAGACATCCGGTCAGACGCCCCTAGGTTGTCGAGGCGAGGTGCGGGCAGTGGTGGACATGGCTTCTCCTTCCACAAGCCTTGCAGGACCAGGAGGTAATGGTTTTAATCTCTATCGTGTACTAGTGAGCGGAAGACTGTCGAGTTTCTCAATGATTTGGGATTAGATTACGGACATACCTTGGATTCAAGGGGTGGTTTTGGAAGGATTAAATTGTTCCTCAAACGAAATCCTCTGTTAACTCGGAGTCCAAGTTGGACTCAGCTTCCGTCAGTCAGTACGATAGACGCTCGCTTCCATCAGAAGTCCAGTCTCTTCTGGAATGATCGCGATAGAGATCGTAGAAATCCAGGAATTTCCAGGTTTCTACAACCATCCTTTTCTGGTTCCAAAACCAGACGGCTCGTTCCATCCACTCATATTCTGAGCTGGATAACAAGCTGATCGTGGCTCCAAGTTTCTATATTGAGTCCATCCGATTGGTCAGAGTGAGTATTCGGGTGTACGACTATGCTACATGCATAGATTTCTAGTTGCATACTTTCACGTCAGGGTACATCAGGCGTTCAGAAAGTATCTTTGCTTCTTTATCATAGGAATTGTGTTTCAGCACCGACCAATGTGTTTTGGTCTGAATCTAGTTCCTGGGCTTTCACTCGAATAACGAACTCGGTAATGACTCATTTCCGAGCTCATTCGTCTGCGGTAATGTCGACCTACCTGGACGACATTCTTCACAACGAGTTAATGCTTCAGAACGATGTGCTTCTATTGATCCGACGTCTTGGTTTCATAAGTAAACGAGGAGAAGTCGGATCTGGTTTCGTCCAAGTCGTTTACCCACTGGGGGAAGAGCTTCGAGACGCATAACATTCTCATTTGTCTGCCGTTAACCAGAGCGCAGAACGATGTGCAGATTCTGCTTCTATTGATTCAACGTCTCGGTTTCATAAGTAAACGAGGAGAAGTCGGATCTGGTTTCGTCCAAGGCATTTACCCACCGGGGGATGAGCTTCGAGACGTATAACATTCTCCTTCGTCTGCCGTTATCCAGAGCGAAATTAATCAGTTGTTATACTCGCTATTGTCTTCGCTCAGACAAGGTCTCAGCGAGAGATCTCATGTGACTGATACGTTGTGCGGAACTGCTGTGATTTTATTCCAATGGGCAGTTACGCATTTGTCCTCTCCAATTTCTTTTAATTCAGAATTGGAGGGTGAAGATTATTTCGCTCGATACGGACATCTTCTTGTCAAATCATGTGAATAAGAGATTCAGACTCTTGGGCAGGTTTTCAGTGCTTAACTCAAGTAGTTCCACTGCAATTGCCTGATCCGAGTTTTACAGTTTTGACGGATGTCAGTCAAACACTTTGGGTAGTTTCATTAAACCCAATGGATTTGAAGTGCCAGGGTCTTTTGTTTCCATAGTTCCTTATCAAGCACACAAACATCAAGAATGATGTCATTTTGGCTTGCGCTACGTTATTGATGAACGTTATTCAGAATGCTCATATGCTAATTCTGTCCGACAACTCGGCGGTATTAGCGTATTTTCGGAATTATGAAGGCTCTTCATTCCATCCTGTTATTCATGTTAACAGAAGGAATCTTTGGTTGGTACTAGAACATCAAGTTCTTCTATTGGTCCGTCATATTCCGGGTCGTCTGAATGTATTAGCGGACTCCCTTCACGGAGGGGCCGTTTGTTGCCACCAGAAAGAACTTTCAACAAACCAGTATTCAATCAGATTGCTACCAAGAAGAGCGGCCAATGATCGACATTTTTGCGACGTATCTCAACAATTAGTTGCAGACGTATGTGTCACAATGTTTGGATCTTCGAGCGTTTGCAGTAAACGCTCTATCGATCTTGTGAATGGAATAATAAGATATACGTATCTTCCAGTGCCGTTGATTTAACAGATATTGCTCAATGTAATTATTTCAATGCAAATTCTGTTGGTAGCTACTCTAGATCCACAAGGACTGAGGATTAATTTACTTAGGCGTCTGTTCTATGGTCAGATGGATTCAATCTACTATCAGTTCTGCTAATGATTATATCTTCATTCAGCAGTCTGTGCGTTAGTTTTAAGCTCATGAAGTAAGAGTTCTTCTATATCATAGGCTTAAGCTAATTATGTTGATATTACAGATCTAATGAGGGCTGCATATTGGTCTTAGCCCTCCATTTTCACTATTTTGTATCTGAGAATATTGAGTCCTTTCTGCAGATCTACATTGTTTAGGTCCGTTATTTTTTACTCAGAATGGCATCTATTAAACAGTGGCAACTATATGTGTATAGGCTTTCGGTTCTGGCAGTGACTCTGTCCTGCTGCTCTCTTTGCTCTAGAGTATTTGATCCAGGGCAAGGGGAAGGGGGCAGGTGTTCCCTTGGGTCACCTGCTTTATAGTGTAAAGCAAGGGAATACCTCTCTTGGAGTCAATAATTCCGAGTCGGTTCCGAGATGTTTTTAAAGGGTAAAGCCTATGTTTACTCATCTGTGTAATTTTTTTTTAACATTTTTATACTTACCAATGGCCCAGACGGGGATGTCCCTCACATGAGTGGGCACTCATACCTCCCCGCTGAGTTATTATTTAGTACGCTCATCTACAAAGAATGATGTTGGCACCAATTTCAGTCTCTTCCTGACTACTGCGCATGTGCAGATGGTATAAGTATGGAGGGCCAGATAGGACTTTTAATATTTTTCCACTATACCAATGGCCCAGACTAGCTGGTGCAACCCAATTTATTACCAGGGCCAAACACAAATTTTGAATTCTCAAACTCCCAAAATTTGCCAAAAAACTCCAAAAAAGAGAAGACCAGTGTGGTCCTCCATACTTTTTGCACAATGCGCAACTTGTTGTCAAGGACAACAATAGGCTACCGCCATCTTGTCATTCTGTTGTTTGGCCCTTGTCAGATCAACACATATCCTGACTGCTGTGCTATAAAATCCTAAAGTATAATGAAGCAGACACGATTATGGAGTGGAATGAGGGAATATTTGCAACAGAAACTAGCTGAATAAGGACATTCAGTTTTTGAACGTTCAGGGCTATAACTTTATTGAAATTAAATAATATTTCTTGTTCTTCCCGTTTTCGGGATATGCACCTGATTCGTTCATTCTTTGTTACTCATTATGTGTTTGTTCAATGTTCACCCTTTTCCTCTTGGATCCCTTCATTAGATTTTGAAGAACAATTTGCTGTTTGCGAATTTGTTATCAAATTAAAAATTTTTCTTCTTAAAAATCTTAGATAATTTACGGAATGTTGATTATTCGTACCCCCTTTGTCGCGTACTGGTTATTCTCGACATAGTCGGGCATGTCTGTTTTGCTATTACTCTTCTCTATGGGGAATCTTCTGTGGAAGTTTCTCTATTGTTAAGGGTATTCTTTGAATACCGGTTGTCTGACCTGGGCCTTCGTTGTGCCTGTGTTGGACTTGGGTTACTAGCTCCTATTCAGTTTAATTTTTTGCCTCGGGCATGTGTATATTATGAAGTCCTCATGTTCGAAATGTAAGAGGAAGAAGTCCTCTCTTGATTCTCATTCATCATGTTTGGCTTGCACTCGTTGTTCAAAAGATGTTACCTGTGCAACTTGCTCTTCTTGGGATTCCAAGCGATGGAATTCCCTCTCAACTTATGTATGTGTCGGCGAAGCACAGATACATGGTATTGGTCATGGTATAACATCAAATTCTGTGCTGCCGTTGTCTTCAGATACAGAGCATGTTGACTTACGAGGTATTGCAGAATACTCGGTACCTTGGGCAAGCAGGCGGTCAACTAGCTCGACCAGTGTAACGGAGCCTTTCATTAGTGCTTCCGTACCGAGAAAATCTGTAGCGGTCCAGGATAAGGAGGATGGAAGACAGTCCTCTGTTCAGACGACGGCACGTAAGGGGAAGAGGCCAGTCAAGTTGAAACGTGCATCAGTAGCGAAGCATTCTTCTGTTTTGGGGTCAAAACAGTACGATTTGACTTTTATTGCCAGTCCCGCTGGTAGTCCTGTAGATAATGCTTTGGAGCCATTTGTTTCTGGGATACCTTTCTCTGCCAGTACGACTGGCAGTAGTCTTGATGTAAGGGCCTTTTCTTTGTCTGCTTCCAGGACTCAGCACAGTAGACCGCATGCTAGCCGGCAAGATCCAGAGGTGGAGAGTCAGAGCCAGGATCTGGCTCTCTCTAAGGCTAGCATTTCGAGGTAAACATCTTTTTCTAAAAGACGGACACAGGGCTCTGTGTCAGAACACCTCCCGGAGCCGAAATGGCGTAGAAAGGGGGTGGACATAGCCTCGAATACGGAATTGCTGGAGCAAATTGCCCAGCTAATTGCAGACTCCCAGCAGCATAAAGTGCGGCCGTCATCGATCTCCACTTTGGATGATTCGGACGGTGCTAGATCGGCAGAAAGAAGGGTTTCTTCAAATAATGAGTATGCCGATAATAGACCAGACCAGGAACCTCAAGATGGTAGTGTTAGGGAGCTTGATGAAGACAAGACTGACACTACATCTTTGGCTGAGCAACATATGGAAACTGTGAAGTTCCTGCAGGATTTTTTGCTTGAATTAATACTGTCTGGTCAGAGTTCTGTGCCTTCTAGAGCCAGGCCTCTGTCTTCTTTGGACAGGGAGGTCATTAAGTCGAAGGAAAGTATCCTTCTGTATCCGTCACAGTCAGTTTAAGCATTAGATGCGTTCGATTGCGTTGACGAGGCTATTGCAGGCCTGGCTCAGGCTAGAAAAAGTTCTTTCCTTTCGGAAAGGAAGCTTAACCTACCGTTCGGAGGCAATACTTTCTTAAATACGGTAGGTGAGAATAAGATTCGAAGAGCTCCTCTGCGATTGGATGACAGTGCAAGGGACTTAGGTATGTCTCTTCAGTCATCGTGTAGTCACTTGCATTGAATCTAACAGAAGTATTTTGGACACTGTCTCATACACAGATCACATTTGCAGGGCGTTAGCCGGCAATCTAGAATCTCAGAGCCTACAGGAGTTGTTATCTCTCTTCATTATTTAATGCCCAGTTAAAGGCTGTATTTGAAGATGCTTCTAAGAAAGCCACAAGTAAGCTTTTGTTGCGCTCAGCTTCGCAACCTCAGCCTTCCACAAGTGGCACTCCTCGGAGAGGTAAATTTTTCTCCAAGAGAGGCTCAGCCCGTGCTGCTTCTAGAGCTAATTGTGGTTGTGGTGGCTTGAAGCAAGGGATCGACTTTAAAAAGGGGATGCCGCAGTCGGTAAATAACGAAATGCATAACCCCACACTGATGGGTGCGAGAGCTTCACGAGGTTTCTCCTTGTATGAGCCTCGTAAGTCCTACAAATAAAGAGTTCGACCTCAACTCTTCTCCAGTTGGCGGAAGGCTTTCAAAATTCGCAAGCAACTGGAACAAAATAACACAGGATCTTTGGGTTTGAGACGTTGTAAAAAATGGTCCACGTCTTTCATTCTGGAGAAAACCTCCATTAATGCGGATTCCGCATTTTGTGAGCCTTCCACAAAATGTAACAAAGAGAGAGGCTTTCAGCAGTAGACTCTCTTCTACAAAAGGAGGCAGTAGAGGTCGTAGAGAATCCTGATTGAAAGAAATTCTACAGTCATCTTTTTTTTCAACCGAATCCAGATGACTCGTTCTGGCCGGTCATCGATCTCAGTTGGCTAAACAAGCTATTAATTGCTCCAAAATTTTATATGGAGACAATTCGGTCGGTGAGAAACAGCATCCGAGTGAATGATTACGCCGCAAGCATAGACTTAAAGGACGTGTATTTTCACATCTTGATTCATCCGGCTTTTTGGAAATACCTTGCTCCGTGGGCGTTCACTCGGGTGATGAATGCGCTGATGAGCCACTTCACTCGGCTTTGATGATGTCGGCATATCTGGACGACATGCTGCAAAGATACGGAAATTTTCATGCTCTTCAAAGCGTCGTTCAGAGTCTGCTATCGCTGCTACGACGCCTCGGTTTTATAATCAATGTCGACAAGTCGGATTTAATGCCGAAGACATCGTTTGTTCACCTGGGGATGAGTTTCGATACTCTCAACAATCGGGTCTGTTTGCTGGTAGCAAGAGCAAAATTAGTTTCTCATTACTCAAAATACTGCATAAACGCACAAGTCATTATAGCAAGAGAGTTTATGCGGCTGTTAGGACTTTGCGGCACCGCAGAATTAATTCCGCTAGGTCGTTTGCACACTCGTCCACTTCAAATTTATCTAATTCAAAATTGGAGCGTAAAGCATCAGTTGTTGGACAGTCCGATTGCTTTAACACAGTAAAGCATCATCTTCAGATTTGGGTGGATATCCAGTGGTTATCCCAGGGAATATCACTCCAGATTCAGGATGCGTCGTTCATAATCATGACGGACGCCAGTGAAGAGGGTTGGGGTGCTTCTCTGATTCCGGGCGATCAAGTGTGTCACGGCTTATGGGAGAGTCAGTTTCTTGTGTCCCATATAAACTACAAAGAAATGAGGGCAATTTGGTTAGCTCTAAATCATTGGCTCAGTCGAGTAATAAACTCACATGTTCAAATTCTATCGGACAATTCAACAGTAGTAGCCTATATTCGGAATCAGGGAGGTACTCATTCCGTACAGCTGTTGAATCTCACCGAAAAGATTCATCTTTTCTCTCAGGAGAATCAGATTCTGATATTGATTCGTCATATTCCAGGCCGTCTCAATGTAATAGCAGACTCTCTATCGAGAAAGGGTCGCCATTCAGAATGGATGTTGAAAAAATCTGTCTTCAATCAGATTTGCTTCCAGTGGGAACGTCCAATGATCGATCTTTTTGCCATGAGTCTGAACAATCAGTTACAGACTTTTGCGTCTCCATGCCCGGATCCTCAGGCTTATGCTGTAGACGCTCTGTCAATTTCATGGAACGGGATAATTGGGTATGCTTACCCTCCAGCTCCCCTATCTTGCTAAAGATAAAAGTCTTCTTGCAAGATTCTACTGGTAGCATATCTGTCGGCTCACAGACCGTGAATAAATCTTCTCCGGGAGCTTCTTTGGAACGTTCTGCGGAAGTTACTGCCTCTCAAGGATCTTCTGATGCAGCGGAAACTCCGTCGGCTTCATCACAGTCTGGAAAGCCTCAACCTTCACGTTTTTCCGTTGTGCGGTCCTTCCTGCACGGAAAACAATTTTCCAGATGAGCAATGGACGCAATTTCTAACTGTAGGAGGACCTCCTCCTCGTTAAATTATGAAGCGAAGTGGAAGGTTTTTGTTCGTTGGTGTGAATCACAATTGATTGATTTTTTTAACCCAACTATTCCTCAGTTAGCTAAGTTTTTTTTTTATCTTTTTGATGAAGTTAAGCTACAGCCAGTCACTATTAAGGGCTATAGGTCTATGCTTTCTGACACCTATTCACATCAAGGGAAATTAAACATTGGGTCGGATGTATGTTTAAGTAAATTAATGAGGAATTTCTCTGTGAACAGACCTCGTACCTTGAGACTAGTCCCTAAGTGGAATGTAGCTTGGGTTCTTCTGAAACTTCAGGAAGCACCTTTTGAGCCATTAAATACTGTTGAGTTTAAATTTCTTACTTATAAAACGGCTTTCCATTTAGCATTTGCGTCAGCTAGAAGAGTTAGTGAGCTTCATGCTTTATCTGATGAAGACTCTCATTATTGTAGAGTAGGTAATTCTATTTCTCTCACTACGAAAGTGGGATTCTTAGCTAAGAATCAGGTCCCGGACAAACGGCCTAACCCAATTCTTATTAAAGCATTACCGTCTTCAGATGGTCAAAGACCTTTGTTGTGTCCAGTAAGAGCGCTTAGGATTTATAAGCAGCATTCTAGTTTTATTAGAAGAGGTAGGAAGAGGTTATTTCTTTCTCTTCTTCCTAACAGAAATGATATTTCTGTTCATTCCATATCTAGATGGATTTAGTTAGCTATTCAGACAGCTTATAATGCTTTGTCTTAGATTCAGAGAATAGCTTATAAGATTTCAGCTCACGAAGTTAGAGCTTCATCTTCTTCTTGGGCTTATGCTAGGAGTACTTCTTTGAAGGATTTACTGGACTTAACAGATGACTTTTACCAAATTTTATCTTCGAGATTTAGAATCAATTTCGGATGATCTCAGATCTTTAGGACTGTTATTAGTAGCTCAGAATGTTGTCCATTCTAATTAGGAATTTCATTCAACCTTCTGTTTGGTCTGCTCTAGCACTGTCACCAGTCTGCTACCCTCTTCGTTTTGATGTGTAGTTACTTTCAAAACAAGGGAAAGGGGGTGGGGGATGGTATTTCCAAATGGTCATCTGGCTTTATAGTGAAAAGCATGGACATACCTCCTTCAGTGATAGTAACCTGGGGTCGGTGCTATGGTAGTTTTAATGTGTAGTTCGATGTGAAGCAATTTTCAATGTATTATATGCTTTTTATGTATAGCTCGATGTGAAGCATTATTGTATATGTCATGTGTCAAGACGAGCTTTACTATACAATACTCTGACAGTTTTAATGATTTATAAAGAGTCTTATTTCTCTGAACTTCTTTATATTTTGGCTTCCTTTATCAAATTAGCATAATGGGTTATGCTAGGCCTTAAATAGAGTTACACCTATATTTTCATTGTTTTTCTGAAATAGGAGCAATGAATATCAAGTACTAGGCCTGCCTGCCTGTTTACTATTCTCAGCTAGTCTGGGCCATTGGTATAGTGGAAAAATATGAAAAATTTATACCCGTTTTAATATTTTTAATACTTAACCAATTGCTCAGACGAGGATGGCCCTCCCTGGAGTGGACACTCCTTCCTACCCGCTGAGTTATATTACAGTTCTTATTTACGTTTAACAGGCACAACAATAAAGAATGACAAGATGGCGGTAGCCTATTGTTGTCCTTGACAACAAGTTGCGCATTGCACAAAAAGTATGGAGGACCATACTGGTCTTCTCTTTTTTGGAGTTTTTTGGCAAATTTTGGGGGTTTGGGGATTCAAAATTTGTGTTTGGCCCTGGTAATAAATTGGGTTGCACCAGCTAGTCTGGGCCATTGGTAAGTATTAAAAATATTAAAATTGGTATAAATTTTTCATTTTCGGTATTGTATGCAAATTTGGGGGATGGGGTGTGGTTCAGAATTTGTGTTTGGCCCTTCATAATATCGTGTTTGCACCAGCTAGTCCGGTCCCTTGGTAAGTATAAAAAATATACAAATTTCTTTAAATTTATCATTTTTTGGCAGAGTTATGGCTCTTTTTCAACTTAGACATGTTGAAATTGATTTCTGGACGGTAACTTTAGGTTGAGTGAACGAAATGAAACAAAATTTTATAAATAGGTTTATAACCACATAATACGGGTTGGGATTGATAGTGGGCTCGGACCGATATTTTGTTACAGAGTTAGGGTCCTTTTCCGACTTAGAAAACATGTTGATATTGGTTTCTGAATGATAACTTTAGTTTGAGTGAACAAAATTTTATATATTGTTTTATAACCAAATAATACATGTTGGGATTGATGGTGGGCTTGATCCGATATTTTTTGACAGAGTAATGGCCCTTTTCTGACTTAGAAAACATGTTGATATTGGTTTCCGGACGATAACTTTAGTTTGACTGAGCAAAATGAAACAAAATTTTATACATAGGTTTATAGCCATAAAATACATGTTGGGATTGATAGTGGGCCAGGTTTGATATTTTTTGACAGAGTTATGGCCCTCTTTATACAGCCGCTCATATGAGCGGGCTGTATTATGGTATGGCAATGTCAGTCCGTCCGTTAACTTGTGTTTGTCCACGTGATAACTTGAAAACAATACATCCAAGAGATACTGTTTCTTTATGGTTGATTAGTCATGACTATAGGATGGTTCCTTTCGATAACCAGCATTCTGGCATATACAATATGGCCACCACGGCAGCCATCTTGGATTTTTAGGGACTTTTGATTGTCCTCACGATAACTTGAAAACTATAGATCCAACAGATACTGCTTTTTTATGGTTGATTAATCATGACTAGAGGATGGTTCCTTTTGATAATCAGCATTCTGGTATGTCCAATATGGCCGCCATGGCAACCATCTTGGAGTTTTGGTGACTTTTGCTTCTCCACGCAATAACTTGAAAACAGTATATTCAGTTTTAATGGGTTGTAAGCCAGGAATGTACTATTATTTTTGAAGGAATTAATGACCTTTTGTTCAACTAAAAATTTCTTCACAAGCGCAATTTCTTCATAGGCGGCCGTATATTGATCCACCGCCTGGCGGTGCACTTGTCTGACTTAGAAAGCATGATGATATTGGTTTCTGGACGATAACTTTAATTTGAGTGAACAAAATAACAAAAAAAAACTATCAAAATTTTATACATAGGTTTATAACCACATAATACAGGTTGGGGTGGATAGTGGGCTTGGTCCGACATTTTTTTGCAGAGTTATGGCCTTTTTCAAACTTAGAAGACATGTTGATATTGGTTTCTGGGTGGTAACTTCAGTTATAAGTATCTGATTTCCATCAAAATTGGAATATAGCTTACTGTAGACAATATACCAGACAGGTTTGATTTTGAATGTGGTGCGATAATTTTTAGATTAACTTGACAAAGTTAAGATAAGCTATTGCCATCACGTGTGCGGAAGTCTGTTAGTCTGTGAGTCTGCTCACATTTTCCTTTAGCACAGGCTACACCCCGTAGTTTTTGTCCGTTCGTCATGAAATTTCGTATGCAAGGTTGAGGTCATGTCTAGATGAGAACGTCCCCTTTAGGTTCCAATCGGTCAACCGCGATGGCTGCCTGAGCCCAAAACCCGAAATGCATTAGCCCAGTGTACAGGTTGTATTTATTAAGGGATTTCATTGTAACTTGGTAGGATGCCTCTGTGTAATATCTAGATGAGAACGTCCCCTTTTGGTCGTGGTCTGTCAACCGTGATGGCTGCCCAAACCCAAAACTTTTAGCACAGTCTACTGGTCATATTTAATATGGAGGGATTTCTTTGTAACTTGGTATGATGACTCCGTATGATGTCAAGATGAGAACTTCCCCATTTGGTCGTGATCTGTCAACCGTGACGACTGCCCGAGCCCAAAACCCCAAAACCTTTAGCACAGTCTACAGGTCGTATTTATGGAGGGATTTCAATGTAACTTGTTAGGTTGACTCCATATAATATCTAGATGAGAACGTCCCCATTTGGTCGCGACTGGTCCACTGTGACGACTACAGGGGGCCTGAAGCCCGAAAACCTTTAGCACAGTCTACAGATCATATTTATGAAGGGATTTCATTGTAACTTGGTAGGATGACTCCAGATAATGTCTAGATGGGAACGTCCCAATTTGGTCGCGATCATTCAGCCGTGACGGCTTCCTGAGCCCCAAACCTGAAAACCTTTAGCACAGTCTACAGGTCGTATTTATGGAGGGATTTCATTGTAACTTGGTAGGTTGACTCCATATAATGCCTAGATGATAACGTCCCCTTTTGGTCGCGGTAGGATGACTCCAGATAATGTCTAGATGAGAACATCCTCTTTTGGTCACGATCATTCAACTATGATGGCTGCTCGAGCCCAAAACCCGAAAAACATTTGCACAGACCACAGGTCATATTTATGAAGGGATTTCATTGTAACTTGGTAGTGTGACTCAGTATAATGTCTAGATGAGGACGTCCCATTTTGGTTGCGATCAGTCAACTGTGATGGCTGCACATGCCCGAAACCCAAAAACCTTTAGCACAGTCTACAGGCCGCATTTATGAAGGGATTTCATTGTAACTAGAAAGGATGACTCGTTTTGGAATAATTACACCGTAACTTGGTGACTTTCGTTGACATACATTAACTGTGAGGGCCACATACATTAACCCACCTCAATTCTTTAGAACAGTCTACACCTCATATTATTTTTATTTAAAGCATAGCATACAGGGAACAGAAATTAACGTATTCCCAATTATCACAATTCTTGTTAGCTCACCTGACTTTCAAACAGGAGAGCTATAGTGATCACTCACCGTCCGTCGTCCGTGAACATGGTGTTTGCATCTTCTCCTTCCATACCTCTGAACCAAGTTAATTGATATTTGAGTTAATAGTTGGTTATGACATCGCAATTTCATTTTGTTCAAATCAAGTTGCCTCACCCCTTGGTAGGACCACGCCCAAAAAGTGTGCATAAATCTTAAAAAATCTTCTTCTCATGAACCAGCAGTAGCAGAGACTTGATATTTGGTGTGCAGCTTCCTTTTGAGGTGTAGACTCAGATTTGTTCAAAAGAAGTCTGTGGGGCTATATTTGCCGTCGTTATGGGAGCAGCAAGAATTTTTGCCCCTCCCAAAATATCTATTTTCCAAACCGAGATGCAGATTTGGACCAAATTTGATATGAGGGCTTATTGGGTCATAAGTACTTAATTTATGCCCAATTTTGTTTTCCTGTCGCCCCATGGGAACCGCAGGAGCTAAAAATAGAAAAATGAAAACGTCCATATCTCCAAAACTACACAGCACTGAGAATTTTTATTTGGTGTGAAGCTTCCTTTGGATCAACAGAATGTAGTGGTAAAAAAAAATTGCTATTGGTTTTATCATGGGGTACTTTTGTGGGACTTTGAAAAAGTGCTGAGTCAGCATTTTTTAACACTGTGGGTAATGGGAAAAACATTTAAGACTACTTTTCTCCCAAACCACTGCTCCAAAAGCTTTCAGATTTCACATATGACATCTTTGGAAGATTGTTTCACAGGTTTATTGAAATCAATTTCCTGGGTCCATGTTTGGGCTCTCTATGGGAGCCCAAATGTTTAAATTAGTGCAGTATGAGGAATATTCTTTAAAAATCTTCTTCAGATCTACCAATAAGAATCTTTTGATATTTAGTATGCAGCATCCTTAGGGGGGTCAGATTCAAGTTTGTTCAAGCCAAGTCTCTGGGTTTATATTTAGGCTGAAAATGTGGGGTCCCGTTCTGGTGTCACACCTCATTTTCACCCCCTGGATATCTTCCCCTCTGGGGGGGGGGGGGGGGGGGGGGGGGGGGCAGAGATATCCCAAATAATCTTCCCCCTAGGGAAGATATCCTAGGATATCTTCCCCCTGCCCTGGATACCCCCCCCCCCCCCCTCCCCATCATGAATTTTTTATTTTTATTTATTTAACATTATTTGATGATGAAATGGTGAGAAAAATGTTTTTTTTTGCAGAATATTTTTTTTTTTCAGGTCCAACCTGGATATCTTGCTCTCATCCAGTTGAAAACCTGTGACAAAAAATCATTTCAATATTTTCTCAACTATTCTGGTTCATACAGTAGAACCTGTCTTGAGAGACTGCCCTTTGGGCCACACAAAAGTGGTCTCTCATAACAGGTTTCAGGTTTTCTCAAGTCAGTGAATAACCAACCACAAAATTCACAAATGGAGAAGAATGGATTTTTGTAATTACTTTGTAGTTCTTTTTTATGAAGTTTTTGTAACAAATTGAAATGGACTGTTATTAAAATTATAAAAATAAAATAGTGTTGAAAATCTTCATTGATTTTTAACACAAATTTATTTTTATAATTCTGTCACATTTCAGGTATGTATGAAATTGTTTATTCAGCAATAATCCTAATCTTTTCACAGGGGTCTCGGTGCACTGCGGTATTTTTCCACGGTACAATACTCGGTTCATTCTGCCTAATTTTTCAAACAATCTTTTTTGAGCTTTTCGTCTTAATTTGGATCATTTTCTGTAAGTTCGAGTTCAGGAAAATAGTTCTTTTTAAGATCGCTTATGCATCTCCAACCATATTATGATTACAAAGTAAACAATGAATCTCATTTGTTGTATATGTTTAGTAGGTTTATTTATTTGTTGACGTTCAGGTAATAGTTCTTATCTATTGCAGCATTGAAAATTAAAGTAATATTTCAGCATCTACAGCTGAAAAACGGCCACAGTAGAAACAGATTTTATTGAGATTGTAGACTCCATGATTTTTGGAGATGGAATTGGTATAGGTTTGACTCAGTCTTTATTCATTTATTGGTGTTTATGATCCTTTCAAGCATCTATTGCTACATCATAACTGTAATATGAACAGTGTGTCTCATTACCAGGTTTTAAACAGTGGAACTGTATGCATGGCATCACACTTGTTATATCTTGCTGGATAGATTTTGCTAATTTTTAGAATAGAAGTTGATGAGTAATTTCAATTATATATTGCTTTTCAGTTTTTTGTTGCTTCAAATCCAACAGTGAAGAATGACAGACTCTGGCAAGATAAATACAGTTTGAGAAAGTCAGTGATTCCATCGTTCATTTCCATAGAGCAAGCAAGAAAAGTTAGTTTTTCATTTCATCATTTCTTCAGTTGATTACACCTCATTTGTAATAAAATAAATGGCTTTTACATTCACCACATTTCTTAATTACTGTATTGTGATAACAAAAGCAGACAGAGAATGTCAACTGGATCACAATTGGGTCTTTATCTGGTCAAAATTTGATGTCTTCTTTCCTCAGTACAACGCAAGAATTGAAAATGCAAGAACTTTGAATCTTGTGTGTTTTTTTCATATGGTTATCTTCATTCGGTCTTGATTTTGCAGTTTCTTATTTATAAAATCTGAATAAACGGATGTGATCGAGAAAGAGACCACTTTTGTGATCACAGTACTGTGATTTTTCAAGAACTAAAAGCCTTCATATTAAGTTTGAAGCAAAAATGTTATGTTCCAATAAGACTAAAATCTTCACCTTCTGATTGGGCGATAGCTTCTTTTTAGCTTAACTTGACAAAGTCAATATAAGCTATTGCCATCACACGTGCGGAAGTCTGTGAGTCTGTTCACATTTTCTTTAGCACAGGCTACACCCCATAGTTCTTGTCCGAACATCACACGATTTTGTATGCAGGTTTGAGGTCATGTCTAGATTAGAACGTCCCCTTTTGGTCGTGATCGGTCGATCGTGACAGCTGCAAGAGCCCAAAACCTGAAAACTTTTAGCACAGTCTGCAGGTTGTATTATGAAGGGATTTCCTTGTAACTTGGTAGGATGACTCCGTATAATGTCTAGATGAGAATGTCCCCTTTTGGTCACGATCAGTCAACGATAATGGCTTCGAGAGCCTGAAATCCGAAAACCTTTAGCACAGTCTACAGGTTGTATTTATGAAGGGATTTCATCGTAACTTGGTAGGATGACACTGTATAATGTCTAGATGAGAACGTCCCCTTTTGGTTGCGTTCTGTCAGCCATGATGACTGCGAGAGCCCAAAACCTGAAAAACTTCAGCCCAGTCTACAGGTCAAATTTACGAAGGGATTTCATTGCAAATTTGTAGGATGACTCATCATAATGTCTAGATGAGAACGTCCTGTTTTGGCCATGATCGGTCAACTGTGACAGCCGCGCAGGCACATGACCTAGATTTGTTTAGCACAGTCTACAGTTCATATTTATGAAGCAATTTCATTGTAACTTGGAAGGATAACTTGGTGTAATGTCTAGATGAGACTTGTATTTTGTCACGATCAGTCAGCCATTACCACCACCTGGCCATGTAACCTAGATTCCTTTAGCAAAGTCTATGAGTTATATATTTTTCCAACTGTACTCTATGTCCCAGACTTAGCTGGTGCTAACTCCAAAATATCGAGGGCCAAACACAAATTTTGCCCCCCAATCCCCCCAAATTTGCATGCAAAACCGAAAATTAGAAGTCCTATCTGGCCCTCCATACATTTACTCTCCACGCATACGAAGACGCCAGGAAGTAACCGGAATTGGCGCCAAGATCATTCTTGTTTGGCCCTCTGTCAGATAACAACAAAATGACTTCTGTGCTCTCAGTTTACAATGATGCCAGACACAAATCTATGGTTAATTTGGTGGATCCAAAGACACAAATGGATGAAGGAAGGAAGAAACATGGTGGTTTGAAACGTTCAGGGCTGTAACTTTATAATATTTTTACACTGTACCAATGACCCAGACTTAGCTGGTGCTAACTCTAAATTATTCAGGGCCAAACACAATTTTTTTTGCCCCCCCCCCCCCCAATCCCCCAAATTTGCATCCAAATCCAAAAGTTCAATGTCCTATATTGTCCTCCATTCTTTTGTCCACTGCGCATGCGCAGTGTCAAGGAAGTACCGAAATTGGCGCCAAATCCTCATTTTTTGTTTGGCCCTTCTATCAGTAACATCTCACTGATATCTGTGCTTCTCAGTTAAAATGATGCCAGACACAAAATCATGAAGGAAATTGTGGATCCAAGGATGAAATAAGAGGATGAGAGGAAGAAACAGTGGGAGGATGTGTTCAGGGCTGTAATTTATAATTTTTATGTAAAATTATTTCATGTTTCCTAATTTTAGGGCATGGGCCTGATGTTTTCATTCTTGCTATGAAATCTCCACTGTTTGTTAAGTGTTTCCTCTCTCCCTTTCCTTGATAACCCCCTTGCTAATCTCCCATGCTTTTGGTATAATTTTTTTAATTTTTTTATTGAAATTTCTTGGGAGTTTTAGCATAGTTACAGAATGTTTATTCTGTTATCCCCATGGTTACGGTATATTGTTAGTGGTGAGAGGTCTATGCCGGTCCTCTCGTCACAGGGTCACTCTAGTTTTTCAGTCTCTTTTTCAGAGGAACAAGAACAGGGTGATGTTTCCGTGATGTCTTCCGGAAGTGTGCTGCCGTCGTCGCAAACCATTGAAGAGCTAGCGGTAAAAGTGCTCAAAGAAATCAGACAAGTGCCTAGATCCTTAGTAGGATTGACGACCTTGTTGCCAGCTAGCTCGACCGGCGGGTCTATCACTCGTAATGTGGGTGATGTGACGCCGGGTACGTCTGTTGCGGCCCAGGAGAGGAGAAAGGGTGTTGCAAGCACTATAATCTCGGATCACGCAAACCCTGTGACGATGGATCGGAGGATGGATCCGAGGAAGCCAGTTAGTCCGGTAGCTAGCTCGTTCAGGTCTACCCGCACTGCGAGTGAGAGAGGCCCCTCTCTCTTACAACAACATCTGGGGCCAGATGTTGTCATACATAACGTTCGTCAGTCTGAGCTTACGTCCATTCCTCCTGCTCGGGATGCTCTGTCACATAGACAGCCGGGGTCGGCAAGTCTATTGGCTTCCTCTTCCACACGCCAGCACCTTGGCTACGTGACCTCAGATATCCAGCCTGCTTTGCTGACAAAGGATTCCACGTCGACCAGGTCACTCCATCCGGTAGCCAAGGACACGAGGCCTTACCAGTCGGGACGTACGCATAAAAGGATTATGCAAGAGGTACCGTCCCAGGAGCTTCCAGCGGCTAAACAACATAAGACCGCAGCTCCACAGGCCTCCGTTACGGACTTGCTATCGCAAGTTAGTGCAACTCATCGCAGCATCCCAGCAACCTTTGGAAATTCTTTCAGATCAGGAACTGTCTGAGGAAGCTGGGTCGGTATGTTCCCCTGCAGTGTCAGAAAGGGACGGCCAAGATTCGCATCTGGTCCAGTCGGATGGTGAAAGGGAATCTGCGGAGCTGGATATTTTTATACTGTACCAATGACCCAGACATAGCTGGTGCTAACTCTTAAAAATATAGGGCCAAACACAAATTTTGCCCCCCAATCCCCAAAATTTGCATCTAAAACCAAAGAAATCATGTCCTGAATGGCCCTCCATACTTCACCTCTACTGCGCATGTGCAGTGTCAAGGACGTCCCGAAATTGGCGCCATTAATCATTCTTTGTTTGGCCCTTCATCAGTTAACATCTGACTGATCTTTGTGCTTGTAAATCTCAGTTTAAATGATGCCAGACACATAAATAGTAGAGAAATGGTGATTCTAAGGAGGATATAGAAGGAGGAGAGGAAAAATAAGTGACAGAAAATAATCAGGGCTGTAACTTAAATTTTTTTAATGAAATTATGTTAAGTTACCTATTTTCGAGGCAAGAGCCTGTTGTTGTCATTCTTGTTATCAAGTTACACTGCTTGTTCAGTGTTTTCCTCTCTCCCTTTCCTTGAAGTCCCCCCTAGCTATTCTCCCATGCTTTTGGCATATTTTCTGTAATATTATTACTAAAATTTCTTGGGAGTTTTAGCTGGATAACAGAATGAATTCTGTTCTTTTCCC
The DNA here is from genome assembly GCA_031216915.1 of Pictodentalium vernedei. Lineage (NCBI taxonomy): Eukaryota > Metazoa > Mollusca > Scaphopoda > Dentaliida > Dentaliidae > Pictodentalium > Pictodentalium vernedei. The sequence goes on along the minus strand of CM062290.1, from coordinate 233,873,628 downwards.
CATGTTTACGTCTTCACCTATGGGTGGTTAGGCGTAGTGTTCTGCATCTACCATCTGATGTTTTGCAGTTTCTTCCCTGGAAGTCTCTGTTTTGCATCAGATAGTGTATTATTGGTAACTGATTTCGGGCCAGGGCTATCAGTGCCTGGAGTCTTGTTTCTGGTGTTTTTACACTTCTTGTTTACATTGACAACAGCCCTCTGTGTGAGGGGGGATTTCTTGAAAATAATATCTTAATGTTAGTTTAATCATTACTGGATACATTATTATTGTTTGTAAGTGTTGCATTAATTGTTTAAAATATTTTTAAAATTTTTGCCCACACTTAGGCTTGGGATCCATTGGGGCTCAACGTTACTTTTCAGAAACTTGGGCATTTTTATACTGTACCAATGACCCAGACATAGCTGGTGCTAACTCTTAAAAATATAGGGCCAAACACAAATTTTGCCCCCCAATCCCCAAAATTTGCATCTAAAACCAAAGAAAACATGTCCTGAATGGCCCTCCATACTTCACCTCTACTGCGCATGCGCAGTGTCAAGGACGTCCCGAAATTGGCGCCATTAATCATTCTTTGTTTGGCCCTTCATCAGTTAACATCTGACTGATCTTTGTGCTTGTAAATCTCAGTTTAAATGATGCCAGACACATAAATATTAGTGAAATGGTGATTCTAAGGAGGATATAGAAGGAGGAGAGGAAAAATGAGTGACAGAAAATAATCAGGGCTGTAACTTAAAATTTTTTGATGAAATTATGTTAAGTTACCTATTTTCGAGGCAAGAGCCTGTTGTGGTCATTCTTGTTATCAAGATTACACTGCTTATTCAGTGTTTTCCTCTCTCCCTTTCCTTTAAGTCCCCTCTTGCTATTCTCCCATGCTTTTGGCATATTTTCTATAATATTATTACTAAAATTTCTTGGGAGTTTTAGCTGGATAACAGAATGAATTCTGTTCTTTTCCCCATGTTTACGTCTTCACCTATGGGTGGTTAGGCGTAGTGTTCTGAATCTACCATCTGATGTTCTGCAGTTTCTTCCCTGGAAGTCTCTGTTTTGCATCAGATAGTGTATTATTGGTAACTGATTTCAGGCCAGGGTGCCTGGAGTCTTGATCTAGTGTTTTTACACTTATTGTTTACATTTCCAACAGCCCTCTGTGTGAGGGGGGATTTCTTGAAAATAATATCTTGATGTTAATTTAATCATAACTAGATACATTATTATTGTTCGTAAGTGTTGCATAAATTGTTTAAAATATTTTTAGAATTTTTGTCCACACTTAGGCTTGGGATCCATTGGGGCTCAACGTTACTTTTCAAAAACTTGGGCTATTCTGAAAAAATATTTTTTCAAAAGTTTTTGATTCAATTATTTTTTCTATGTTAATGGATCTTGTTATTATGTATTTTGATTGTCAGGGGTTGGTGCGAGTACTAGGACTTTGTTTTCTTTTCACAATGAAAGGATATTGTTCAATTGTAATAAGAGGAAATCTTCCTCTGACTTTCTTAATCATTTTATAATGTAGTCAGTGTACTCGCTCTAACTCCTGTTCTGTATGTGTTGATTACGATGACAACATGGGAAGCGTGTGTCACGGTATGTTAGTGGGGAATTGGCCATTCCGGCCATTTCCCCGCAGGGTCACTCTACTTTATCAATCTCTATTTCAGACAATCAGGATCAGGGTGATGTATCCGTGATGTCTTCCAAAAAGTGTGCCTCCGTCGTCACAATTAATGAAGAGCTAGCGGAAAAGTGCTCATGTAATACGTCAATTGCCTAAATGGACCCTAGTAGGTTCGACGGCCTTTGACGTCCGCTAGCTCACTCGGTGTAGCGTCCATTCATCGAATGGTTCGGCAGCCGGGTTCGTCCGTTGCGGTCTAGAAAGGAGTTTTGGGTGATGCGAGCACTATAAAATAACAATGTGCACACCCAGTGATGGCGGATTAGAGGGGAGAACGGAGGAAGCCTTTTAGTCCAGTTCATAGCTCGTCCAGGCCCATCCGGGCTGCGAGCGAGAGAGGCCCATCAACATCTGGCCCCAGATGTTGTGGTACAAAATGTCTCGCATTCGGAGCATACGTCCGCCGCTCGGGACGCTCCGTTATATACACAGTCCGGAGAGACTGTCAATAAGGCTTCCTCCTTCTCAAGGCAGTGCACACGACCGCACCTTGGCTACATGACCTCCGATATCCAGTCAACTTCGCCAATCAGAGAATCCTCGTCGACCAGGTCACGCCATCCGATAGCCAGGGTCACGAGGCCTGGAGACTCCGGACGTTCGCATAAGAAAGTATGCGGGAGTCAACGTACATGGAGCTTCCAGCGGCAAAGCATCGTAAGACCGTTTCTGCACAGGCCTCGCTGACGGACGTGCTATCCCAAATAGCACAACTTATCGCAGCATCCCAGCAACGACAGAAACTCTGTCGCTTAATATAATATCCGACGACGCTGGGTCGGGACGCTCCGCGGAAGCATCAGGTGCGGACGTCCGAAAATTTCATACGGTCCGACGGGATGCCGAAAGGGATTCGGAAGCTTTCGAGCTTTCCCTTTCGGAACAACATAAGCTGCTGTATATGTCATCCGACTTCATCTTCTAGAGGTTCTTCGTCGGACCAGATTGCTGCGATACCGGATGAGAAACTGATAGTGTCGGTGGACTTAGAAATTTTTGGTTCGGTTCAGGGACATCGTCCCTCAGTTCCGACACAGTCCAATAATGTCTCAGATACGTTCGATTTATTGAATGACGCTATATATATTTTTTATATGCTTGCTATGTCCAAGCATATCTGGTTTCTTGTTCGCAAATTACTGAGATGTCTTTCAAAAGTGTGCCTCTGTCGTCATAGTTAATGAAGAGCTAGCGGCAATTAGTGCTCATGGATTACGTCAATCGCCTAAGAGGTCCCTGGTAGGATCGACGGAGTTGACATTCGCTAGCTCACCCAGTGTAGCGTCCATTCATCGAATGGTTCGGCAGTCGGGTTCGTCCGTTGCGGTCTAGGAAGGAGATTTGGGTGATGCGAGCACTATATTAGATGTTAGTACACACCCAGAGACGATGGATTAGAGGAGAGATCGGAGGAAGTCTGTTAGTCTGGTTCCTAGCTCGTCCGGTCCGTCCAGGCGGCGAGCGAGAGAGGTCCCTCTCTCGTGCAACAACATATGGGACTGGATGTTGTGGTACAGACATTTCACATTTGGAGCATACGTCCGCCGCTCAGGACGCTCCGTTATATAGACAGTCCGAGTGTTTGTCGATAATGCTTCCTCATCCTCACAGCAGCGCACACGACCGCACATTGGCTACGTGACCTTGAATATCCGGCCAGCCTCGACATTCAGTGATTCCATGGTGAACAGGTCACGCCATCCGGTAGCCAAGGGACACGAGGCCTGCACACTCTGGTCGCTCGCATAATAGAAGTATGCATGGGGTAACGAACACGGAGCTTCCAGCGGGAATGCATCGTAAGACCGCTTCTCCACAGGCCTCAGTGACGGACGTGCTATCCAAAATAGCACAGCTTATCATAGCATCCCAGCAAACGACAGATTCTCTGTCGGATCAGGCATAATCCGACAGCGCTGGGTCGGTGCGCTCCGCTGTTGCATCAGGTACGGACGACCGAATATTTCATAGGGTCCGACAGGATGGCGAAAGGGATTCGGATGATTTCGAGCTTTCCCTTTCGGAACAACAGAAGCTGCCATACATTTCTTCCGGCATTTTCTTCCAGAGGTTGTTCCGTCGGACTACATTGCTGCGATGCTGGATAAGAGACTAATAGCGTCATTGGACACGGAGTTTTCTTTCGGATCAGGGACATTGTCCCTGAGTTGCCAACGCAGTCCAATAATGTCTTAGAACTTTCGAATTATTTAACGACGCTATATATATATAAGCTTGCTACCAAGCATGATAGTTTAGTTTCTTGTCCGCAATACTCTATTCTGCCTTTTATCAATTCTAGGAAATAATTTATATTGGCAGAACAGGGCATTCCGAGAGTTCATATGCATCTAGACGGCGGGGCTGAAGACTAGGAATTATCTTTTTCGCCGTCTATGTCAATTCCAACCACGATGTTGGAAACGACAATGATGTCTAATAGACTTAACTTAGATGCTTTATCATACGTAGACTACCTTACTGAGGCGTTATCATTACGTCTTCAAGAGAAAGAATTCCAGGAAATGATCCTCAATGTGATTTCTTTCAAGGGCAGTAGTTTCCACGTACAACTCCGCCCTTCAGTGGCAACCTGGAGTTGGTTAGACGTGACGCAGCCCTAGCTACATCCACGTGCGTGGATAGTAAGGTGAAGAACTCTCTCAGAGTCGCTTCGGTCTCGAAGAAGCTTTTCTTCGACGGCAACTTTTCAGCAATCTATGAATTGCTCGATATACACGCTCTCTTATCTATCAAGTGTAGCAAGAGATTCAGACTGGGGCAAACATTCTGTGGTTGACTCCGGGAGTGCCACTGCAGTTGCCGGATCCGAGTTTTATTATATGACGGATGCCAGTCAAACAGGTTGGGGTACAATATTGATCCCAACGGATTCGAAGTGCCAGGGTCTTTGGGTTCCGTTGTTTCTAGGCAAGCACTTAACTTCCAGGGAATGATGTTATTTAGGCTTGCACTATGTCATTGGATGAACATTATTCAGAAACGCATGTCCAAATCCTGTCCGATAATACGACAGTAGTTGCGTATCTCCGGAACCAGGGAGGCACTCATTCGATTCCGTTATTCAATTTGACGGAAAGAATCCTTCTGTTTGTTATAGTACACAAAGTTCTGCTTCGGTCCGTCATATTCCGGGTCGTCTGATTCTATTAGCAGACTCCCTTTCACGTAAGGTCGCTTGTTGCCGTCAGAATGGACTCTCAACAAACAAGTATTCAATCAGATTTGCTATCAATGGGAGCACCCAATGATAATTTATTTGCGACACAACTCACTATTCAATTGCAGACATATGTGTTTGCATGTCCGGATCCCTGAGCTTATGTTGTTAACGCTCTATTGATCTAATAGGACGCAATGATAGGATATGCGTATCCTTCAGTGCTGTTGATTCAGCAAGTATTGCTAAGATAAACATCCACAATACAATTCTGTTGATAGCATCTCTGTCTTCACAGAGACCGTGGGTAATTTTACTCTGGGGTCTACTGTGGGACTTACCGCGAAAACTTCCTCCATGAGAGGATCTTTTTTCGCTGGGGAAATCATGTCTTCTTCATCACAACCCGCAAGGTCTCAACCTTCACGTATTCCGTTGTGTGGTCCTTCTTGCTCAGCAAGCATGGTACAGGACGAGCTATGGACGCGATTTCTTACTGTAGGAGAACCTCTTCTTCGCTATACTATGTGGCTAAAGTGGAGGCTCTTCCGTCGTTGGTGTAGGGATCATTATGTTGATATTTTTGATCCCTCCATACTAGACATTGCAACTTTCTAGTATACTTGTTTGACAAGATCTACTGCAGCCTGTTACTATTAAGCTTATAGGTCTATGTTATCTCATACCTATGCACTCTATGATAGTTTACAATTGAGTCTTATGTCTCTTTATCTAAGTCAGTTAGAAACTTTTCGATAAATAGACCTAGAATCCTTCGATTAAATTCCTATACGGAATTTAGCTTCGGTTCTTATTTAGCTAAGTAATCATTTGAGCCTCAGGAAACAGTAGTTTTCAAATTCTGACTTTTTAAGACAGTAATTCTGTTAGCCGTCTTTTTTACTGAGGAGTCAGTGAGCTTCATGCACTATCGGTGGACGATTCTCACTTTTGTAGTGTCGGAAACACTACTTCCTTTACTACTTAGGTTGGATTTTTGGTTACGAGTCAGGCTCCTAATAATATCCGGAACGTATTGTTATTAAGGTCCTTCCGTCTTCGTACGGGCATAGGCCTTTACTCTGTCCGGTTAGAGTTTGTGTATTTATAAACAGATATCAGTTTATTAGGATGGTCGTGAGCTTCTTCTGTCTTTGATGACTAATAGAAGGACATTACGCTCCATTCTATTACTAAAGGATTCAATTAACTATTGGTACTGCTTATGGTATATCATTGACTCAGCAGTTTGTGCTTGAGATTTCGGCTCATGAAGTAAGAGCTCTTTCTACATCTTGGGCTTACATTAATAGTGTCGCTATTATAGATTTTATGAAGGCTGCTCATTGGGCTCAGCCATCCACATTCATGAATTTTTATCTCAGAAATATTGAGTCCATTTGTGGAGGCCTCCATTGTTAGGTCTATTATCAACTGCTCAGAATGTCATTCACTTAACAGTTGCTACTTTTGCTAGGTAGGCTTTCTGTTCCGGCAATGACTCCATCCTGCTGCCCTCTTCGCTCTGGGCTATTTGACCCAGAGCAAGAAAAAGGGGGGGGGGGGGGGGTGGGGGGGCGGGGAGGGTGTTCCCTTGGGTCACCTGTTTTATTATGAAAATAAGGGGATACCTCCTCTGGAGTTAGTAATTCTGAGCTGTTACTGGGATGGCTTTTAAGTGATAAGTTTATGTTTTAAAAATTCATTCAGGTCATAGTTTTTAAAGTATAGCTTTTGAATATATCACGTGTCAAACGGGCATTATTATACAGTCCTCAGACACTTTTTAGGAGTATAAAGAGTCTCTATTCTCTAGACTAACTTTATTTATTGGCTTACTTTAAAAATTATTAGTATAAGGATTATACTGGTTATTAATAGAGTTCAAGGATGTTATGTTGCTCAATTTTGGAAGGTGTTGTGTCTTTCTAATTTATCATAATTAAGAAAGATACATGTAAGGCCTAATACTCCTTTTCCCCTCGAGGGGGTGACTCTATTTTATATAATTGAGCTTATTTGAACTTGCTCTATGTCCTAGGCCCTCCAGCCTTTTTACTATTCAGCTATGTCTGGGTCATTGGTACAGTATAAAAATGTTAAAAAATTTATAGTAATTTATATATTTTTTATACTTACCAATGACCCAGACGGGGATGGCCCTTCCAGGAGTTGGGAACTCATACCTCCCCGCTGAGTACATAGCGCTTACCAGGCACTGGTTATAAGAATGATTAATGGCGCCAATTTCGGGACGTCCTTGACACTGCGCATGTGCAGTAGAGGTGAAGTATGGAGGGCCATTCAGGACATGTTTTCTTTGGTTTTAGATGCAAATTTTGGGGATTGGGGGGCAAAATTTGTGTTTGGCCCTATATTTTTAAGAGTTAGCACCAGCTATGTCTGGGTCATTGGTAAGTATAAAAAATATATAAATTGCTATAAATTTTTTAAGTTTTCCATTCTAGAACAACATAAGGTGGCTGTAGATTTTATCCGGCAATACCTTCCAGACGTTGTTCTGTCGGACCAGAGAGCTGCGATACCAGATAAGAGACTGATAGCGTCACTGGACACAGACTTCTTTGGCCGGACTAAGGACGTCGCTCCTGAGTTTCCGGTCCAGTCCAGCAATGTCTCACGGACGTTTGAATTGCTGAATGACACTATTTTTAGGCTAGCCTCTAAGACTGGCAGATCCAGTTTCTTATCGCAACATGCTCTGCATCTGCCATTCATCAACAGTAGAAATAAACTTGAAACAGCAGGAAAGGGCATTCTGAGAGTTCCTCTGCATTTAGACGACCAGGCAGAAGACTTGGAGTTGTCATTGCCGGCGTCTATGTCGATTCTCTCCAGTACGTTGGAGATGACAATCTCTTCTAACAGAGCCAATTTAGATGCCTTATCATATGCAGATCACCTTACCAGAGCGTTAGCACAATGTCTCGATGGTAAAGAATTCCAGGATGTTCAAACTTCCTTGAGAGTTCTTTCTAGGGCAATTGCATTTTCCACGTATAACTGCGCCCTTTCAGTGGCAAATTTGGAGTTAGTCAGACGTGATGCTGCCCTGGCTTCATCCACTAGGGTGGATTCTAAGGTGAAAAACCTCTCTTCGAGTTGCTCCGGTTTCAAGAGAACTTCTCTTTGATGGTAAGCTTTCATTAATCTACGATCAGATTACCAAGAAAGTTTCTGACTCTCTGCTCTTTAAGTCTGTTTCTAAAAAAAACGGACTCAGCAGAGAGGAGTAAGTCAGGAACTTCTGGGGCAAGTACATCCAAGTTAAGCTCCTATAGAGGATCTAAAAAAGCCTCTACTTCTTACTCCAGAGACCGTCAAAGTAGCGACTCAGGTAGGGGACGTAATGCTGGCCGAGACAACTGGTCAGATGCCCCTAGGTCGATTGGTCGAGGTGCGGGTCGGGGAGGATGTAGTTTCTCCTCCCGCAAGCCTCGCAGGTCCAGGAGGTGAAGGTCTGAACCTCTATTGCGCTCCAGTGGGCAGAAGGCTGTCAATATGCTTAACCAATTGGTTGTCAAATACGGACGACCGATGGGTTCAGGAGGTTATTTCGGAAGGTCTAAAACTGTCCTTCAGAGAAAAACCTCCGTTAACACAAAGTCCACATTGGACTCAGCTTCCGTCAAACCTTCAGAAGAGAAATTCGCTTCTATCAGAGGTGCAATCTCTTCTGGAGAAGAACGCAATAGAGGTCGTAGAAAACCAGGAATCTCCCGGTTTTTATAGTCACCTGTTCCTGGTACCAAAACCAGATGGCTCGTTCCGTCCAGTTATAGATCTAAGATGGATAAACAAGCTGATCGTGGCTCCAAAATTTTATATGGAGACCATTCGATCGGTGAGAGCGAGCATTCGAGTGAACAATAATGCTGCGAGCATAGATCTCAAGGATGCGTACTTTCACGTCATGGTACATCCGATGTTTAGAAAGTACCTTCGCTTCGCTGTCCTGGGAGTCGTTTATCAGTTCCGAGCAATGTGCTTCGGACTGAATCTAGTGCCCTGGGCCTTCACTCGAATAATGAACTCGGTAATGACTCATTTCTGAGCTCATTCGTCTGCGGTAACGTCAGCCTACTTGGACGACATTCTTCAGAGATACGGCGACAGATTAACTCTTCAGAATGATGTTCAGAATCTGCTTTAATTGCTCCGACGTCTCGGTTTCATAGTAAAAGAAAAGAAGTCGGATCTAGTTCCGTCCAAGTCGTTCATTCACTTGGGAATGAGCTTCGAGACACACAACAATCTGGTTCGTCTGCCGTTACCCAGAGCGAAATTAGTCAGTTGTTATGCTCGCTTTTGTCTACACTCAGATGTAGTAACAGTGAGAGAATTTATGCGACTGATAGGTTTGTGCGGACCGGCCGCAGATCTTATTCCGATGGGGCGCCTACGCACTCGTCCACTCCAGAAGATTCATTCGCTCGAAACGAACATCATCTTGTCGAACCAAGTAAAACAAGAGATTCAGACTTGGGCAGATATTCAGTGGTTAACTCAGGAAGTTCCACTGCAACTGCCGGATCCGGTTTTTACGATTATGATGGATGCTAGTCAAACAGGTTGGGGTGCGACATTGAGCCTAACAGATTCGAGGTGCCAGGGTCTTTGGGATCCGCAATTTCTGAACAAGCACATAAACATCAAAGAGATGATGTCAATTTGGCTTGCGCTACGTCATTGGATGAACATTATTTAGAATTCACATGTTCAAATACTGTCCGACAATTCGACAGTAGTAGCGTACATTCGGAACCAGTGAGGCACTCATTCCATTCCGTTATTCAACTTAACGGAAAGAATCCTTCTGTTTGCCCCAGAGCATCAGGTTCTTCTGTCGGTCTGTCATATTCCGGGTCGTCTGAACGTTCTAGCAGACTCCCTTTATCGGAAAGGTTGTATGTTGCCGTCAGAATGGACTCTCAACAAACGAGTATTGAATCAGATCTGCCACCAATGGGATCGTCCAATGATAGACTTGTTTGCGACACATCTCAACAATCAGTTGCAGACGTATGTGTCGCCATGCCCCATCCTTCATGTGAGTAAATTTTACGGGTGCAAAAAAGTGCACTCGCAAATTGTGTTGCGAGTGCGATTGCACTCGCAAAATTCCCCAAAGTTTCACAACTGTGCATGTTTGAGACAGATGTGTTTAAACACAGCTACCGTACTCACCCGTGTCGAAGCCCATATTCGTGATTAGTCCCACCCTCGCTTTTTCAGATTTATGAACTAGAGTGCCCTACTCGAGTCAAACCCCCCCCCCCCCCCTAAGTTTCAACTAGGACGAACGTTGTTTGAGACGTCAAATTTAATACAGCCATTACAATACAGGCATCAAATGAAAAAACAGGTGACTTGTTGCAACACTGTACTTACCCCGGTATCAAATAGAACTGTAGTACTGTATTATGTATATTTTTGGGAGTTGGGGTTTTTGTGTTGTTTAATTCGTCCTTTGTGTAATACATTATGTCTGTGTTCAGTGTAATAAGTCTTTATTAAAAAATTATATATCCCAAGCAAAATTGACTTGTTTATTTTTTGTCGACCTCATTTTGGAAGCTGTGACTTGTTTCAAATAAGTGTGCAGACTGCTGTCAATAGTTGTCTGAAACACGCCCATAACATATAGTTTTCACAGTGGTCGAAAATCATCACAAAGATACTGATTGAACACTGCCACTTTCGAGCGGTGCACCACTCATTGTGAAAGAACACTGCCACTTTCGAGCGTGCACAACTACCTGTGAAAACGGGTGTTCAGAAATTAATGAGAAAGTGGTAATTAAAAATAAAAAATAATTACAACTCTGGTATTTGAGAATTATATAACAATTTAACCAGCGATATGATGTATGACTTATTGGTTTAATAAAACATGCTCATTTATCATTCCATCATGCTCTGCAACATGTGAAATTATGACTTTCAGTGTAAAATCAATTTTTTGAATTTTGCCAAGGGAGGCAACAATTTTGTTATTCATATTCCGCTGTGTAAATTTTATCTGGTCTTCATATTATGATTTTTTTTTTATTGATTTTGTGTGAAGCTATATTTTGTTTATTCGTAATAAATGTACATATTTAAAAAAAACAGCTATTTTTAAACAGACTATGTTTGTCTGTTTTCAAGGGGGTGGTTTGCAGTGTTGATTGACATACTTAACTTACGACCATTTCTGGCTTCGAGAGTTACCTGTACAAAAAATGAAAACAACACCGCATGGTTTTCTGTTTGTTTTATTCATTAAATTGAGAATTAAAACCCGAAATCTGAAAATGAAACGTATGTACAAGATAATTATGAGAATTTTTAAAGCAAATTCTGATTAAATTAGCGCTGTACTTTCGGTTTCGTTTACTGGATGAATGAGGATGTATAATGACATGCGCAGTGAACAAAGGAAACTGGAAATGTTTCAGTTTTCACTGACAATATCGATTCTGACCTCTTGCGGAGCGGATGGTGATATGATGGTGGGGGGGGGGGGGGGGGGGAGGGGGGGCATATAACAGCAGTTTTAATTTTGTTTTACCATTAACCAATGGACAATAACAAAATAGATGTCCATTCTGACTTGAAGCGTGGCAATGCTTGTGAGTTGAGTGCAGTTTAATTGAAGTTGAACTGTTCGATGACAGGTGCGATTTTTTGCGCTCGTCTTTTTTAAATTACGTGCGCTTGCGAGCACGAGCGCAATAGCGCCGTCTCAGGCGAAGGACTGCATGCCCAGATCCTCGAGCGTTCGCAGTAGACGCTCTCTCGATCTCTTGGGATGGAATGATAGGATACGCTTATCCTCCAGCTCCGTTGATTCAACAGATATTGCTAAAAAGCAATTTCACTGCAAGATTCTGTTAGTAGCATCTCTGTCGCCCCAGAGACCATGGATGAATCTGCTCAGGTTTCTGTTATGGGACATTCCTCGGAAGCTTCCTCCATGGGAAGACCTTCTTTCGCGGGGGAAATTGTGCACTCTGCATCACAACCCGCATGGTCTCAACCTTCATGTAATTCCGTTGTGCGGTCCTTCTTGCACAGCAAGCAATTTACAGGACGAGCAGTAGATGCAATTTCTAACTGTAGGAGGACCTCCTCTTTGCTAAATTATGCTGCAAAGTGGAAGGTTTTCTCTCGTTGGTGTAGGGATCATTCATTTGATATCTATGGTCCCTCCATTCCAGACATTGCTAATTTTCTGGTCTACTTGTTTGACGAGATCAAACTGCAGCCAGTAACTATTGAGGGTTATAGGTCTGTGCTATCCGATACTTATGCTCATCATGATAGCTTACAAATTGGATCTAATCTCTCTTTATCAAAGTTAATTAAAAACTTTTTGATAAATAGACCTAGAACCCTTAGGTTAATTCCTAAGTGGAATTTAGCTTGGGTTCTTCTGAAGCTAAAAGAAGTGCCATTTGAACCCCTTGACACAGTAGACTTCAAATACTTCTCTTAGGCCAAAAAAAAAAAAGGAATTGATTCTCAGGCACCGCCGCATTGAAAAAAATGGCCCGCGTTGGGCCTTTTTATTTGGACCGTCATTGCACGAAAATGGGAAACAGGGAAATTGAAAAGGGACTCATGGTTTTAAGGCCCAAAACCAATGAATAAACAGGTAAATATACACAGGCGTGTGTTAAGTGTGAGAGAGGAAAGGTTTTCGCCATATTTTCAGGAGATTGGGCGCACACGGCAGGGGAATTCAAACGCAAACTTGACTCGGTCGATGTTGGGCGAGTTGTCCAACACAGGCATAACCCACCTTGTCGAATACTAAACGTTAAATTTGCCAGGTACTGGCGTCAAGTAAACCTTTTTTGCTGTGAAAACACGAATGAGAAATAGTGAGAATAATCGGTACAGGTAAGTATATTTTCGGGGTGGGGAATTATCACTTACTAAAGAAATACAAAAGTCCAAATTCTGCTGACGTGTCATGAACATAACGGGAAAGAATGGGCAAACACTGAATGGAATCTGAAATTCAGGTTTTTCCAGAGCAGTTGTGCATCAAGGGAGATTACTCAAAACACACGTGTGTTTCCCAATACGAATGACGTCTTCATTCAAAGTAAACAAACGAAGTCTTTACGGGCCGACACGTTCAGCTTATTTTGTGTGTTGAGTTGGGCCTATCCATTTATTAATTTCACCCACGGGAGATCGGATAGTGATATGAATGAAAGGGCTTCGCCGCAGTGGAAAAATAAAGTGATGTTTCCCTTTTTTAAATATCAAACTTGATCGCTTGGATGTATACGGGTTCAAACTATTTTTAATAAGCATGGTCTTTGGGAGGGGCTCTTTGACAGACGGCTGATGACGTTACAAGTGCTGTGTAAGTTCCATGCCGAGTTGACGCCGGAAGCTTGCTTCCATTCTGGTTTGTTTTTGTTTCCCTTCTAAAATTTCTATCGTAAAAATATTAATTTCTATCAAAATAACTCACAATGATACCAAAATAATACGAGGGTGGTCAATAATATCTATGGAAGACGACAGTACTTTGGGGGAGTTGGTTAAAAAACTGTTCGCCGGTGAGTTTGATAATGACAACGATGCACTTTCCATGCTTTTCAGGTAAAAACAGACATCAGAAAGTGACTTTTGCCTCTCAATCCTTTCTCACCATCTGGAAGAAATAAAAAATAAAAATAAAATCCTCCCTCCCTCATTGATTTGAAAAAAAATTTGCCTGAGAATCAATTGATTTTTTTTTTTTTTGCCTTATAAGACAGCTTTTCTCTTAGCCTTCTCTTCTGCTAGAAGAGTTAGTGAGCTTCATGCTCTGTCTGTTGATGATTCTCACTATCGTAGTGTGGGTAATACTATTACTTTAACTACCAATGTGGGATTTTTGGCTAAGAATCAGGCTCCTAATAAGTACCCTGAGCCTGTTGTTATTAAAGGTCTTCCATCCTCAGATGGCCATAGGCCTTTGCCGTTTCCAGTTAGAGCTATGCGTATTTACAAACGTAGATTTGAGTTTATCAGAAAGAGACGAAAACGTTTCTTTCTGTCTCTGCTTCCAAATAGAAGGGACATCACGGTCCATTCTATTTCTAGGTGGATTCAGTTGACTATTTGTACTGCTTATGAAAGATTATCTTCTACTCAGCAGTCTGTGCTTAAGATTTCAGCGCATGAAGTTAGAGCGCTGTCTACATCTTGGGCTTATGCTAATAGTATTGCTATTACGGATCTGATGAAGGCTGCATACCTCAGCAGTCTGTGCTTAAGATTTCAGTGCACGAAGGTAGAACGCTGTCTACATCTTGGGCTTATTCTATTAGTATTGCTATTACGGATCTGATGAAGGCTGCATACTGGTCTCAGTTTTGCGAATTTTTACCTTAGAAATATTGAGTTTATTTCTGGCGACCTTAGATGTTTGGGTCTGTTATCTGTTGCTGAGAATGTCGTCCACTAAACAGTTGCAACTATAGTTATGCAGGCTTTCTGTTCCAGCAGTGACTCTATCCTGCTGCCCTCTTCGTTCTGGAGTGATTGATCCAGAGCAAAGGGAAGGGGGTGGGGGTGGGGGGGGGTGTAGTGTTCCATTATATCACCTGCTTTATAGTGAAAAGCAAGGGAATACCTCCTCTGGAGTCAATAATTCCGAGTTGGGATGCTTTTAAAGTGTAAAGCTAATGTCTATCTCATTTATGAAATATTTTTAAAGTGTAGCTCGGTGTGAAGCATTTGTATATGTCACGTGTCATACGAGCATTAATATACAATCCTCGGACACTTTTAAATGAGTATAAAGAGTCTCATTCTCTGAACTATCTTTATTTATTGGCTTTCCTTTAAGAAATTAGTATAATGGGTTATGCTGGATGTTAATAGAGATCATTGATATTATTGTGCTCAATTACGGATTGGTAATATGTCTTTCTTATTTTGTATAAACAAGAAAGATGTATGTAAATCCTGTTTCTCCTTTTCTCCTTGAGGGGATAATTCTATATATGTAATTGAGCTTATTGGATTTTCCTTTATGTCCTAGGCCCTCCAGTCTTTTTTCTATTCAGCTAAGTCTGGGTCATTGGTACAGTGTAAAAATATGAAAAAATTTATAGTAATTTATATATTTTTTATACTTACCAATGACCCAGATGGGGATGGCCCTCCCATGAGTTGGGAACTCATACCTCCCCGCTGATCATATAACATTTACCAGGCACTGGTTGTAAGAATGAGGATTTGGCGCCAATTTCGGTACTTCCTTGAAACTGCGCATGCGCAGTGGACAAAAGTATGGAGGACCATACAGGACATTGAATTTTTTGATTTGGACGCAAATTTTGGGGGATTGGGGGGGGGGAATTTGTGTTTGGCCCTGAATAATTTGGAGTTAGCACCAGCTAAGTCTGGGTCATTGGTAAGTATAAATGATTTTTCCACTGTTTGTTAAGTATTCCTTTCCTACCCTCCTTTGAACCCTCCCCCCCCCCCCTCCCCCCCAGTTAAACTCCCAAGCTTCTTAGCTTGTTTTATTGAAATTTTTTTATTAAAATTTCTTGGGAGTTTAACATGTTACACAGAATGTTTATTCTGTATATCCCCAGGGTTACGTCCTCACCCTTGGGGTGTTTAGGCATTTTGGTCATGCATCATACATACAATGTATCGTTTTTTTTTCTGATGAAGATCTTGCCTTACATCGGATAGTTCAAAAATCTGTTACTGACTTCGGGCCATGTTGCCTGGGGTCTTGTTTCCGATTTTCATTCTGACGTTGTTTACATTGGCATCGCTCTTTTTTTGTATGTAGTTTCCTATTTATTATATGGTAGGACTGTTGTAAGATACATTAAATATTGCGGTAGTGTAGCAGTTAATTTTTTTGGATAGAAAAATAATTTTTGTCCACACTTGGGCTCTATCGGAATACATTTGGGCTTTGGGCACAGCATTCCCTTTGGGAACTTGGGCGCTTGTCAAAATTTTTTGAAAAATTGTTTTGTGTTAATTATTTTTCGATTTATATTTTGAATGTTATTTGTTATGTATCTTTTTATAATATTTAATGTGGAGCAATAAACCACAGCGTGGTTTCAACTCCCTGTTGCCAGCTAGCTCGACTGGTGAAGCAGTTACACTGTCTGTGGGTACCGTTATGCCAGGTGTGTCCATTGTGGTCGAGGAGAGTAGAAAGGGTAGAGCGCGCACTATAAAATAATAAAAGACTCACCCTGCGATGACGGAGAGGAAGAAGCTGGCAAGTTCAGCGGGAAGCTCAGCAAGGTCTAAATGACTATGAGCGAGAGAGCCCCCCTCTCTCTTTTATAACATCATCTGGGGCCAGATGTTGTGGTTCAGAACTTGCGTCAGTCGGACCAATACGTCTACGTCTCCCGTCCAGGACACTCCGTTCAGTTCACAGCCGGGGTCGGCTATAGTTACGGCTTCTTCTTCAGCGTCTACCAAGCACACATGACCGCACCTTGGCTACGTGACTTCTGATATCCAGCCTGCATCTCCGAGAAGGTCCACTCTTCGTCAGAGAAGTCACACCATACAGTAGCCAAGGAGAAAAGAACCATCTCAGACACACTGTCCCAGGAGCAGCCGGCGGCCAAGCAACAGAAGACCGCTACTCCTCAGGCCTCCGTAACGGACTTGCTGTCGCAGATTGCACAGCTCATCACAGCATCCCAGCAAGTGCAGAAGCAGCCGTCGGCAGTCTCAGAACCTGAGCTGTCGGATGGTGCTGGGTCGGTCCAGTCATCTGTGCGTTCAGATGCCGATGACCATGAGTATAATCTGATTCAGTCGGATGGTGAAAGGTATTTGGAGGAGAATTACCCTTCCCTTTCGGAACAACACTGGGTGGCGATGGATCTAATGCATCAATACTTTCCTGAGTTCGTTCCTGAGAATCAGAATGCTGCGACCACTCGAAAGTAGCACTATTCAGTAGCTAAGAGATGAGGTCTTGTATATCAGGACATCCGGAGAAAAGAGCCATCTCGGACACACTGTCTGGCGTCAGAATAGAAGACCGCTACTCCTCAGGCCTCCATAACGGATTTGCTGTCACATATTGTGCAGCTCATCGCAGCATCCCAGCAAGTGCAGAAGCAGCCGACGGCAGTCTCAGAACATGAGCTGTAGGATGGTGCTGGGTCAGTCGAGTCATCTGCGCGTTCAAATGCCGCTGACCGTGATTTTCAACTGATTCAGACGAATGATGAAAGGGATATGGAGGGGGATTAAACTTCCCTATCGGAACAACACATGGTTGCGATAGATTTAATCCATCTACACTACCCAGAATTTGTCCCAGCGAATCAGAATGCTGCGACTACTTGCAAGAAACCGCTAGTGTTGTTGGATATGGAGGGGGATTACCCTTCCCTTTCGGAACAACACATGGTTGAAATGGATTTAATCCGCCAACACTACCCTGAATTTGTTCCAGCGAATAAGAATGCTGCGACTACTTGCAAGAAACTGCTAGCATTGTTGGACGCTGACTTCATCCGGAAAAAGAGGAGGAAACATCTTTTCCGGTTAAGTATAGACAGGTGTCGCAGGCCTTTGGCCTTTTAGACGACGCCATATTCAACTTTCCAGTGGAAAAAAGTAAGGCGGTTTCTTGTCATCATCTTCTGTAATTTTACCGATTAACGGAAAACGGGGAAGATGTATTGAGAGTTCCTCTGCGTTCGAATGAGCAGGCAAAGGACCTAGTTATGGCCTTACCTTCATCATTCACTATTTGCTCGGACACAATTGAGACGGCATTTCTTCATTCAAAGCGAATTTAGACTCACTGTCTTACGCAGATCACCTTTAAGAACTGTGACACAACGTCTCTACAGAAAGGAATTTGAGGACATTCGTACCTCATTTAGAGTCCTTTCCAGGGCTATTATATTTATCACATATAACTCTGCCTTAACAGTGGCTAATTTGGAGTTAATCAGACATGACAGAGCCCTTGCATCGTCATCTGTAATAGATGACAAGTTGAAAAACTCTCTACAGGACGCTCCGGTTTCCGGACACTAAGTTTTTGGCGATAAGCTTTCATTGGTTTATGACCAAGCTACAAAATAAGCATCAATACTCTGCTCCTTAGGTCAGCGTCTAATCAACCCGCAATAGCAGAAAACAGTAAGGGAGGACGTCCTGGACAGAAAGTCGTCTAAAAAGGACTCCTCGCGAAGGAATAGGTAACCCTCCTATAATTACTGCAGAGATCATCATACAGCGACTCGGATAGGGGGCTTAGGTCTGATCGAGGCCTTCCGTAGGCCTCGCAGGTACTATAGGTGATGGTTAGGACCTCTATTGCTTAGCAGTTGACAGATGGTTATCAAGATTCGCATCAAACTGGATAACTATTACGGAAGACCAGTAGGTGAGAAGTGTGGTCTCGGACGGCCTACGGTTATCTTTCCGAGTGAACCATAACTAACTTAATGTCTGTGATGGACACTGCTTCCGTGAAATCCTTGCATAAGAGTCTCTCCAATCGGAGGTAAAGGTTCTCTTGACAATGAAAGTAATAGAGGTCGTCGAGAATCAAGATTCTCTAGGATTCTATAGTCACCTGTTACTCATACCGAAGCCATAGAGCTTTTTTGAACCACCCAATCTCCAAAATTTGCTTGCCAAACCAAAAATTAAAAGTCCTATCTGGTCCTCCATACTTTTACTCTCTGTGCATGCGAAGCCGTCAAGAAGTGACCGGAATTGGCGCAAACTTCATTCTTTGTTTGGCCCTAAAGTCAGCAACAATGAGCTGACATCTGTGCTTTAAAATCTCTTTTTTTGAGGATGCCAGGCACAAATCAATGCAAGAATTGGTGGATCCAAGGCTTTTATTGGAAGATGGAAGCGTTCAATGGTGGTTTTAGATGTTCAGGGCTGTAACTTTATAATAATTATAAAATTATTTCATGTTTCCCAATTTCGGGACATATGCCTGATGTCATCATTTTTGATAATGATTATTCCACTGTTTGTTAAGTATTCCTTCCCTATCCTTCCATGAACCCTTCCTGTTAAACTCTTAAGCTTTTTGGGCTATTTTTTATTGAAATTTTTTATTAAATTTCTTGGGAGTTTAACATGTATTACAGAATATTTATTCTGTTTTTCCCCATGGTTGCATCCTCACCCCTAGGGGTGTTAGGTCGTTTAGTCTTGCATCTTCTATCCGATGTATCATTTTTTTTTTCATATGAAGATCTAGCTTTGCATCTGGTAGCATTTAAATTGGTTTCTGGCTTGGGGCCTTTTTGTGTGCCTGATGTCTTGTTTCTGGTTTTTCATTGACGTTGTTTACATTTTATCCTCATATATAGGTAGTATTTTATATTCTATTACTGTAGAATTACTGTAGGATACATGGATTATCCGGTAGTGTAGCTCAATAAATTTGAATTGTGTCCACACTTAGGCTCTATCGGGATGCCTTTGGGCTCTTTAAGTTCCCTTTAGGCATTTGTAAAAAAAAAAAATTTCCAAAATATATTTTGAATTTAATTTTGATTGCTATTATTCATGTATCTTAAGTAAATATTTTGTTGTGGAGTTTGGAGGACTGATATTGACTTTAACCCTTTACCCAACGTAACGGCCAAAACCGGCCAGGCGTCGTACGAACGGAACGGCCAGAACCGGCCAGCTGTCGTGCGAACGTAACGGCCAGAACCGGCCAGGCAAAAACGAAGTTCACTTCACTTTTCATTCCTCTCATTTTCAGGTTGTTTTTGCTATTATTTCCTCACAATACATACATGGACATTGAGCCACATATTTGTAGGTTTAATTTCTTTTATTTAATCAGCAAAAATGTGTGTGATTATTTAATAATCAATAAAAATACTACACTTGTTTGTTATTGTCTTTGTTGTTTTGAAAAAAAATGGCGTACGATAGCTTACAATTTCAGTCGACCTCGATGTTTCAATCTTTCTGATAAAAATTGTCCGGCCTAAATCAGGTCCGTTGGTCGATAAATGTGTTTCAACAGTCTTTTTAAAAGATTTTTTACTGTGTCCTTCATCAAAATTGGATATTTTTTAAGAAAATGTGATGTAGATGTCGAACCGTTCCTATTCACGAATACATAATTCATTTTTCGTTGCAATTCGTCAGATGGTTAAGATGAAAAAATAAGAAAAGACACGATATAGGCGCGGAGAAAAAAATAATTTATGAAACAAACAGTAGTTCAAACTATCCCAAATCATATCTAACCAAGGAAAAGTAACCAGCAAACTTCATGAAAACTTTTAATGAATGTCGCGAATCATAATAAGAAAATCTCGCTAACACACAAACTGGGACATTGACTCGCGTTCCAGAGAAACTTGGACGTGGTATGGAAACGTAAACGCGTCACAATTGTCTTTCGATGACAATGAGGCGGTCCAACATCGAATAAATAACCGTGCTAAAATTATTCCCGTTGACGCCTTCTTAGCTTATGGAATTCGTCTCATGATAGTTTTGAATAGGGTGGGAGTGGCTAAAAAGAATTTCTTGGAGGAATGATTGATTGCCGAGAAGAGGTCTGGACTTTTCGCCGGAACTTAAAAATTTTAATTTGGACAGTTCGCCGAAACTACTTTTAAATTTTAAAAAAGACTTACCCCCGTCTTAAAATCAATTTAAAAGGTCCATTGAGGATCCAATTTTAACTTGAAATGAAAGTTTAACTGAAGATAGACCTAATGTTTTTTTTCCCTGTTTTTCTGCCAAGCCAAAATGCCAATTAATACTAGCGGTACATTCTTCTTTTTGTACCGGCATGGCATATGACAGTGTTTTGAAACAAATTTAACCGGCATGGCATATGTCAGTGTTGTTACAACAAAAACATTTTCGGTTGATGGATGGTATTGTTGTTAGAAGGGGGGGGGGGGGGGGGGGTTGCGGGGGTCATTGCTTTCTTAAGGTTTGGTGAAATATTATTTATGCCCATAATTTCATTGCATTTGCACAAATCGTTCAACATGGATACATCTACTTCTATTGAATTTTGCATAATTTGTGAGAAATTAGTCAAACCACGTAATAATGTCATAACCTGTAATAAATGGAATCATCTTCGGCGAACTGTCTGGAAGATTTTGTCGAACTTTCCAAACTTTCGGCGAACTGTCCAAAAATCCGACAAACTACACCAACTTTGGCAAAGTGTCCAATACTCCGACGAAATATCCAACATCCCGACGAATTGTCCTAAATTTCCGGCGGACTGTCCAAAGTTTTGGCGAATTGTCCAAACTTTCGGCAAGTGTACAAAACGCAGACGAACTGTCTCAAATTCCGACGAACTGTCTTTCCTGCAAAAAGTCCAGGATTCGCCGAGAAGGAAAAACATTCGTCAATTTCGATCTGGGAAGATTCGGCCCAGGATCCTTTGTTTGTGATGATCATCGACTAATGTAAAGTAGAGCTGTACGTCCCAATGACAAGGCTTGAGAGAAATGGGGGGGGGGGGGGGGGGGAGTGGGGGGGGGTACTTCAATATTTTATACATATGAGTCGAATTCCTACAAGTGATGATGGAGAGATTTTGAAGTTGAAACATTAGAATCACGAGAGAGGCGTGAGTTGTGCTGGGGTTGGTGTATGTGTGTACTGTTTTCGGGAAGGGGTGGTGGGGGGTGGGGATGTGGGACAAAGAAATCCGCCGTGTTAGTTGTACACCACTTGCTCCATGTTCCCATAAAATATCTCACAAAGAAAAAAAGGTAAACTGCATAGACGTGAACAGCAGTTATGGTTCCAGGTCAACTCGTCCCCGTCAGTTTTCCCGAGTTAACTCGCCCCCGATCGTAGGGTGAGTTGACCCGCAGTTGAGGGGCGAGTTGACCCTGGAAATTTTTTTTTTTTTGGGGGGGGGGGGGGGGATAATTTTTTTTACAAAACTGGAGGAGGGGAAATTTGTTTTGGTTAAATTGCCGAGAAAAACTGAAAATTGAAACATAATAACTGAAGTACTTACCTTCAGAATTTTTAATCATCCTTTTAGAAAATCCAAGAATCAAAAACGTAAATCCTTTCATAGAAAACCCATGGAATAACAGGGAGCACATAAACATAACATACTAACACCTTGAAGGCAGACGATACAGTGAGTGAATGAAAAACAAATCTACAGGGACCGAGTTGACACGAATTACTCAAACTGAATAGCGGTTCTTCAAAAACATCTTTGATGAATTATTTTTGGTGTTAACAGTCAAGATGTTTGTTTTTACAGTAATCACATACCAGTTGGTGTTTATTTGAGATTAATTGTGTGGCTGATTGCCTTTCATCATCATGTTTTCAAGTGTTGATTAGGCATAATTTTTATCAGCCGCCTGCCAAATGTTCGGAAATTTATTCACAAGCTTAAATATGTTTGTATAAATGTTATTAATTGTGATGCCTTTTCTCTCTATCTATAACTTTTCTATTCTCTCTATCTATAACTTTTCTATTCTCTCTATCTATAACTTTTCTATTCTCTCTATCTATAACTTTTCTATATATGAACATTCTCAAATTTTCTTGCAACATTCTTATAAAGAAGACGCATGGAAATGGTAGACAAAGCGTAGGAGGAATTGGTGCAACCTACCTTTCTGCAACATACACAAGAAACCACCAAACACTAGGCAAGGATTGAAACAAGCGGTATCAGGACAACTCGTACCCACGGCAACTCGTACCAGTCAAGTCGTACCCAAAATTGGACGACTCGTACCCATTTTCGGCTGGACAACTCGTACCCACAGTTGGACAACTCGTACCCAAGGTTGGACAACTCGTACCCACAGTTGGTCAACATGTACCTGGTCTTTAATTGTAAGGGCGAAGGCGAATATTGGCTGAAGGACTTGAGAAGATGAGTGTCTGCTTTCAATGAGTGTGCATAAAGGCAAAGACTTTCCATTTTTAGCATTTAACTGGGGGCGACTTGACCCGGGGCGACTTGACCCGAGGGTGAGTTGACCCGTTCCCGCAGTTATTCCCTTACCTAACATCGCTTTATGAAAAAAAAAATAAAATCTCTTATTTTAGAAGACTTTCGATTACATGAAACAATGTACGCAAATCAATAGAACCGGCTGAGTCAGCGGTTCCAAGGCAAGATACAAACGCTCCGTCTCGCTTGGTTTCACTAAGATGACATCATGTGACACGCATTTAACTGCTGACGCCTCATTCAACCTCAAACAGTTTCCATAGCGTTTTTACTGTTATGTTGGGGAAAGGATAATGGGAGCAAGAAGGTGAGCATAAGAGCGGACAGTATGGGTCGCGAGCCCTTGGTCAAACTAACATATTAGCGCACCGATGGGCTGGGGGGGGGGGGGGGGGGGGGCAAGGCAAGGTGGTTATCTTGAAGGGAGAAGGGCACATATTTATATTGGGGGAACTAAAGGTGTGACGTAGTCTTGCTTCCCACCCTTGGCCTAAGTTTACTACCCAAAATGTAGCCTCCCTTCACAAGAAATTGAGGTTCAGACCAGGGCAGAAATTCTCGAAAATCAGAAAATCTGATCCTCGTATGATTCCAGAAAAATTCAATTAGGAACAGTAGAATAGTAAGAAGAAATGTCATTGTGATTTTTGCAAAAGTTTTGAAATTGTGACCCTGCAAGAAAACAGTTACCACCAATGTTTTTGAGTTTCCGTGATCCCCATTGGGAAGCATTTTGAATCGGCCAGTATCTTGAGCAGGCAGTGGCGTTGCGATATGGAGACAGGGTACTTGAAATGCTTTGACCCCCTTGCAAATGCAAAAAGAAGTGTTGCTTGGCCTGGTCAAAAAATTAGAAGACGACAGTGAAGAAATAATTTACAATCACTTAATGTATTTTAGCTCATGTTAGGCCTTAATGGCTCCAGAAACTTCTCGGACCTTTCGCAGTGAAAGGTAATTAATAATTATGCATCCTACCTCTTACACCCATTGTCTATCTAGGTCAGTGCATCTAATCTTGGAAGGTCGCGACTTCGTCACCGAACTAGAGAATGCTAAACTAGTATGTTTTAGGTTTTGTGGACTTTAAACAATCGCATCGACAAACGAAGTTATCTACCGCATCGACAAACGAAGTTATCTACAGATCCATGTGCAACAGTTCAAAGTTCAATGGGTTCTAAACCTGTACATCAACGATACCCCAGGAGAATCTTCATGACGTTGAAGTTGATGACGTAAATTTACAAAAGATAACTGGGTTATCCTGTCAGTTGTATTGCATGTACCCTCACCCTATGTTTTGAAATAGATTTGAATGTGCAGTGAAGAAAAAGATTTGTGCAGTTATAAGTGTGTGTGTGTGTGTTGTGGGGGGGGGGGGGGGGGGGGGGGGGGGGGGGGGGGGGGGGGGGGGGGGTATACATCAACGTCGCTTCTTCGACATTATGACTAAACACACCCTGGTAATAGATAGCATGGCATGATTAAAAAACGAGGGCGCGCCAGGATTTTTCAAGTAGGGGTGGGGATATGGGTAGGTGGGCGCACAGACAATATTTAAAGGGGCGGGGGGGGGGGGGGGGGGGGGGGGGGGTGGCGAGCGGCGCAAAGCCACAATATGGACTATGTTGTTTGCCAAGTGTACTGTAGGCCTTGAAGGTTACACATATAAGCTTAAGTAATAGCATGGAGTACTTACCCCTTCTATATGATAGTTTATTTGGCCTAGGGATACATGTATATCGTCCGACCCGAACGTTTTGAAAAAAAAAATCATTACTCAAGAATTGTTTCTGGAATGATTTTGCGTAACTAAGCAGACACTGAGAAACGACTTTACAACTTTTCAATTAGGGGCACATGGAAAATTTTGGAAGGCACATGCCCTACCTACCCCCCCCCCCCCCCCCCCCCCAACACAACACACACACACACTACACCCGTCCTCCCGTGGCTATGCCACTTTTCAAAAGTGACTAAATAAATTATTTTTTAAAAAGAATCACTCTTGGGTATAAAGTGTAGTAATTGGAAAAAATATTGGCCACAAATTCATTACACCCCTCCTCGTTCCTACAGTAATAAAGCGATAACTATGTCCCTTTACTCAGGTAGGACATCCTGAGCAATTTTCTAACGTTTTATGAATCTCATATTTTTTGTTCAAATTTCTTTAATAAATTATTTGAAAAATGGTGAAGGATAAAATTCATAGTTCCCTCCTTTATAAACGTAACACCATGTTGGACTTCGAGTTTTTTGGCGAGCATTAAAAAAAACACTACATTGCCCTTTTAGGGCACTCACGTTTTTTTTGTTTCAACCCCTGACGAAACTGCTTGAAGAATGTTAAAGACTAATTTTCTGTTCACTGCTTTACAACTTCATTATAAACTTGAAGAATTTTTCGAGTACTTTATTAACCCTTTT